>CM021104.1:228701636-229025202 GCA_007115665.2 Sequoiadendron giganteum | reverse complement strand
CCAAACCTAACTAGTCCTCCATATTTTTCAAGTTTAACAAACTTACTCTTATAACTAGTCATATGATTAGAGCATCTATTGTCAATGATCCAATAGTTCTTCTCCTATCTAGCATGAAAAGTAGACACCAAGGTGACTTCACTATTAGCACTTGCTTCTAGAGCATTTTCCTTCACACATCTCCTAGAGTTAATATAATTAGTTTCATATTTTAAAGCCATGATATCATAACCCAATTTTATTGCATATTTATTATAATATGGAAAATTGAATTATTGAACAAATTCAATATACATTAAATGGAAATTTTGGAGTTTTTTTGAAAATTGAATGAAAGAAGTTGGTTGATGCTGACTATGCGAACTTTTGGAAATTATCTTATATGCTATCTCGAATTGAACGTTACTGACAAATTTGCAAGTGCAAGTGTGTGTAGTTGCAAGGTAATAGGTCGAAGGATGAGAATACAGTAGAAGTAGGATTATTTATCTGAATTGAACAGTAAGACAGTTTGAATATGGGTGCACACACCACAAATGGCATGATGACTTGCATTTGAACTATTTTGCATATATAGAAGAACATAATTTCATGACTTGAGTTGTTTCAGTGATTGAATGGCTTGTAGATTAAATTGTCTACTCAAACTCTATGTTTCGAAGAAAATGAAAGTAAGTATTGTAAAGAATGATTAAAAAGGGTAAGAGATTTCATTATGTGAAAATTAAGTGAAAATAAATTTATTTTGGTTTATATATATGGATGCTTGAGATGAAATTAAAGTTCCTTACTTTATTTAAATGATAGCATATGGAACTTATAAGTTCTCCCAAACAAATAATTTACACATGAATGTATATATATATACATGTATGTAAATAAATGTGAATACATACATAGATACATACACACACACATGTATATAGATATATTTGAAATGAAGAACGAGCACGATAAATATGAATGAAATCATATAAATACATATATATTAAATAGACATTAAATATATATACATATACATATATACATACACATATTTATATTCTTATCGAATTCAAATTCGATAATCGATATATTCTAAATTAGACTATTTTAAATCAATGAAAAATCACGAAGGCATCCCATGAAGGACTTGATCTGCCAAAAGTTTAATGACAATATTCAAACCAAGTAGTGGTCAACGATAAGGAAATAATGCCGTCACCTAGTAACATGCAAAATACATTAAAAATTTTCAATTTTTGATGGATACCCTAGTGAAAAAGCAAAGAGAGGAGAAGAAAATGAGGGATCAAAGGAAAAAAGAAAAAGAAGAACTTGAGACAGGGGAAAAATCTGAGTGAAAGTTCACAAAAGCTCGAATTGGAGGTAAATCAATCTCTTTTAGCAATCAACTTGGTTTTATTGCCATTATCAAAACATGCTAGAAGTATTCCTTCATTTTTATCAAATGTTTTCATAGCACAATAAAAATGTGAGTCATTGTTTATGTTTGAATCGACCATGAGTCAAATGCATGAGTTTTGTCAACCACCTTGTGGGGGTCACATGGCCTACGACCTGCTTAGTATGGAAACCATTAAAGTTTAGAGCCTTCATGGATATTTGCAGAGCTAGGACAAGGCTTGAGAGCCTTAAATAGCCTGACCTTCAAATTTATTTTGTACAATGGTGCTAGCCTTATAATGGCTATCATAATTTATTCTGATTGACTATGTTATCTTGCATGAATTATCCTTGAAAAGGATCGACTAATGATCATGTGGGAGGGGCATGATTCCCAGTATTTCATTTTTTATAATTACTAAAGCTCATTATTGGATGGGCCGATAACGGTAAAGGAGCTTTAACAAATGCTTTTAGAAATTTGCATATGTATGTGTATTCTTGTTTCGTGTGAAGCCGACCTCATTCGATAGGAATGATGAAATGGTTCTAAGTTTGAGAATCACCAAGCCTTGCTTGGGTCAATCTAAAAGATCAATGTGCTGATTGGTAAATATGTATATGGTACAAACATAAGTCTAAAAGTCAAATATAACTATATTCATGGTATAAACCAGCAAGCCCATATGGGCATTTTCAAATATAACTCTTGTTGCTAAGAAAGAAAGCACCTGACCTATAAAAATGGTCAATTCTAGAGAAACCTATGATTGTTTTGTTTGTAGCCTAAATAGGCATGAGTTCTACTTAGAACCTAAAACTTCTATGCCTATCTCTTGACCGAAATATTTGCTCAAGTTTTACATCAACAAGCATGCTGAACTTAGATTCTTTATATTATTAAGTTGCACATTGAATTTTAGTAATGAAAGTGTTCAAGATTTGAATATTAGGAATTCTATTTTTAAAAAGTGAACATTTAATTGTAATGTTATCGTTTAGCATCTAATAAACTTGAAACAACAATGAATAATTACAAACAGTGAGTGTCCTATTGGAAAATGACATTTTCTATCATTAAATGTAACTGTTTAGTCTGAAACAGTATTGTATTGATGTAAACAATGAATAATCTATTGCAAACAACACTGTTTTGTTGTTAAGTTATCTTTGTAGCTGAAAAAAGCCTTGCTCATTAAACTATTTAGTAGGAACAACATTGAATAGTTGTAAATAGTGAACATTCTTTAAGAAATAGCTTGTTTTATAACTGTTTAGTAGGAAACAATGTCGGTTTTGTTTCAATGATAAATGTTCATATGTAAACAATAATGTTAGAGTATCATAGTTTGTGAGAATGCAAAAGAAACAATAGTATGTGTGAAATTGCTAATATAGACTTGTTCTGATTCTTTATTTTTTTGACAAAAGAAATGTCAAATAAAATATCATTTAATGATTGCAATTTGAATTAATGATTATTTCATAATGTATGCACAAATCAAAAACTTAAGTAGGCACATATATGTGTATGCACATATACTTCGTCTATGTACATACACATATTTGTGGCATACCTTCTTTTTTTCTTAGTTCATTTTTAAATGGAAAATTCTTATGATGAAAAGTATATAATAGTCATAAGAATGATATGATTAATTGTTGAATTACTTTATTGAATCATAAATCTAATTTCTAGAGAGTAAATTAGTAATCTGATTATTCATTTGAAGACATATGTGAAATAATAATCTAATACTTGCATGAAATAGTGATACCTTAGTAGACTAGAGCACCTCAGGGTAGATGCTGCTAGAGGGTAGATAACTGTTATGAAATGTTGTATATGTAGAAAGTTACCTTCCGGGATAGGTGCCGAAATGGAGTTCAAAGAGTATAGGTTTGCTTTACCAGAACCTATTGTTTGTTGTAGTTGTAACACATTTATTATGCTTGGCCAAGCAATATAGTTCATTTTGTATGTATGAATTATGTGATCTCACTCTCCGCCATTCCTAACATAGATCAGGAATTTTCTTTTCTAACTTGTAGATAGAAATTACATGTTGATGTATGGGCATGCACTAGATTCCACCTTACAAATTGTTCTCTTGCTAAACTTTTCATGCAGGGTGGGGCATTCTTCAAGTCAAAATAATTTAAGGGAAGCAAAAGATTCGTGGTTGGGTGGTAAAGTGCTTCAACCATGTTCTCATCCACCAGTGAAGGCGAGCGTCAAAGAAGAAACTTAGTTGTTCACAAAACTATTTTAGTCTAAGATGTAACTTGATGTAATACATTCATGTATTTGATATAAAGTGTATAATGCAATGAATTTGTAGCCTTAGGAGCCAAGTCAAACCTGATATTGTAATTTGAATTTTGAAGGGAATATATGAATCATTTACTCATTTTAAATGGACATGTGTAGCTATGATTGACTTTAGCCACTTGCTATGTCTTTAATTTAGAATATATTCATGTGTCAAATACAATAATGTTAATTAAGTAATAATTTAGGATGGGTTATTACATTTGGTATCAAAGCTTAAGGTTCAACTCTAGGCCTTTTGAGTCTACCATAGTTGACTAGGGGTAGTTGACCTTTGACCCAAAATTTGGTTGTCCTAAGAATTGACCAAACCTGGATTGAATGCAAGAATGGGAAGGTCAAAGGTAGGATGAAGGAAAGGACTATTAGAACCTCATGTAATAATGACGTAAAGGAAGGAAATGTCAAGACATAGGTTCAATCAGAAATTCTTGATGATGAAACTCTAGCTCAAGCTCTTACACGATTCAAGATAGAGAGAGTCTTGAAGATTGAGGAGAAGCGAACACCTAAGATCAAAAATATTTCCGCAATCCAGGACTAGCCTCTAGGGTATGGATCTAATGCACCCTTGAAGATTAAAGAGGAAAAGGAGAGCCTACGTGCTGAGCCATCCTCTTCTATAAAAAATTATGTAAATTCAGATGAGCACCTAGAAGAATGTCCTCTTTCTGACGTCGAGAAATCAAAATGATGTAACAAGAAGCTTATTGTAAATAAGGGTCTATTGACTCACCTTTAATATAAATAAAATAAGATAACATTTTTTTGTTGTGTTCAAAGAAGGACTCTAAAATATGTGTATTATGCAGGAATGTGTATGTCTTCTAGAATGAGGGATATATGCATATGAAAAATTATGTGATGTAGAATAAGAACATTTATTCATAGAACCATGTTTGAGATGTGATAAATGTGAATGTGTTGTAAGATAAGTGTGGGACGACATGGTGACCACTACACAAGACATGGGTGGTAGTTGTTCCGATAATGGACCTAACAAGAGGCTAGAACAAATTATAGATATTTTGAATCAACAAGAGTCCATCATGGACCATATAGAGCAAGAAGTCTGAGTGGCATGCGAGGTTCAGGACCACAGGAATGCATAAGGCAATCAAGGAGACGATTGTCCAAGGGTAGGTCCATGAGGATGAATTGAGGAAGAGCTTCGGAAAGACCTCAAAAGAGTAGCATTGCCCTAGTTTGATGGTAAGGATATCAGACCAGGAGATAAAGCTTGGATTATAGAGATGGAAAAATACTTTGGGCTCCATAAAATTTTTGAATAGACTAAGGTGGCATGGGCTAGGTATTAGATCTCAAGTGAAGTAGTGACTTGGTGGGATAATGAGAAGTTAGAACGGAATCTTTAGCCTCTTGAGATCACTTGGGAACTTTTCCTCCAAGCCTTTGAGAAGAGATGGTTACCACAACTTTTCTTTGACAAGAAAGTGATGGAATTTCAAAACTTAACCCAAGGAAATATGACTGTGATTTAGTATTGGGAAAAGTTCACCAACCTATTGAAATATGTGCCTCAATATCAGGGAGATGAACGGTTCGATATCCAAAAAATTATAATAGGAATTAGACCTCACATAGGAGATGAAGCAAGATGGGGGTGTCCAAGATGAGTTCCTATTCTCCTACTTGACATTATACATTGCAATTATTCTAAACAAGGAATCATTAATATAAATCAAGTACAAGACTCAAGGCCAATGGCCTTCCTACACCAAGAGAACTTATCTATAGGAATTGGTTTCATAAGATAATTTGTAGCAAACTTTATTAATCAATACCTTCCCACTCTCAACCATTTCTTACACAAAGTGATACTGAACATCAAGATGCTTAGTACAAGCATGATACATAGGATTTTTGGCTAAACAAATAACACTTTGACTATCACCTTCAAGTCTAATTTGCTAGCAATTAAAACCAATACCTTTCCCAAGTCTATATAACCAAACCACCTCTTTAGAGGCATGTGTAGGAGCCATGTACTCTACTTTTGTGGTGGACAAAGCAACTTTGGGCTACCTCTTACTCATCCAACTAACCACAACTCCAAACAAAGTAAACACATAGCAACTTGTTGACCTTTGAGTTTCTAGGACTCCTGCCCAATTTGAATCAACAAAAACCTATATGTCCAATGATTTGTGCATAATATCAATATAATTAGCACCATGATAAACCAGACAACAATCAGAAGTACCTCATAAATATCTAAACACCCTCTTAACATAAGTCCAATGTTCTTTACTAGGGTTATAGATAAACCTACTTAGAACTCCCACTGCTTGGGATATATATGGTTTTGTACAGACCATTGCATACATCAAAATACCAATTGCACTAGCATATGGAATTTTAAATATTTCCTCATGATCAAAATCTGATTTAGGACTCATGTCTAAACTTAACTTTGTGCCAACTGGTAAAGGAATATTAATTGGTCTACTATTCTGCATGTTAAACCGTTTCAAAATAGTATCAACATAGTTGCTTTTGTTGGAGTGAAAATACACCGAGAGGGGGGGGGAGGGGGGTAAATCAGTGTTAATAACTTCTTAAATATTTTAAACTGAAACTAAAAAGAGCCATACATATGTTCTCATTTTTCAATGATAGTGTCATTCATGTATTTGAATGTAATCATATAAACTGAAATGAGTAATGTAACATTAGATTTTAAAGCAGTAAAGTACTGAAGAAAAAGAGTCACAAAGACACAATAGACACAAGATATGCTGAGTGAAAAACCCTCCTGGGGTAGAAAAACCACTCCTGAACCTGTTGCTTTTTTCAGGTTTTCATTTCAAAAATTTATTTTGACAAAACCTCAATGGCTGATTTCTGAGCACCAACTCAAGGAGCACCAACCCCTTTGTTTAGAGACACCAATCTCAAGGAGCACAAACCCCTTTCTAGATATTCAATAGAACAAACAATAGTACAGAGGATCTCTCTGTTTCACTTGATTTACAAAACATAGAATTTTCAAGAGTCAGAATTGACTCTTCAGAATTCCATACATTATCAAATCTTGATGCATCTTGAGGAAAATCCCATATCTGTTACAATACAGTCTCATCAAACTATTTTGCAATCATACATACTTTTTTTCTTTTCTCACTGTTTTATTTTTAATCTTTTCCCATATAGAAAACTACAAATCTGAATACACAGTGTGTTTTCCAATTTTGAGCATCATAGAGTAGAATAGACTTTCAGTACTCTTAATAGTAATACCCCTATTTTTCCTTTTTGATTTTCTATCATAATCAAACCCTAAACTCACTGGTTTTTCGTTTTACAGAAAAAAGCATCATTACAAATTTGAAGTATTACAGCTGTCTCTCGAATTTCACTTTTTAGAAAAGGTTATGCAAGGTTGCTTTTCAAGTTACATAATGACTGTCAAGTCAGATCTGATGTTGCAGTGGTCATGAAAGAGAGATTCTTTCTTTCTATTTAGGATAGAACAAAAAATGACCAAGAATAGAAGAGTGATAGAGCTTGTCTTCACTAGAAGCCTGCACATGCAGTGCTTAAAAAAAAATGCAATGAGAGCACATCATTTAAAAATAAAATGATAACCACTTTTCTTGATTGGGCCAGCAAAGCATCATAAGTATTTTTAGCAAAAAGAAACCACCTTTAGATTTTACCCACATGTAGTAATGAAGAATGCATATACCCAAGGAGATCTGACAAAATAAGCTGCAATGAAAGAGAGATAATTGAAACCCCAACCAACATGCAACCGAAAACCAATAACTAGGCATTTTAACAATTACCCACACTTTCCAATGAGGCTAAGAAAATATTCTGAGATCTATGTCCAATATAGTGACAGATAAAATTAATAAGCTGAAAGCATTTTTAAGTGTAACTGAAATACCTTCACAGGAAACATTATCCAAGAACCCATTTAACCATATGCAAGGATTCAATGGTATTATCATTACCCATAACTAGACAACCTAGATCCTTAATATAACTAACATGATAACCCTCAAAATAGATTGATGTTCCAAAATTTTTATGGGAAGAACAAAAACGTTTTTCATTTTTTTGTTTTCAAATGAGAGAAGACATGGCACGAAATAACCTTTGTTGAGTTGAAATGGATTTGCAAACCAATCAAAGAGCAATTATCTGGAAAAACGAAATTGTTGTTCAAAGAATAGATTACCAGATCTGCAATGGAGAGGAAAAATGACCACACAACCTTCCAAAAATGAGTTTGCAGCCTTTGGCTGAAGGAAGACACATGGAGCGACTTCTGTGGAGAGCTCTTGATTGCTCCTGACTGCTCTCGATCTGCCATCCAATAGCAAAAAAGCCAAAGGGAACTAGAAACGCCCAAGGCAAAAGCTCCACGGTGGCGGCCAGAAAGTGGGCAACACAAAATCGTGAAACAACAAAAATGTTTTTGCCCTAACTTGCCACAATAAACAAGAAAATGAGTTCCTTTGCAGAAATGAAATAACATTTGGAGTCCATAAGGACAGTTAATGATAAATCAAAGAATCATTATGCTCTTTGAAATCCATGGGCAGATTTAAGGTAATCATGTTGTCTAAAAAGAATCATAAGACATTTTTAAAATGCCAAGTAGACTGCCGACCAAGTGATGCCATAAATTATTGCAATCCAAAATCGATTTCCTTTGACAAACAAAAGATTCCAAGTAAATAAACTAAAGTCAGTTCCATGGTGACATAACCGAATACATTAATGCCAAATTGTGATCTCAAAATATCCATTATTATATGATGTGTCGATGCTAAGATAAAAGAAGCTAGATATTATGCAAGATTCTGAGTGCCATTCTCCCATACCAAATACCATAACTGAATTCCTTAATGCCAAATTCTCCAAGGGATGAAAACTGAGATGCTCAAAATAATAATAGGATTGATCCTCAAACCTATGCCATTGAATGAAGAAAGAGAAGTATACCTTGACGAATGTCAACTTTCTTGTAACTAATCAAGCATAAGTAATCAACTTGATCAATGGAGAAAATAACCAGTAGTAGATTAAACCAGAAATGTATCACTTGATCAAATGGAGAGAGATGACCTATAACCAGAATACCTCAACAAACATTTGTAATTTGCACATGAAGTTAAATGATCAGAGCCACCAAGATAATAAAACCAATGATGTGAGTGTGCCAATCAAAATATGTATCAACTGAGAAGATATCCAAGATGCAAGATAATCATAAGATGACATCAAGGACAAAAACATAACAAGAAGGATTCAAGAACTTTGACTTAAGAAAGTCTTTCTATTACCTCTATCTCTGCTGATCTCCATACCAAGGATATATTTTGCAGCCCATAGGTCTTTCATCTCAAATGTGTTAGAGAGTTGTGCTTTCAATTCTTTGATCAATACCTTGTTGTTACCAATAAGCAACATGTCATTAACATACAAGATAATAATTAAAAGTTAATCATTAACAAATTTTATGTAAACACAATGATTTTTCTCACTCCTAACATAACCAATTTTTAATGCAAAAGCATCAAATTTCTGGTACCACATTCTAGGTGACCGTTTCAATCCATATAAAGATATCTTTAACCTACAAACCAATAATTATTTTTCTTTTCCAACAAAACCATCAGGTTGCCTCATATAAATCTCCTCATCAAGGTCCCCATGTAAGAAAGCAGTTTTCACATCCATTTTCTCTATCTCAAAATCATAAGCAACAATAATAGATAAAAAGAATCTAATAAAAGTTAATTTAGCAACCAGAGAGAATATTTCCTTAAAGTCAACTCCCTATCTTTAGGAGTGGCCCTTTGCTACTAATCTAGCCTTGTACCTTTCGAGATTACCATCTGCTCCAATTTTATTTCTAAAGACCTATTTACAACCAATGGCCTTTCTTCCTTTGGGAAAACTCTCAAGATCCCATGTGACCAAAGCTTGTTCTAGTTTGAAGACAAAGCTTCCCTATAAGATCTAGGTTCATCATTAGTACTCATCAAAGCAAATATACAATGGAAATTAGGTGGACTATACCTATCAACGAGATTTTTTTGTCTTGTGGATCTTTTCAAAGAAGATTCTTCTTGTTCCTCAATATGATCATCATGAGCATCTATCTCAGAACTCTGTGAACTCTCCTCATCCAATCCATCCAATTGTTCTTCAACATGTGCATTTTCATGGTTCTCAATTTTTGTCTCAAAATGCACTGTTCGAGAAGTATCCTTCTCCTTTGGTTGTTCTTCTCTTGAATAAGATCTGAACTCCCTAAAAATCACATCTCTCGATAAAGTAATTTTTCAGGTTAGAGGATTCCAAAGCTTGTAACCTTTTACATTTTCACCACAACCTATGAATATGAATTTATGTGCTTTTGGATCCAATTTAGACTGCTTTTCTTTATGCACATGAACAAAATCCTCACAACCAAAGATCCTTAAATGTGCAACACTAAGTTTCCTACCTAACCATATTTCATAAGGGGTTTTATCTTCAATAGATAAAATAGGAGATATATTGATTAAACAACAAGAAGTACTTATAGCCTCAGCCCAAAGGAACTAATCTAACTTAGCACTACTTAACATACTCCTAGCTCTTTCCATCAAGGTTTGGTTCATGCTTTCTGCTACTCCATTTTTTTGAGGTGTATATGGAGTAGTTTCCTGTCTCACAATTCTTGCATGCTTACAACAATCATCAAATTCCTTAGAACAATATTCACCACCGTTATTTGATCTCAACACTTTTATCTTATGATCTGATTGTTTCTCAACTAAAGCCTTAAATTCTATAAACTTATTGAACATATCAGATTTATTATGCATAAAATAGATCCAAGTGTATCTTGAGGCATCATCAATAAATGTGACATAATATCTAGATTTTCCAATAGATTCAGTATCCACAGGACCCATAACATTTGAGTGAATAATCTCTAATAATTGTTTTGCTTTATTTGTTCCATTAGGAAATGAAGATCTAGATTGCTTTCCAAACACACAATGTTCATAAAAGTCATTTTTTCCAATATTATAATTAGGTATACCATCAACCAATTTCTTATTAAGAATGGTCCTTAGAACCTTTTCACCAATGTGGCCCAATCTATGGTGCCACAACATACATGCATTTTTTTAGCTTCAGTTACATTGGCTGATTTATTCAAATTGGAGGTATTAAGCTTAAACAAAGTCCCAATCCAAGATACTTTAGCAACCACCATATTCCATTTCACCAATCTGCAACCACCTTTTTCAAATGCCACATGCATTCCAAAATCATTGAACTTAGATACATAAAGTTGATTTCTAGCAAGTCTTGGAATATGTAAAACATCACTAAGGGTATTAACCCTACCATCACCGAAACACAACTTTACCTCTTCTTTGCCCACAATATTTGTTGTGCTATTATCTCCAAAGAAGACATTGCCTCCATCATATTTAGTATACTTAGTGAACCACTCCTTGTTAGGAGTCATATGATAGGAGCAACTTGAATCAATAAGCCAAGAGTCATCACTAACATTTTTACACGAAATGATTAATGCATCATTACTGTCATCCAAGGATTTCTTTGTAGAAGCATCAAAACTCTTTTTCTTGTTCTTAAAATCCTCTTTATATGTCTTGGTTTCCCACAATTCCAACACTTTAGCTTACTCTTACTAGAGGTTTTATATCATACTTTGGACTTACCCTTTCCTTTCTTGTCTATCTTAGGTTCCTTTTCCTTAGGCCTACCTCTTACAAACAAGGAATATTGGGATCCCATTTTAGACTTCCTCCTCATCTCCTTTGGTAGGAGAGTAGGAATTATATTGTCCATCTTAGGATCTACACCACTACCACTAATAGCAACAATTAGATTTTCCCAAGACTCTGGTAAAGAATAAAGTAACAAAATGCATTTATCTTCATCTTCTAGCTTTACATCTACAAATGCTAACTGACTTAGAATCAAATTGAAAGAATTTAAATGATGTGCAATATAATCACCATATTTCATCTTTAAAGAATAAAATTGTCTTTTCAGATACAACTTATTAGTAAGTATTTTGGTTTGATAGATATAACCTATCCTCTTCCATAATTTATATGCGGTAGTTTCATCTGAAACATTCAAGAGAACAACATCATCAAGACATAACCTTATGGTCCCTCTTGCCTTATTATAAAGCTTAGCTCAATCCTCATCTAACATCATTGTAGATGACTTTTTCTCATTGCAAACATCTAACCATTGATCTCTCTCTTCAAGGAGATCCTCCATTTTTAGTTTCCACATCTCGTAACTAGATCCATTGAATCTTTCAATATCTAGATGAGAAGTAGAAGTCATTATAACACACTTCTTTTAAAAATATGCAATAACACAATAGTAAAAGCTCCCACTACAGCCAAAAAAACTTCAAACTTTTAAGAGAAAGGCATCCCAAACCTTAATTAACCATTAGATTTGATACCAAATGTTGAAAATGAAGGTAAAATTTTAGCTTAAAATTTGTAAAAATATGTGACTGTAGATCTAATTAAGTATTCTTTCTCATAATTCTTTGTGTATGATTAATCTGTTTAGATCAATTTTACGAATTGTAGAAAGAGTCAAAAGATTGTAGAAGAATGAGACATAAGATAGAAGTGATACAACATATACATGGAGAAACCCTTTCGGGAAAAAAATCCACCAGAATTAATAGTGCTTGTATTATTTAATCTTAGAACAAGATTACAATAACATTGTATCAATCCTTGATTGCTATGTTTCTTTTCCTTCAACAATGCTTCTTCACAACCTGCAATAATCTCTCATGAAACTCTCATACACTTGTTTCAATAGATGGACAATTATGAGCATGTAAAACTCATAAGAGTTGTCAATTATAAGAGCATAAAGGTCCTCTCAAAAACCTATGCCTAGATTTGGCAAGTAGAGTTCCACCATGTGAACAAAATTCAAACCAAAGTATTCCTTAATTTAGGCACCCCAAACTGAACACTTAACTGAAATTTGGTCATGAAGATATCTCGTAAACATCACCTCAAAGTTGGCACCCAAGAATGGGTTCCACTTGACTGAGCCTTGTAAATATATTCTCATGCAAAAGGTGTTAACTGAAAGATGCCAACTTGGGCGCCCAAGGTGGACCCAAGTCAATCTTAGTTAATTGAAACATATCTCTCCATAAATTCATGCAAACATTATGCATGATTGATCATCCCCACTTAACTGAAAGTATCCACCAATTATCTGCCATGCAACTGAAGTCATTAGTCATGCAACTTAAGTCAACTAACATGCGATTCAAGTCAAGTAGCATGCAACTCAAAATAACTACATGCAACTCAAGTCAACTAGCATGCACCACAAAATAACTACATGTAACTCAAGTCAACTAGAAGGCAACTCAATTCAACTAGCATGCAACTCAAAATAACTACATTCAACTGAAGATAACTGAACCATAACTAAATTGAACTGAACTGAACTGAATTGAATTGAATTGAACTGATATTGTACTGATACTGAATTGATTGTGTTACTCCACTCTTGTAAATATCAACCCCTATTTTTTAGGAACAAAATATGCATTACTGAAGTGTTATCAATCCTCCAAACAGTTAATTGAAGCAAGGTGGGTTTCACCTTCTATGTGGATGCCCCATGTGCTCCTATCTTGTAGGAGCTCAAAATGATACCAAACAAACCTTATTTTATTTAACTATTTGGAGGATTGATAACACTTCAGTAATGCATGTCTAGGTTCCTATAAAATAGGGATTGATATTTACAAGAGTGGAGTGGCAGTATTAGTTCAGCATCAATTCAGTAATAGTTCAGTTATCTTCAGTTGCATGTAGGTATTTTGAGTTGTCTACTAGTTGACTTGACTAATGACTTTAGTTGCATGACAGATAATAGGTGGATACTTTCAGTTAAGTGGGGATGATCAATTGTGCATAAAGTTTGCATGAATTGATGGAGAGATATGTTTCAGTTAACTAAGATTAACTTGGGCCCACCTTGGGCACCCAAGTTGGCATCTTTCAATCAACACCTTTTGCATGAGAAGATATTTACAAGGCTCAGTTAAGCAGGCCCATTCTTGCATACCAAATCTGAGGTGAAGCTTCCAAGATATCTTCTTGACCAAAGTTTAGTTAAGTGTTCAGTTTGGGGCACCAAAATTGAGGAAGACTTTGGTTTCACTTTTATTTACATGCTGTAACTCTACTTGCCAAATCTAGGTGTAGGTTTTTGAGAGGAGCTTTATGCTCTTGTAATTGTCAAATCTTATGAGTTTTACATGCTCATAATTGTCTATTTATTGCAGCAAGTGTATGAGAGTTTCAAGTGAGATTATTGAAGGTTGTGAAGAAGCATTGTTGAAGGAAAATAAGCATATCAATCAAAGATTGATACAGTGCTATTGTAATCTTGTTCTAAGGTTAAATAATACAAGCACTATTGATTTTGGTGGAGTTTTTTCTTGAAAGGGTTTCTCCACGTATATGTTGTGTCACTTCTATCTTCTGTCTCATTCTTCTACAATCTTTTGCATCTTTCTACAATTGGTAAAATTGATCTAAATAGATTAATCATACACAAAGAATTGGAACAAAGAATACTTAATTAGATCTATAGTCACATAGTTTTAATAAGTTTTAAGCTACAAATTTACCTTCATTTTCAACATTTGGTGTCAGAGCTAATGGTTGGTTAGGGTTTGGGACACCTTTCTCTTTAAATTTTGAAGGTTTTTTGGTTGTAGTGGGAGCTTTTACAATTGTGTTATTATGGATTTGTAAAAGAAGTGTGTTACAATTACTTCTACTTCTCGTCTAGATATTGAAAGATTCAATGGACCTAGTTACGAGATGTGGAAACTAAAAATGGATGATCTCCTTGAAGAGAGAGATCAATGGTTAGCTATTTGTAATGAGAAAAATCCATCTACAATGATGTCAAATGAGGATTGGGCTAAGCTTGATAAGAAGGCAAGAGGGACCATAAGGTTATGTATTGGTAATGATGTTCTCTTGAATGTTTCAGATGAAACTACCACATATAAATATTGGAAGAGGATAGGTGATATCTATCAAACCAAAAGTCTTACTAATAAGTTGTATCTAAAAAGACAGTTGTATTCTTTAAAGATGAAAGATGGTGATTCTCTTGCACATCATTAATTTTTTTTAATTTTATTCTAAGTCAGTTAGCATCTATAGATGTAAAGCTAGAAGATGAAGATAAATGCATTTTGTTACTTTGTTCTTTACTAGAGTCTTGGGAAAATCTAATTATTGCTATCAGTGGTAGTGGTGTAGATCCTAAGATGGACAATATAAATACTACTCTCCTATCAGAGGAGATAAGGAGGAATTCTAAAACATTATCCCAAGATGCCTTGTTTCTAAGAGGTAGGCCTAAGGAAAAGGAACCTAAGGCAGACAAGAAAGGAAAGGGTAAGTCCAAAGGACGATCTAAAACCCCTAGTAAGAGTAAGCTAAAGTGTTGGAACTATGGGAAACTGGGACATATAAAGAAGGATTTTAAGAACAAGAAAAAGAGTTCTGATGATTCTATAGAGAAATCCTCGGATGACGGTAATGATGCATTAATCATTTCATGTAAAAATGTTAGTGATGACTCTTGGCTCATTGATTCAGGTTGCTCCTATCATATGACTCCTAAGAAGGAGTGGTTCACTAAGTATACTGAATATGTTGGAGGAAATTTCTTCTTTGGAGATAATAGCACAACAAAGATTGTGGGAAAAGGAGAGGTAAAGTTGTGTTTTAGTGATGGTAGGGTTAATACCCTTAATGATGTTTTACATATTCCAAGACTTGCTAGAAATCTACTTTTTGTATCTAAGTTCAATGATTCTAGAATGCATGTGACATTTGACAAAGGTGGTTGTAGATTAATGAAAGGGAATATGGTGGTTGCTAAAGGATCTCAGATTGGGACTTTGTTTAAGATTAATACCTCCAATTTGAAGAAATTAGCCAATATAACTGAGGCTAAAAAATACATGTATGTTGTGGCACCATAGATTGGGCCACATTGGTGAAAAAGGTCTAAGGACCATTCGTAATAAGAAATTGGTTGATGGTATTCCTGATTATAATATTGGAAAAAATGTTTTTTGTGAACATTGTGTGTTTGGAAAGCAATCTGGATCTTCATTTCCTAATGGAACAAATAAAGGAAAAAGATTATTAGAGATTATTCACTCAGATGTTATGGGTCCTATGGATATTGAATCCATTGGAAAATCTAGATATTATTTCACATTTATTGATGATGTCTCAAGATACACTTGGATCTATTTTATGCATAAAAAATTTGACGTGTTCAATAATTTTAAAGAATTTAAGGCTTTAGTTGATAAACAATTAGATCATAAGATAAAAGTGTTGAGATTAGATAATGGTGGTGAATATTGTTCTAAGGAATTTGATGATTATTTTAAGCATGCAAGAATTGTGAGACAAAAAACTACTCCATCTACACCTTAAAAAAATGTAGTAGAAAGGATGAACCGAACTTTGATGAAAAGAGCTAGGAGTATGTTAAGTAGTGCTAAGCTAGATCAGTGCCTTTGGGCCGAGGCGGTAAGTACTTCTTTTTATTTAATCAATAGATCTCTTAGGTCATCTATTGAATATAAAACCCCTTATGAAATGTGGTTAGGTAGGAAACCTAGTGTTGCACATTTAAGGTTCTTTGGTTGTTAGGCTTTTGTTCACGTGCCTAAAGAAAAGCGGTCTAAGTTGGATCCAAAAGCACAAAAATGCATATTCATAGGTTATGGTGAAAATTTAAAAGGTTACAAGCTTTGGAATCCTTTAACTTGAAAAATTATTTTATCGAGAGATGCGATTTTCAAGGAATTTAGATCTTATTCAAGAGAAGAACAACCAAAGGAGGACACTTATCAAACAATGAATTTTGAGATAAAAACTGAGAAGCATGAAGATGCACATGTTGAAGAACAATTGGATGGGTTGGATGAGGAGAGATCAAAGAGTTATGAGATAGATGCTCATGATGAGCATATTGAGGAATAATAAGGACCTTCTTTGAGAAGATCCACAAGACAACAGAATCCTGTTGATAGGTATAGTCCACCTATTTTTTTTTGTATATTTTCTTTGATGAGTACTAATGATGAACCTAGATCTTACAAGGAAGCTTTGTCTTCAGATGACAAGAAGATTTGGTCACAATCTATGCATGAGGAAATGGTTTCCTTGGATACTTGTGACACATGGGATCTTGAGAGTTTTCCCAAAGGAAGAAAGGCCATTGGTTGTAAATGGATCTTTAAAAAGAAAATTGGAGCAAATGGTAATCTCGAAAGGTACAAGTCTAGATTAGTAGCCAAGGGCTACTCCCAGAGAGAGGGAGTTGACTTTAATGAAATATTCTCTCCTGTTGCTAAATTAACTTCTATTAGATTATTTTTATCTATTGCCATTGCTTATGATTTTGAGATAGAGCAAATCGATGTGAAAACTGCTTTCTTGCATGGGGATCTTGATGAAGATATTTATATGAGGAAACCTGATGGTTTTGTTGTAAAAGGAAAAGATGATTTGGTTTGTAGGTTAAAGAGATCTTTATATGGATTGAAACAATCACCTAGAATGTGGTAGTAGAAGTTTGATTCTTTTGCATTAAAAATTGGCTATGTTAGGAGTGAGGAAGATCATTGTGTTTACATAAAGTTTATTGATGATCAAATTTTAATTATTATCTTGTATGTTGATGACATGTCTTTTATTGGTAACAATAAGGTAATGATCAAAGAATTGAAAGTACAATTCTCTAGCACATTTGAGATGAAAGATCTAGGGGCTGCAAAATATATTCTTGGTATGGAGATCAAGAAAGATAGAGGTAACTTAAAGCTTTGCTTAAGTCAAAGAAACTATATTGATACTATTTTGAAATAGTTTAACATGCAGGATAGTAAACCAATTAATATTTCCTCACTAGTTGGCACGAAGTTAAGTTTAGACATGAGTCCTAAATCTCATTTTGATCATGAGGAAATGTCTAAAATTCCATATTCTAGTGTAGTTGGTAGTTTGATGTATGCAATGGTCTATAGAAGACCAGATATAGCCCAGGCAGTGGGAGTTCTAAGTAGGTTTATGTCTAACCTTGGTAAAGAACATTAGAATTATGTTAAGAGGGTGTTTAGATATTTACGAGGTACTTCTAATTACTGTTTGGTTTATCATGGTGCTGATGATATTGATATTATCTGTACATGCTAAAATTTGAAAAGACAAATTGATTTAAACTATAAACCTCAAATTAAAATTCAGCATAACATCAATGGAGTCTTTCTTGATTAAAAACATATGCAAAAACAAAACTAAATTATGTAAAAACTAAAGCAAATTCATTCAACATAAATTAAAATCCATTGTTATCCTTTTCCATAATATCTTGTCTTTGCTCTCAGATTTTTTTATGAGAAAAAGCACAAGAAGCTATGCAGAGCTGGATTTTGATTAGAATGAGATTGGAGTTATCTGTGTTCTTTTTGGTGAAAAGAAGAGGCTTTTATAGATGTCCTCATGGGAAAGATCCACATCTCGGGAAGAATGTGGGATAAATAAATGAGATGGTGAAAATGCATTTTGAAATTACTTGAAATGAATTAAAATGAAAGTATATAAATTTATGATATAATGTATGTTTAAATGTATAGAATAAAGTGCATTTGCAAATTTAAATGATTGATTTGATGAAAATAAATTTAATGATTAATGATTTTATGAATTTAAATTATTTAACGAAATATGTGAATGGATAAAATTTTTTTCATTTATGAATGCAAATGATATTTTAATGATCAATGCAAATATATTTAAATGAAATATGCAATATGTTAATGAATTTATGGAGATATGATTATGCAATGGATTTAAGTGATTTATGAACATAGATGATTAATGAAATGATAAGGATTAGTGAAATATGTAAATGGATCATCTAAATGAAATGGATAAATGTTTAAATGATTTTATGGACTATATAAATGGATGATGATTAATGTGAATGCAAATGATATTTTAGTGATTAATGCTTAAATGATAAATGATTATGATTAAATGCCCATAAATGCTTATAATATTTGAATGGTTTTATAAATATGGAGATGATGGATAAAAATGATTATGAGGACATTTTTATCCGTCTACATTATGCATAGATCATTGGACATACAAGGTTTTGTTGATTCAAATTGGGTAGGAGACCTGGATAGTCGGAGGTCGACAAGTGGCTATGTGTCTACTTTGTTTGGAGCTATGATTAGTTGGATGAGTAAGAGGTGTTGAGAAAATGTGTCTCAACTTCCAACTTGAAGCCCCTGTTTTAATGACTTGGCAAAATTTTGGTGTTTCTACAATTTACCGCCATACCGTGCCTGGCTCTGTTCTTGCCTTGGTGGTACCTCGGTGAAAGCCCTGATGGTTACCTCACTCCCGCTCGCGGTTTGATCCTTGGCCGTAGTGATTGTGGTTGGCTTTTGTTCGACCTATCTTGTCGGTCATTGCCATACCACGGGTGGCTAAGTCCTTGATCGCGGTGGCCATGGTGAGACCGCCTGCAGTGGCCTTGGCAGTTATCGCCATACCGCGGGTGGTGGATCCACTCACCGCGGTGGCACAGGTGAAACCGCCTGTGGTGGCCTTGGTGATTACCGCTATACCACGGGCAGTGGGTCCACTCACCGCGGTGGCTGCGGTAAGACCGCCAGTGGTCTGGTTGACGGTCACTACACTACCATGGGGTGGACTGTTAGCCCCCGCGGTAGCGCAATTTGACTGTCAGTGGTCCCTCAGACTGATCACCGCCATATCGCGATTAGACCTAAACCTGGTTGCAGTAGCACGGTGGAAGTTTGGAGACGAGGCATGCTGGGCTTGGTGATGTCGTCGGTGAGCTCGGATCAACTCACCGCTATACCATAGGTCAACTCAGTTGGAGCCATGGTAGCGCGGGTATGGTCGAGGTGAGCTCGGATGAGCTCACTGCCATATCACGAGTAGGTTGAATGGGCTCGGTGGTAGAGCGGTAGTGACTTAGAGAGCTCAGACGAGCTCGGGGCCAGTTTTGACCGAGTTGGGCTCGAAGTCAAAGAGTGACAACGAATGTAGGAAGGACACGTGGCTCAGTGTCAGAGTGATAATTGGCTAAAGGCCAAAGTCATAATAACAGTTATTGCAGGTCGACTCAAGGTGGGGGACAGGACCCGATTTGGGTAAAGAAGTTAATGCCTGGGTGGCTCGATACAGGAAGATCGACATGGGCAGATCAATTGCATGATTGGATCAGAGATTCATGTACCTAGTGATCGATGGTTGATTGATGAGTTTGAATGCAACGTATGACTTAGAAAGTTGAGTACATTATTGCATGTAGTTGATAATTTGAATTGTATGTTAGTGAGATAACATTGTAACAGTGAGATAGAATTGTAAGTGCTGCTGTGAGCTAATCAGAGAAGACTGAACATTGTATGTAATTGTTTTATTATTGGAATAAAATTGTCTTGACTTTTTGTGGTGGGTTTTTCACCTGTAAAGGTTTTCCCACATATATCTTGTGTCAACTCTGAATGCTTAATTTTTGTTATCTATTTTACTAGTTGTATTCATCTCAAGTATTTTTAGAAAGCTATTAGAACCTATTTATGCTCTTCTCCTTTGTTGTATTAGTGTTAAGGGAATGTATTCCGCACTATTGGGTCATTAGATCCATGCCCGTTTTCCCCTTCAAGTGGTATCAGAGCCTGCCCCATTGCGTTATCCTTGAGAGAAAGCTCAATTTTTTGTGCTAATATTGTTTTAGTGGGAGTATTGCATTGTTAAAACTTGTTTCAATTTGAGATGGTGAGTACATCTGGTAGGGTAGATATTAAAAATTTTAATGGCAGCAACTTTGAGTTATGGAAACTCAAAATGGAAGACTTGCTAGTGGATAGAGACCTCTGGTTAGTAGTGTCTAGAACTAAGCCAAAAAGTTCGATGCAAGAGGCTTGGGATCTTGCTAAGAGAAAGGCAAGAGGTCTGATAAGACTGAGTCTAGTTGATTCTATTCTCTTGAACATCCATGAGGAGAAATCTACAGCTTCATTATGGAAGAAGCTTGGTGATATTTATCAGGGAAAGTCTTTGGTAAATAAGTTATTCCTGAGGAAGAAGTTGTACTCCTTGAAAATAGATGAAGGTGCATCTATTGTAGACAATTTGAACTCGTTTAACATGAGTGTTACTTGGTTTGCATCTGTAGGTGTAAAGACAGAGGAGGAAGATCATTGCATGCTCCTGTTGTGTTCATTACTTGATAGTTAGGATCATCTGGTGATGGCTATTGGAAGCACAACCACTACATTCAAGATGGATGATGTGGTTGCTTCACTCTTGTCTAAAGAAATGTGAAGGGAGTCTTTTGAGATGGCCAAAGAGGCTCTTGCTATTCAAGGTAGATCAAAGGAGAAAGGCAAGAAGAAAGACAAGAAGTCAAAATCCAAATCTGCAGGGAGATCGAAGTCTCCTAGTAAAAAGATCAAGGTGAGATGCTGGAACTATGGGCAACCTAGTCATATCAGGAAGGACTACAAGGAGAAGAAGAAGAAGAATGCTTTTGACAATGAATCCTCTCAAAGTGATACAGATGCCTTCATTACAACAACCTTGAAAACTCAGGCATCTGATGATGTCTGGCTGGTTGACTCAGGTGCATCTTTTCATAGGACATCCAATAGAGAATGGTTCTCTAAATACGAGAAGTATGATGGTGGAAAGGTGTACTTGGAAAGTGAT
Source organism: Sequoiadendron giganteum (assembly GCA_007115665.2). Lineage (NCBI taxonomy): Eukaryota > Viridiplantae > Streptophyta > Pinopsida > Cupressales > Cupressaceae > Sequoiadendron > Sequoiadendron giganteum. The sequence continues at coordinate 229,003,605 of CM021104.1, read as the reverse complement.
TCAACACTGGAGATAGTTGGCAAAGGAAGAGTCAGAATTCAGTTTCCTGACGGGAGAGTCAAAGGTATTGGTGGCGTACTTCACATACTAGGTTTGGCTCGAAATCTTCTTTCTATCAGTAAGTTAAATTATGTTGGTGTAGAAGTTTATTTTTCAAGTAAGGGTTGTAAAATGGCTAGAGGTGCAATGGTGCTGGCTAAGGGTGTTCGTACTGGTACTCTGTACAAGCTGGATGCATGTCCTGTTCTTTGTAACAATTCCTTTGTAAAGTCAAGCAATGCTGCACCTATAGAGAAAGATGAAGACACTTCTCTGGCTGCAAATGCTTTGGAGGTAAAACTCCCAGATGAGAAGACTATGCTATGGCATCATAGACTTGGTTACATAGGTGAGAAAGGTTTAAAAACATTGAAGAACAAAAATCTTGTACAAGGACTTGATGATTGTAAGCTTGAGTTCAATTTTTTCGAACATTGTATCTATGGAAAACAACACCGTGTTTCATTTTTTTCTAGTCCTCATAAATCTTTTGGTATACTGGATTATGTTCATTCAGATGTGTTTGGTCTAGTTAATGTTCCTTTGTTATCAAAATCTAGGTATTATATTTCTTTTATTGATGACTGTTCGAGAAGGGCATTTGTATACTTTCTTAAAAGTAAATCAGAAGTATTCAGTCGGTTTAAAGAATTCAAATCTTTGGCAATGAATTTTGTTCTACAAATTTTGAAAGGTATTGCACTGATCATGGAATTAAAAGGCATAAGACAACACCTTACACTCCATAGCAGAATGGAGTTGCTGAAAGGCTGAAAAAGACACTGATGGAAAATGCAAGGAGTATGCTGAGTGGTGCTGGTTTGGAGAAGAAGTTCTAGGTGAAGGTTGTGGCTACAACATGTTATTTAATAAACAGATCTCCTTGCTCTACTCTTTTTGATAAAATGCCTTTGGAAGCATGGTCTAGTAAGAAGCCCTCTCTGAGGCATGTCCATGTGTTTGGCTGTAAGGCATATGTTTGTGTGCCAAATGAAAAGAGATCTAAATGGGATAATAAGGCTATCAAATGTATTCTCATCAACTATGGAGTTGGTGTGAAGGGATACAAGCTTTGGAACCCTGTTACTGAGAAGGTTTTGTATAGCAGAAGTGTGATATTTCGTGAGATGAAACCTTTAGTAAGTGATCAATAGCTTGAGACAGATCAGAGTGACAAGAAGAAGGATGTAGTTGAGATTCCCCAAACTCCAGAAAGGGAAGAGTTGCATGGTGTACCTGAGACTGAGGAGAGATCAAGCAACTCTGGAAGTTCTGTTGATGAAGAACAACCTTAGCCTGTAAGAAGATCTACATGAGAAAAAAGGCAACCTGAAAGGTATGGTTTCTCATTTTTAAGTTTGAACTGTGCCTATGCTTTAATTACCAGCACTTATGAGCCTAGGACTGTGAAAGAAGCAATCAACATGGCTGATTTGAATTCTTGGCTGCATGCCATGAATGAAAAGATGGATTCTTTGAAAAAGAATGAAACCTGGAATTTGGTACCACTGCCTAAAGGGTGAAAGTCTGTTGGTTGTAAGTGGATATTCAAAAAGAAAATAGGCCTTGATGGCAGTGTTGAGAAGTATAAGGCAAGGTTGGTTGCAAAGGGATTTTCTCAAATTGAGGGAATTGATTATGGAGAGATTTTTTCCCCTATAGCAAAGCTGACATCTATCAGATTTCTATTATTATTGGCAGTTGTGTATGATTTTGAAATTGAACAGATGGATGTGAAGGCAATGTTTCTCCATGGTAAGCTGGAAGAAGAAATCTACATGTCCCAGCCTGAGCATTTTGTTGAAAGAGGTAAACAAAATCTGGTCTATAAGTTAAATAAATCTCTCTATGGTTTAAAGCAATCTCCTAGAATGTGGTACCAAAAAATTGACACGTTTGTGTTGTCAATTGGATTTGTGAGATCAAAATATGATCACTACATTTAATATAAATCTGAGAATGATTGAGTGCTTGTTATTACCCTGTATGTGGATGATATGTTATTCATTGGAAATAGAAAGACTATGATTTCTGATCTTAAATCTCAGTTGTCTGCAAAGTTTGAAATGAAAGATCTTGGTGCAACAAGGTACATTCTTGGAATGGAGATAACTAGGGACAGGACAAGCAGAAAGCTTTGGGTCAGTCAAAGTAAGTATGTGAAAACAGTTCTGGAGAGGTTTAACATGGATGATTGCAAGCAACTAGTTGTTCCAATCATGCAAGGAACTAAGCTATTCATTGAAGACTGACCAAAGTCTTCTATAGAGATGGAGGACATGACCAGTGTGCCTTATGCAAGTGTTGTTGGCAGTTTGATGTATGTTATGGTCTGCACAAGACTAGACATTGCCTAAGCAGTGGGAGTTCTAAGCCGATTTATGGAAAATCTAGGAAGATCACATTGGGATCTGGGAAGATTGGGCAGGGGACATTGACAATAGGCGATCCACCAGTGGATACACCTTCATGCTTAATGGTGGAGCAATTAGTTGGATGAGCAAGTGAAAGGCTGTAGTTTCTTTATCCATGATAGAGGCAGAGTACATGGCTACAACTCATGCCTATAAGGAGGTTGTCTAGCTGAGGCATTTATGTTCAAACATAGGATTTAATGCTGAGCAGATCACTATTTTCTGTGATAGTCAAAGTGCCATTTGTTTGGAAAAGAATCCAACCTTTCATGCCAAGACCAAGAAAATTGATGTGCAATATCACTTCATGAGGGATATGGTTGAATATGGCAAGGTAGGTCTGGAAAAGGTGGACACCTTGAAGAATGATGCAGACGCTTTAACAAAGTCGGTTAGCACAGACAAGTTTATATGGTGCAAATAATTGATGGGCCTTGGAGCCTATGACATACAATAATTTTTCAAAGCCTTGGGAAGTTGGAAGTGTTTGCCAAGTGGGAGCTCTTTGAGAAAATGTGTCTCAACTTCCAACTTGAAGCCCCTGTTTTAATGACTTGGTGAAATTTTGGCATTTTTGTAGTTTACCGCCATACCGTGCTTGGCTCTGTTCTTGCCTTGGCGATACCGCATTGAAAGCCTTGACGGTTACCTCGCTACTGCTTGCGGTCTAATCCTTGGCCGTGGTGATTGCGGTTGGCTTTTGTTTGGCCTGTCTTGTCAGTCATCACCATACCACGAGCGGTTAAGTCCTTGATTGCAGTGGCCACAGTGAGACCGCCTACGGTGGCCTTGGCGGTTACCGCCATATTGCGGGCAGCGGATCCACTCACCGCGGTGGCCGCGGTGAGATCGCCCGTGGTGGCCTTGGCGGTTACCGCCATACCGCGGGTGGTGGGTCCACTCACTGCAGTGGCCATGGTGAGACTGCCAGTGGTCTGGTTGATGGTCATCGCACTACCGCAGGGTGGCCCATCGGCCCCCACAGTAGCATAGTTTGACCGTCAATGGTCCCTCAGACTAGTCACCACCATACCGCAGTTAGACCTAAACTTGGCTGCGGTAGCACGATGGAAGTTTGGAGATAAGGCGTGCTGGGCTCAGTGATGTCGTCGGTGAGCTAAGATGAGCTCACCTCTATACCGTAGGTTGACTCGGTTGGAGCTACGATAGCATGGGTATGGTTGGGGTGAGCTCAGACGATCTCACCACCATACCGCGTGTAGGTCGAATGGGCTCGGTGGTAGAGCGGTAGTGACTTAGAGAGCTCAGACGAGCTCGAGGCCAATTTTGACCGAGTTGGACTCGAAGTCAAAGAGTGACAGTGAATGCAAGAAAGACACGTGGCTCAATGTCAGAGCGATAATTGGCTAAAGGCCAAAGTCATAACAGTAGTTATTGCAGGTCGACTCAGGGTGGTGGACATGACTCGATTTGGGTAAAGAAGTTAATGCCTGGGTGGTTCGATGCAGGAAGATTGACATGGGTAGATCAATTGCGTGATTGGATCAAAGATTCATGTACTTGGTGATCGATGGTTGATTGATGAGTTTGAATGCAACGTATGACTTAGAAAGTTGAGTACATTATTGCATGTAGTTGATAATTCAAATTGTATGTTAGTGAGATAACATTGTAATAGTGAGATAGAACTGTAAGTGTTGCTGTGAGCTGATCAGAGAAGACTGAACATTGTATGTAATTGTTTTATTATTGGAATACAATTGTCTTGACTTTGTGTGTGGGTTTTTTACCTATAAAGGTTTTCCCACGTATATCTTGTGTCAACTCTGAATGCTTAATTTTTGTTATCTATTTTACTAGTTGTATTCATCTCAAGTAGTTTTAGAAAGCTATTAGAACCTATTTATGATCTTCTCCTTTGTTGTATTAGTGTTAAGGGAATGTATTCCGCACTATTGGGTCATTAGATCCATGCCCATTTTTCCCTTCAAGAGGTAGCCCACGGTTGCTTTGTCCACCACAAAAGTAGAGTACATGGCTTCTACACATGCCTCTAAAGAGGCAGTTTGGTTACAAATACTTGGGAAAGGTATTAGTTTTAATTACTAGCAAATTAGACTTGAATGTGATAGTCAGAGTGCTATTTGTTTAGCCAAAAATCCTATGTATGATGTTCATACTAAGCATGTTGATGTTCAGTATCACTTTGTGTGAGAAATTGTTGAGAGTGGGTATTGATTGAGAAAGTTGATAGTTTGATCAATGTTGTAGATTATCTTACGAAATCAGTTCCTACAGATAAGTTCTCTTGGTGCCGGAAGGCCATTGGCCTTGATTCCTATACTTGATTTATAATAATGAATCTTTGTTTAGAATAGTTGCAATGTATAATGTCAAGTGGGAGAATGTTGGGAATAAGATGCCATTTAATTGCAATCCTAAACATATTTCATGTATCTCCTAAGTCCTTGGAAAGTGTTCCCCAACACTAGGATTAGAAAGAGATTAAATTCGAATGAAATAAACATGTAAATTGACATTTGTAATTATTCCTAAATAATAGGAACATGTGGGGGCATCCAAGATGAGTTCTTAAATAATAGAATCACATGGGGTGCCCACATGGAATTTGGAACCCACCTTGTTTCAATTAACTATTTGGAGGATTGATAACACTTCAGTAATGCATGTCTAGGTTCCTACAAAATAGGGATTGATATTTACAAGAGTGGAGTGGCACTATTAGTTTAGTATCATTTCAGTTTAGTTTAGTTCAATTCAGTTCAGTTCAGTATCATTTTAGTTTAGTTTAGTTCAATTCAGTTTAGTTTAGTTACAGTTCAGTTATCTTCAGTTGCATGTAGTTATTTTGAGTTGTATACTAGTTGACTTGATGATTGACTTCAGTTACATGACAGATAATAGGTGGTATTTTCAGTTAAGTGGGGATGATCAATCATGCATAAATTTTGCATGAATTGATGGAGAGATATGTTTCAGTTAACTAAGATTGACTTGGGCCCACCTTGGGCGCCCAAGCTAGCATCTTTTAGTTAACACCTTTTGCATGAGAATATATTTACAAGGCTAAGTTAAGTGGGCCCATTCTTGGGTGCCAACTTTGAGGTGAAGCTTCTAAGATATCTTCTTGACTAGAGTTCAGTTAAGTGTTCAGTTTGGGGTGCCAAAATTGAGGAAGATTTTGGTTTGACTTCTGTTTACATGGTAGAACTCTACTTGCCAAATCTAGGTGTAGGTTTATGAGAGGAGCTTTATGCTCTTGTAATTTTCAACTCTTATGAGTTTTACATGCTCATAATTATCTATTTATTACAACAAGTGTATGAGAGTTTCATGAGAGATTATTGCAGGTTGTGAATCGACATTGTTGAAGGAAAAGAAGCATATCAATCAAGGATTGATACAGTGTTATTGTAATCTTGTTCTAAGGTTAAATAATACAAGCACTATTGATTCTGGTGGATTTTTTTCTCGAAAGGGTTTCTCCATGTATATGTTGTGTCACTTCTATCTTTTGTCTCATTCTTCTACAATCTTTTGTCTCTTTCTACAATTGGTAAAATTGATCTAAATAGATTAATCATACATAAAGAACTAGAACAAAGAATACTTAATTAGATCTATAATCATATAGTTTTACAAGTTTTAAGCTATAAATTTACCTTCATTTTCAACATATGAACCTCAAACCATGAATGAAGTCTTCCAAAAAGCCACCAAATAGGGTTAAAAACTTTAGCAGGCATCTAATCTTCACAATGAATCAAATTCTAAGTTGCAGTATGAGAAGAATACATTTCATAAAGGAGACAAGAGCCATCAGATTCGTAATCTGAAGAGGGGAAGTGAGTTGCATGAGAAGGGTGAAGATGGTAATGGTGGAAAGAACAAGAAAGCAAACAAAGGCAAGGGTAAAGACGACCATAAGCAAAAGGGAATTAGAGAGGACAAGCTAGGAGGTCGCAAAGGGCCTCATGATGGATGTTATACTTGTGGAGGCGACCATTATGCCTCAAATTGTCCTCAGTCATTGAAGTCACGAAAGGAAGGAAGGTACCAACAGACTCAACATCACCAAATCCACGTTGCAGTGGACAACAAGGAGGTAGAGTATCAAGCTTTTCCAATTCAGCTAAAGGGAAAGCTCTATTGCCAATTTGTCTCTATCTTAATTGATACTGGAGCTACTGAATGTTTTATATATCTTAGAATAATATCCATGATACCCATTAGACTCGAATACATGGAAAATTCATGGATAGTCCAATATGGTAATCAAGCAGAGCGGAGGGTAGATACCTATCTCTTTTGCGGTGAGTTAGAGCTTTCGACCTTTCAAACTCAGGTCAACTTGTATGTGGCACCTTTAGGATCATATGATGTAATTGGGAATAAATTGGTTAATTGAGCATAAGGCTATAATGAACTATGAGGATAAGGTGGTCAACTATCTAGATGATTATGGAAACCCAATTGAGGTTTGTGGAATTTAGAGACCCTTAGAGCTTAGACAAATTTTTGGCTCAAGAAGGCTCATCGAAAGGGGTGTGCAATTTATGTAGTGCATGTAAATAATCCTGACAACAAGGAACTGTATTTAGATGACTATCCTATTCTCAAGGAGTTCCAAGATGTATTCCCTGATGAACTTATGGAGTTGCCTCCAAAGCAAGAATTCAATTTTTCTATCGACCTAGTTCAAGGAGATGAGCCTCAATCCAAGGCACCTTATTAGATGAACACCACATATCTCTATGAGTTGAAGGCCCAGTTAATGGAATTGTTGGATAAGGGACTTATAAGACCTAGTGTGTCTGCTTGGGGAGCGCTAGTTATTTTTGTCAAAAAGAAGGATGGAACCTTGCATATGTGTATAGATTATCAAATGTTGAAGAAGGTGATCACCAAGAACTGGTATCCACTCTCGAGGATTGATGAACTATTTGAACAAATGAAGGGAGTTATGGTGTTCTCCAAAATTGATCTCAGGTTAGGGTGCCATCAATTGAGAATTAAGGAAGAAGATATTTTGAAGACTACATTTAGAACTTGATATGGACATTACGAGTTCATAGTGGCACCTTTTGGTTTAACTAATATAGCAACAACCTTTATGAACCTCATGAATAATGTGTTTAAAGACTACTTAGATAAATTTTTCTATTCTTCATTGATGATATTGATGAGTCCAAATAATGACTCATTTTTGTTAGGATTTATCATAGGTTTGTTAGTGTTACTATGGGGTTTTAGCACCTAGAACCAATGCTTTCTATGTTATTTCCTTGAACTTGTGAACTCTAAACATAAACTTATTCCCATAAATTTTTATGATATTAGCCTGCTATGTGATATATCTATATTAATTTAGCATGTGATTGAATGAATGTTATCATAAGGTGATTATGGATATACATTTGTCTTGTGAAAACTAATGTTATAATGCAAGACTAGATAAGATGCAAAAAATAATGGAGCTTGCAATGTGGAAAGAGTTCATGCCAGTTGCTTGGTTGCTGAAAAAGTCAAGTAGACATGGACATTGAAGAAGTCAAGTGGTTGGAAACTTCTAGCTCATGTGGAGGTTAACCTTAATGGCCATGTCTATAAGTTGAGTAGATTTAGGAGGTGTTATTATGTTGGATTTTCATTGAAGCAAGTTTGGTTTGACCAAATCCTATGCATGCATAACCTCCTTCATTTATTTCATGTTTTCAATAAGTGGCATCCTCCTAATTTGTTGGAGTAGACTGACTTGTTAGTTAAGTTAGTTAGAATATTTTCTTCTATAAATAATGGTCAGATGATCCTCTTCAAGAGGTTGAATGTTCTGAGAATTGTACTTGCATTCCCAATTTTCAAGATATACAGTTATGTTGTTGCTACGTTGTAATCATGTTTTCAATGAGTAAAATGATATTCTAGTTTTTTACATCTGAGTTAGTACTGGGAAAAATCATTCAAGGGGGCCCACTTGGTGAGAATTCTATCCATCCAATTCAATAGTTACTTTTCTATTCAACAATTAGTTGCAGTCTTAGCAATTGTCTGTTCCTACAGCCACTAGACCTTTGTTTGGTGTATGTTCCTACAACCACGACAAACATAGTAACTTCATGTCTATTTAATGATATTTCTATTTCTGTAATTCATTTTAAATTCAGTTTAGTTGTTGGTTTATGCTCAGTAATTATGTTGCTTCATTTCAATCACTCACTTCAGTATTATTTCCTTTCCAAGTTATAGAATAAGGATAGCTACAATGGAATCCTAGTGCACATATAATGTTGACCCATTTCAAGTTCATGTCCCTAGGTTGGTAATGAAATGAACCTTCACGATGAGCAAGATAGCTACTTGGTGTAGATATTTAATCTCTAAGTTATAGATTTAAGGGCTTAGTTATTGAATCATTAGAGGAGGCTAACATTTTTGGTGTCGTTGTCAGGGATGGTGCCAAACTAGGAAGTTCTTAGGAGTCATTTCTAGTTTCTTTCCTATTTTTGGTATCTCTGAAGTTTGTTTTCAACATACCCTTCATTAGAATAAGTAATGATCCATTATTCTTTCACCAATTCTTTGTGTGAGTTGGTTGATACTGAGTTGATATCATATGCATAGGGGCAGGAGCAGAGATGCTCTATGGAGATTCCTTCCTGCTGATCCTAATATTGATAACCAACTAGTTGAGTTTCAAAATTTTCCAAAAGAAGAAGAAGAAGAAGTAAACCCTTTTGCTGATGCATTTCCTAATTTGACTAGTTCTGAAACTTCCTCTAAAGAGAAAGCTGCTCAAAACCTAATTGAGAATCCATTTGCTCTGATAATCCATCAAGAAAATATGGATGTCCCAATTAGATCTAACCAGCCAACCTTTCATTTCCCTATCCCTCAACAAAATTATGTTGATAACCTCAAGAACATTCTTGCGTGAGTTCTTCCTAAATTATATGGGCTTGTAACAAAGGACCCAGTCACTTTCTTGTTTGAATTTGATATCCTTTGTAGAAGCTATGATTACACTACTGACACTCATAGGCTTAAGTTGCTTCCTACTACTTTGAAGGAAGCTACATTAAGATGGTTTAAGAGCTTAGGTAGAATTATTGTGAATAGTTCGGATGCTATGAAGGAAATTTTTCTTGAGAAGTATAAATAATATTGTAGAGGTAGTGATATGAGAGGAGATGATATCTTCAGGATGCAACAAAAGGAGGATGAAAGTTTGGAGGAATATGTGTCAAGGTTCCTATTTAGTCTACAAAAATATCCACATCATGCACTCAATGAAGAGTCTCAAAAGTTGCTCTTCCTTAGAGGTATTAGTGAGAGTTGTGTTGATGCTCTGGACTTAATAGGAGGAGGAGATATCACCCAAGTGCCCTGGGATGATATTAAGAAGATATGTCAAAATTACTCTAGTGCAACTATATAGAAAGGGAAAGGTTACCAATCCTCTATGGGTAAATCTTCCATTAATGAAGTTTCAAGGATGTAAATCACTCATTTTCTATCAAAAGTCAAGTAGGACATCATAAATAATATGGAAAATTTAGCTAGATACACTTCAATCAAAGAAGAAACATAGGGAGGCAAGGGCAATGTTGGCATAATATTGTCCTCATTGTAGGCAAAAGAAAAAGGACTCCAAATGTAAAATGATAGCTGTAGACATCCAAATTTGATCACTTCCATATGATCAAAATTGTCTACTTTATTCATCTATTCCATTAACAGTGATTAAATAATTTATTTAATCATTATTTCATTTTCTGCCTAAGGTTCCTAAAGTATCTAATTAAATAAATTAAATACTTTACCTTACACCCTATTCTTCTCTAAATTAAATAAATATGACAAATTATTTAATTTAGTCTTTTAACCCATTTGAATTAAAATCAATTTTTAATTCCTCTTTTCTCTCTCCTTGTCACATTCTCCATAACCCTCTTCTAATCCGGATTAAATTAATTAATCTGTGATTAGGATGTGCACCACTTAATCTTGATTAAGTGTCACATCCTCCATAATCTCCCACTTGCCTCTAATCTCTCATTAATTACCTTAATCATGTGTTTGCACAACCTTAATCAGAATCATTAGCCACATTTGGCTTACCTTTTCTGGTCAACCTTCCCACTTACCATTTTTGGTATGGACTCCCTTCCCCATGTGAATTTTTAATTCACATTTATTCAACCAAGGTTCCCCTCTTCCCCATGTGAATTTTTAATTCACTTTTATCTTTCCAAGGTCTTTCCCATCCCCCATGCAAGATTCTAGAAGCCTTGACTTGTCACTTCACATGTGCCAAGGGCTTCTAGAACCTTGGACTTGTCACATCACCCACATGTGACAAATCTCCAGCTTTTTGGAGACACTCTCTTATCCACTAGATTCTTCCAATCATTGTGAATTTTAAATTCACTTTTATTCCTCCAAGGAATCTTCTCATCCCCCAAGATCCACCTCATTTCCACATCACTCCACCCTAGGACATCTCACCTTCCACATGTCAAGATGTGAGGGCTTGTGAGTCCTCAACTCACCATAGCCCTTCATCTTGATCTTTGTTGGATCAATCCCAACCGTTGAATTCTCTAGAGAATTCAATTTGGCCTATAAATACCCCTTCAATTCCTTCATTTTGGAGGATCAAGTCTTTTGCAAATAAACTCTTGCAAAATTCCATTCAATCTCTCATCTATTTTAGCATCCATATTGCATCAATTCATCTTGCATCCACTTCATTTTCATTGCCATCCAAGGAGCACACAAGACTTCAACATCAAGGGCCAACCAAGGAAGCAACAACATGAAGGTATAACAGCAATTTATTTGTTTATCTTGCTTTCATATTGTTCATTTTCTTAGGCTAATCATTGAGGTGCCCTATTATCTTGTTGTTTCTCTTTATTGCACTATTAGTTTTATCTAACATCTCACATTTTAGGAAGCAACATTTTATTAGGATCACAATAGCCAACATTGACAACAAGCACATTCCACCTGAATTCAAGCCAATTGAGGGTGATGAAGATCAAGTTTTCTATGTTGCACAAAGGTGGTCATGGGCTCCAAGACAAGGTATGCTACCAAACCCATTATCTTTTAGTGGACCTTATATGAATTCTTATGCATCTGGTAATCAATGGCAACCCCAATATCCATCAAAATTTGGAGGTTATTCACCTCAGCCTTGGAACAACCCTCCAAATACTTGGCCTAACTACCAAAAAAATCCACCTCAATGGCAACAAACCTAGGGGAATTGGCAACAACCTCAAGGAAATTATCAAAAAACATCCCAATGGAGGGGAGGACAATAATGGCCAAACTGGACAATTGGTTAAATGTAGCAGCCTTCACAGCCTTGAAAACCTACCATAATGCCTCCTCCTAACTCAAATTATAACACACCTAGACCTACTCAGTTACCAAGTCACCCCACACCCAACCCAAATAACAAATCACAACAACAACCCATCTACTCTAAAGATCCAAATCAATATCCTACATATGTTGTGTGTTTGAGTAATATTCATCTACGTTCAGGAACCACTTTGTCATCACCTTCCACTCCTATTATCACAAAGCTTCCTATGGAAGAGGAGGAGCACCAAAATTTACTTAATATTCTTGCGCAGACAAGTGTGCCCAAAAATTTTGAACCAGTTCAGCAGACTGATCCTAACCCACCATTTCCTCAAAGGTTAGAAGTTGATAAGAAAAAGGAGGAAGAAACCTTTGATATTTTGGATCAGCTAAAACACATATGTGTCAAGATACCTTTGTTCTAGGCCATAAAAGATGTTATAATATATGGCAAAGTAATTAAGAAAGCATGCCTTAAAAAGCTTGGGAGGAAAAAGGACCCCACCACCATTCATGTGATGGAACAGTTGGCATATATCATGCTTGGGAAAGTGACTGTTCTTAAGTATACTGAAATAGGTAGTCTTGTAGTTGGAGTCATCATAAATGGAATCCAAGTAAAAAATGCTCTAATAGACTTGGGAGCTGCTATCAATGTGATGACTAAAGATATCCTGCAACAACTGAATGTTACAAATCTAAGACCTACTTCTACTATCCTATAGCTTGCTGATAGTTCCACTATCAAACCAGATGGTATAGTGGAAGACCTTGTTTTTATTCTAGACTCTTGGGAATATACAACTGATTTTATAATCCTTTCTCTTAAAGCTACATTAGGAGGGTATCCTATTATTTTGGGAAGGTCATGGTTAGCTACAACAGATGCTTACATTGGATGTCGGTCAGGGGACATGACTATTTATGATGGGAAAAGCACTAAAAAGCTTGTCCTTTATCCCCCTGCTCAACCATCCCATGATATGGACAACCCCATTTGGCCACAAGTTGGAGAAGAAGTAGAGGAAGCCAATTTAGTGGCACAACTCATGATGATAAGAAGGAGCCCTTTTATGCAGCTTAAGGAAGAAGATGACATATTATCCTATATAATTCAAAACCATTGTGAAGTTCATGAAGAAGAACCAACTCGAGAATCTAGTTCTACATGTCCATTGCAAAAACTTCTATCATCTTCTTATACACCTGAATTTTCTACAACAACATATATACTTCATACATTGTTACCACATGAAGTAAAACTGCCAAGAATTAGTGAAACAACCATGATTGAGTTGACCACACAAGTACTAGTTTTAGAGGGGAAACATTTGAATATAAATAACAAGCTTACTCAGGAGCAGAAGTTATCTCTGAAAAACCTGTTAAAGTTGCATGACCAAGCATTTGCATGGGATTACCATGACATGAAAGGATTAGATCCCAAACTTTATACTCATAGGATCTACATTAGAGATGACTACACACCAGTGAGGCAACCACAAAGGAGAATCAACCCTATGTTAAGGGAGAGTGTGAAAGGAGAACTACAAAAGTTGTTGGATGTGGGATTTATCTACCCTATCTCAGATAGCCAATGGGTGTCTCCTTTGGTGATTGTGCCTAAAAAGGGAGGTAAATGGAGAGTTTTTATTGATTATAGAGAACTAAATTTTTCCTCCAAAAAGGATCACTTTCCCCTTCCTGTCATAGACCAAGTATTGGATTCACTTACAAGAAAGAATTATTTTTCCTTCTTAGATGGGTTCAGTGGCTATAATCAAATCCAGATTGCACCTGAGGATCAGGACAAGACAACTTTCACTTGTCCTTGAGGAACTTATGCCTATTTAGTACTCCCATTTGGTCTATGCAATGCACCTACAACCTTCCAAGAGCAGTTATTAGTATATTCTTAGATATTTCACATGATTGTATGGAAATCTATATGGATGATTTCACTACTTATGGTGCTGATTTTGTAGAAGCATTAGAAAACCTCAAAAAGGTTTGCAAAGATGTGAGGAACATAATCTCTCCTTGAATAGTGAGAAATTTTTTATGATGATGCAAGGAGTGGTCCTTGGCCATTATATCTCTCAAAAGGGAATTCAAGTGGACCCAACCAAAATTGAGGTAATTACCAATCTTACTATTCTTGTCAAGCCAAAAGATGTTAGAAGTTTCCTGAGACATGCAAGTTATTATAGGTGTTTCATAAAACATTTCAATAAGATGGAAACACCACTTTAAAATCTTCTGACTAAAGATGCTAAGTTCTAATGGACAGTAGATTAAATCATTCTTTGATTTAAAACAACATTAACCCATGCTCTTGTGCTCAAAGGCCCTAATTGGGAACTTCCTTTCCACATTCACATAGATGCATATGATTATGCACTAGGGGCTGTCTTAGGACAAAAAGAGGGAGCAATAGAGCATGCAATCTAATTTATCAACAAGAATCTACAAGGGGTCGAGTTTAACTACATGGTGACACATAAGGAGATGTTGGCAGTTATTTATGATCTTAACAAATTCAGGCATTATATCACAATATACCAAATCTCTATCCATTTAAACCATGTAGCCATAAGATATCTTATGAACAAGCCATTCATCATAGGTAGACTAGAAAGGTGGTTGTGGTTAATGCAGGAATTTGATATCACCATCATAGACAAGTCAAGGAAATAAAATGTTGTGGAAAAATTTCTCTCTAGATTGACAACATCAGAAGACACTCAAGTCATTGATGACTCCTTTCCTGATGAACATTTGTTCTCCATCAATGTGAATACACCTTGGTATGTAGATATAGCCAACTATTTGGTTACAAGAAGAGTTCCCCCTCATTTCTCTACAAAAGAACGAAGGGTCCTTATTGAGAAATCTTTTCCATTCTCATGGATGGTAGGTTGTTTATTCTATATTGGACTAGATCATGTGCTGAAAAGATGTGTAAGAGAGGATGTGACTTATGACATACTGCATGCATGCCATGATGAAACCTATGGGGGACACTTTGCAGCTAATAGGACAACCATGGAAATCCTCAATATAGGATACTAATGGCCTACACTTCATAAGGATGCAAGAAAATATACTAGGAAATGTGATAGGTGTCAAAGGATGGGCCAACCAACTGAATCAAATTAGATGCCTCTATACCCTCAAGTAGTTATCAAACCATTTGATAAATGGGGACTTGATTTTGTAGGTCCAATTGATCCACCATCAAATGGAAAATCTTACATCTTAGTTTGTACTGATTATGTGACAAAATGGATTGAGGTAAAAGCCATGAAACATGCTAGGGACAATAAAGTTGTAGAATTATTCTATGAAGAAATCTTCACACGCTATGGAGTTCCTAGGGAGATAGTCACAAATCAAGGGGCTTAGTTCACATCCACTCTTGTCACAACATTGGTGAATGAGTATAATGTCAGACATAGGAAATCTACTCCCTATCATCCACAAGCCAATGGACAATCTGAGGTAACCAATAGAGAAATATAATCTATTATGGCCAAGAAAGTGGTACTTCACAGAAAAGTTGGGCAAATAGGTTGCTAGAAGCTGCCTGGGCCTATAGAACCACTTGGAAAACCACAACTGGTTTTACTCCCTTTGAGATGTTGTATGGAAAAACAATAATGATGCCTATTGAGTTTGAATACAAAACTCTTAGAAAAAAATTAGACCTTGGAATAGACATATCTGAGGCACAAAAGGACAGGGTTATGCAACTCAATGCCTTGGATGAGATGAGGAAATAAAATCTCCACCATACTAAGATGGTGCAAAACCAAAGAGTCACATGGCATGATAAGTACATTAAAGATAAGAGGTTTCAACCAGGTGATTGGGCATTTCTTTATGATTCCAGGTATAAGGATAATTTGGGAAAAATTCAAACTCAATGGTTGGGACCATATGAGGTTGCATAAGTCTACCCCAATGGTGCTATTCAGCTTGCAACCATTGATCCTGTTAGGTTCAAGCTCCTGGTCAATGGTCATCACCTTAGGTTATATCATAAGCCTACCTCAAAGCAGGAGTTCATGCAACTATTTTTTGAAAACCAAAACTTCGAAGTTCCTGCAGTTGAAGGAAGTGGACCTAGTATTCAACGTTCTTCCTAACTCAAGGTATGCATGCAATCATAATAAATATTTCCACTTTTTGTGGGAATTAATTTCTCCATCAATAAAGATTATCTGCCCATTCATTTCCATTTTCTCTCTCTTCCACCTCACTTCACCACCACTTCATTTAATTACTCAACTGCACTTTTATGATGATCGGTACTTCACCCACATTCTTTGGAAAATATGTTCCATCTTTGTGCATAAAAAATTAATGTATATTAATTACCTTGCATTCATTTATTCGATTACTATATTTTAATATTTATATTTCACATAGCAACCCCTATTTAAATGCCCTATTTTATCCAACTCCCATTCCAGCTTGTGCAGACACATGCCTTAATTTAGGTTGGGGGGGGAGTGTAAGCTTATGTGTCATATGTCATACATGTCATCAGTCACATCAATCACATTCCATGCACCAACATGGCAATAAATTTGAAATGGAAAGTTGAAGTGATGTACTGCATATGACATTAATATGCCACCATTTTCTTTGATAAGTACACTCTCTTTATTGCCTTAGTCGAAATATGATGCCATTGGAAAGGTAAAATTTAGAGGTTTCGACATTGGTTTTTGTATTTGCGAGAACTACAGGAAGTAGAAGAAACATTGTTTTTTGTTGAAGGATTGCAAGAGGAAATATTTGCAAATTTTTTTCCTATGTATGATTTGAAACAATGGGAGGTCCATTGATCAGAAATGAACCAACGGTTCACTAAGTACTCTTGCAAAATACACTCTGTGAACCAAAATTCAAAAATTGTGGCTGGTTGGATTATTTCTTGAAGCTAGATAGTTTCAATGAAGAAATTGCCCTGGAGTTTTCTCAAACATTTTCAAATGGCGAGGCAATGGTTATGGGGTTAAAAGCCATAGCTATAGAGGAAATAATTACCAAATTGTCAGGTTTACCTGTTGAGGGAGAACCCTACCCTACCACTAAAGATGTTAGGTCAGCTAGTGTTGAATTCATAGAGCAGAGTGATCCTCCGCTTATTGTGGACAAGGAAGGTATGAGAAGACTTTCTTTGCCAACAAAATGGAAATAATATGCTATTTTTATTGTCAAATACATTACTTGTGAGGGTCACCAATATTGTCTGCATTTCGTACATTTCAAGCTATTGAATCATCTAAGACATGGTAGGAGAATGAATGTACCAAATTTTATGTTCAACTTCCTTGCGATTATGGCTGCTAAAACACAAAAAGGTAGGGAAAAATCTATTTCCCATCATTGCTTAATTAAATTTCTAGTATAGAAATCTTTGCATGATGTTTCAACATGTCGTGGGACGAATTCTTGAAAATTAGAAGATTCAGACCAAAAGATGCGGGTCTTAGAGGTCAACCCCTAACTCATAGGGTTAGGAGGGATGAGGGGATCATTGAAATTATTCTTGGAGCTTTAACTTCTAGGGTAATGCCTAGTTCAAACCCTCATGTAGCCAAAGCTATTTCTTTTGAATCTAAACATGCAAATGAAGAGAGTTCATTTTCAGACTCTAATGTTAATATTTTCCCTAAAAACACACCTCGCACTAGGGCTGCTGTTAGGAAAGAGAAAAACAATGGAAAAAATAGAGAGTAGCAAAGGGAAAGCTAAGAAGAAAGAGCCAAAGAAGATAAACCCTAGCCCTAGGAAGCGAAAAACTATAGAAACAGAGCATCCTACAGCCATAGAGAAAAATGAAAGTCCTCCCAAGAAGTCAAAATTGACCAAGTCTACTACTAATGTACCTCCAAGGAGGAGTTGTAGGCTCAGTGAGACACCTCAAAAGAAGGTAGAGACTCTTGGAGAACAAGTAAATATAAATTTGACATAAAATCCTAGGGAGCCAATAAATATTGGGTTGGAGGAACTTGCTGCTGTTGCAGAGCAAGTTGAACACCAAGTTGCAGAGTAGACTGAGCATCCAATTTTTGAGCAAATTGAACATGAAACACTAGCACAAGGGAATATCATGGTAGGGACACACATACCTTCTAATTTTTCATGGGCAGTTGTAGCCCTGAGTCTATTGAAAGAGATGCAAGAAAAAGAAAGAGAATGGAGAAGAGAAAAAAATAAGCTGTAAGAAGAGATTGATAAGAAGAATAAAGAAATTGAGGAGGAAAATACATAAATTACTACATTAAAATAAAAGGTAAGCAATGTGGTGACCTTAGTACCACAAAATATAGAATGTAGGACTCCTCAGTGGGTGTATGCATTACATTTGAAAGAGTGTTATCTCTCTTTTAGGCTGTCAAGGGTTATTTCTAGTTTAAGCGCTTCTATTGAAACCCTATATGAGTTTTTTCAAGCTTACCAGTCTTCTCCTCCCGAGGTTAAAAAATTTCTATGTGAATTATATCTACATAACTATTTTGTTCCTAATGATCATGAGTGGAATCCATTATTGTATATTGGAGATGTTCATTTGAGAGCATTCATGTCTTGGATTCAGAATGAAAACAACTAGGGAGAATAATTTAAACTATATAGAGAAAAGGAGCTCCATACACCTCTGTCTATAAGATCTGAATCAAGTAATCCTTTAGAAATTTACTATACATGGCATAGGATTCTTTACAGGCCATCATACAAACATAAGGTCATATCCTTCAGAGAAGAAGCATATAGGGAATATGAGCAGGTAGCTGCTACTGCAGGAAGAACAGTATTTGGGTACTTGTCATAGAGTAGGAATGCGTTTCCAAATCAATTAAAACAAGCTAAACCCCATTCCCTGCTAAATTATCATGCAACTTGTAAAAGGTGCATTAGGTGTGCATCTTGGAAGGACAAAGCAGCAATATTGGCTTCCATTGATATTTTAGCCACCTATTCTATTGTGGCCAGTACCTGACTACAAAACTTATCAATATGATATAAGTGTAGAGAGGCAAAGGTGGAGAAGATTAGAAGGAAAGCATGGGTTCTAATGGGATTCAAACTCAGATACAATAGAGACTGATAAAGGGCAAGCAAAAGTTGCTAATTTTAGGGCTATTGTAAAACAAATAAATTAAGTTCCCTTTGCTAGAGGCCCAATAGATAATTAAGTTGGGGGGAATGATGAGTCCAAATAATGACTCTATTTTTTAAGATTTATCATAGGTTTTTTAGTGTTACTATGGGGTTTTAGCACCTAGTACCAATGCTTTCTATGTTATTTCCCTGAACTTGTGAACTCGGTTGCTGAAAAGTCAAGTAGAGATGGACATTGAAGAAGTCAAGTGGTTGGAAAATTCTAGCTCGTGTGGAAGTTAAACTTAATGGCCATGTCTATTAGTTGAGTAGATTTAGGAGGTGTTGTTATGTTGGATTTTTTTTGAAGCAATTTTGGTTTGACCGAATCCTGTGCATGCATAACCTCCTTCCTCTTTTTCATGTTTTCAATAAGTGGCATCCTCCTAATCTGTTGGAGTTGAATGTCTTGTTAGTTAAGTTAGTTAGAATCTTTTCTTCTATAAATAATGGTCAAATGCTCCTCTTTAGAGGTTGAATGTTCTGAGAATTGTACTTGCATTTCCAGTTTTCAAGAAATACAGTTATGTCGCTGCTACATTATAATCATGTTTTCAATGAATAAAATGATATTCTAGTTTGTTACTTCTAAGTTAGTACTAGGAAAACTCATTCAAGGGGGCCCGCTTGGTGATAATTCCATCTATTCACTTTATTGGTTACTTTTCTATTCAAAAATTAGTTGTAGTCTTAGCAGTTGTCTATTCCTATAGCCACTAGAACTTCGTTCTATGTCTGTTCCTGTAGCCATGACAAACATAGTAACTTCCTGTCTATTTATTGAGATTTCTATTTCTGTAATTCATTTTAAATTCAGTTTAGTTGTTGGTTTATGCCTTGTAATAATGCTGCTTCATTTCAAGCATTCAATTTTAGTATTATTTCCTTTCCAAGTTATATAATAAGGATGGCTACAATAAATCCTAGTGTACATATAGTGCTGACCCATTTCAAGTTCACATCCCTGGGTTGATAATGAAATGAACCTTCATGATGAGCAAGATAGCTACTTGGTGCAAATATTTAATCTCTAAGTTATAGCTTTAAGGGTTTAGTTATTGAACCATTAGAGGAGGCTAATAGTTATTATAGTCTACTCAAATATTGTTGAAGAGCATGATAGACATTTGAGGATAGTTTTTCAGTGATTGAGAGAAATGAAACTCTTTGGGGAGATGTCCAAGTGTTCATTATATCAAGATAGAGTGCACTATATAGGCCATATCATTTCAGTTGAAGGAGTCTTCGTAGACCCTGAGAAGATCAAGGTGATCGTGGAATGGACAGTGCCTTAGAATGTGTCAAAAGTTTTTAGCTTCATGGGCCTGACAAGATACTATAGGAAGTTTGTGCAAGGGTTCTCCTAGATTGCATCTCCTATTACCTCACTCAAAAGGAAGGGAACACGATAGAACTAGTGCTAACCATCCTTGATCCTAATGGGAGATTCACAATAGTCATAGATGCTTCTAGAGAGGAATTGGGAGCAGTATTAATGCAAGATGGACAAGTGGTAGCATATGAATCAAGGAAGCCCAAGCATCATGAAGTGAACTACACACCTCATGATTTAGAATTGGCGATCATAGTTCATGCCTTACAAATATGGAGGCATTATATTTTTGGAAAGCCGTTTGAACTTAAGATAGACCACATAGGATTGAGATACATATTTACCTAGCCAAACCTTAATGCTCGACAAATAAGGTGGTTGGAATTCCTTAGCGAATATGACTGTGGAATTGAATATATAAAGGGAAAAGAGAATAGAGTGGATGATGCTCTTAGTTGATGAAGACATCTGGCAGCCATGATCTCAACAAGGTCTAACTTGAGACAACAGGTGATTTAGAATTTTCCAAGGGATGAGCACTATGAGAGAGTGAAGAGCACCCTAGCAATAAATCTATCAAATCATCAAGTTGATGGGTATGAGATTGAACCGTATGGTATTTTAAGATATTAGAGAAGAATGTATATTCCCGACTCTAGAGAGCTAAGAAAGTTGGTTTTAGAAGAGGTTCACAATGCACCTTATTTAGGACACCTTGGAATATCCAAGATGATTGTGGAGTTGAAGACTCTATATTTTTGGCCTAAACTCAAGAAGGATGTAGTGGAGTATGTAGCCAGATGCTTAGGGTGCCAACGAGTCAAGGCTGAGCATGCACATCCAGCTAGGTTTTCGTATCCTCATGACATAATTGAGTATGAATTGTAGGTGATCAATATGAATTTTGTATAAGGGTTTTCTATTGAGAAAGAACAAGTATGATGTTATCTTGGTCATGATTGATAAGTTGACTAAGGTTGCACACTTCATTCCAAGAAACGTTAAGGATGGATCATTGACCCTAGCTAAGAAATTTGTCCAAGAGATCTTCTGCGTGCATGGAGTGCTAGAGACTATCATTTTTGATAGGGACATGGCCTCAAGGTTTTGGATGACCCTGAATGCTACGTTGGGGACCAAACTAAATTTCAGCTTGGCTTATCATCCTCATACTGATGAGCAGATAGAGAAGGTGAATTAGGTAGTCGACGACCTCCTCTAAATGCATTGAATGGACCAACAATATAGGTGGGAAGAATATTTTCCTTTGGTAGAGTTTTCTTATAGCAATTCTCATCGCATATCCTTAGGCATGGCACCGTTTGAAGCTTTGTATTGGCAGAAGTGTTGTACCCACATCAGTTGGGATAAATTGGAGGATAGGATCATAGTAGGACTTGAAATGCTTAAGGAAATGGAAGAACAAATGATGGTCATTAAGAGAAAATTGAAAGGGGTGATAGACTAACATAAGAGTTATGCCAAAAAGAATCAAACTCTGAGAAAATTCACAATTGGGAATAAAGTTTTCTTGAGAGTTAAACCTCATAAAATTTCTATTTCTTTTAGAAAGTCTTCCAAGTTGGCCCCAAGATATGTGGGACTGTTTGAAGTCTTGGAAGTAATTAACCCAATTGCTTATAGGCTATCTCTACCACTTTCTCTGGCTCAACTTCATAATGTATTTCATGTTTCCTTGCTTAAGTCATATCATCCTAAGGTGACTCATGTACTTGATTGGCAATCCTTGTAGGTATAGGATCTAGGAGTGGTGCTAGTGGAGCCCATTAGAATCCTAGATAGACATAACATTAAGTTGCTAAGAAAAGATATTGCTCAGCTTAAGGTCCAATAGGACTAGTATTAAGAGGATAGTGCTACTTGGGAGGATGCGAAAGAAATAGAACGCTCCTTTCCACATTTTATTTCTTGAGAAAGAGACTTCAATAATTTTTCTTGAAAATTTTGGATTGAGATGCTATGAAATTTCATGCTATAATTTGATGTATTGTTGAAATAGACATGTATAATTTTGTTGTGATGTTGAAATAGACATATACAATTTTGTTGAGATATTGAAATAGACATGTATAATTTGTTGTGATGTTGAAATAGACATGTATAATTTGATGTGATGTTGAAATAGACATGTATGCTCCAATTTGACATGATGTTCTTTCCTTTTTGATTCACTAGACATCGAGACGATGTCTCTTCCAAGAGGGGAAGGATTTCATAACCTAATTTTATTGAATATTTATTATAATATGGAAAATTGAACTATTGAAGAAATTCAATATATATTAAATGGAAATTTTGGAATTTTTGAAAATTGAATGAAAGAAGTTGACTGATGTTGACTATGTGAACTTTTGGAAATTATCTTATATGTTATCAAGAATTGAATGTTACTGATAAATTTACAAGTTCAAGTGTGTGCAATTGCAGGGTGACAAGTTGACAGATGAGAACACGGTTGAAGTAGGATTGTTTAGATGGATCAAATGGTAAGTCAGTTGGAATTTGGGTATACACACCATAAATGGCATGATGACTTGCATTTGAACTATTTTGCCTATATAGAAGAACATAATTTCATGGCTTGAATTGTTTCAGTGATTGAAAATGAATGGATTGTAAATTAAATTTTCTACTCAAACTCTATGTTTTGAAGAAAATGAAATTACGTATTGTAAAGAATGATTAAAAAGGGTAAGATATTTCATTATGTGAAAATTAAGTGAAAATAAATTCCATTTAGTTTATATATATGGATGCTCAAGATGAAATTAAACTTCCTTAATTTATTTAAATGATAGCATATAGAACTTATAAGCTCTCCCAAACAAACAATTTATACATGAATGTATATATATATACATGTATGTAAATAAATGTGAATACATAGATACATATATATATATATATATATATATTTGAAATGAAGAATGAACATGGTAAATATGAATGAAATAATATAAAAATACACACACACACACACACACACACATATATATATAATACACACACACACAAATATATACATATACATATACATATATACGCACACATATTTATATTATTTATGAATTCAAATTCGATAATTGATATATTCTAAATCAGACTATTCAAAATCAATGAAAAACCACAAAGGCATCCCACGAAGGATGTGGTCTGCCAAAGGTTTAATGACAATATACAAACCAAGTAGTGGACGATGACAATGCAATAACACCATTGCCCAGTAACATGCAAAAGACATTGTTGTTTCCATTTTTTATGGATACCCTGGCTAAAAAGTAGAGAGAGGAGAAGAAATTGGGGGCTTGAAGGAAAAAATTAGAAGAACTTGAGACAAGGGAAAAATCTAAGGGAAACTTCAAAAAAACTTGAATTGGAGGTAAATTGATCTCTTTTAGCAATCAAATTGTTTTTATTTCCATTACTAAAACATGTTAGAAGTGTTCCTTCATTTTCATCAAATGTTTTCATAGCATAGTAAAAATGTGAGTCTTTTTGTCCGTGTTTGAATCATCCTTGAGCCGAATGCATGAGTTTTTTCAACCACCTTGTGGGGGTCAGATGGCCTATGACTTGCTTAGCATGGAAATAATTAAAGTTTAGAGCCTTCATAGCTATTTACAGAGCTAGGACGATGCTCAAGATCCTCAAATAGCTTGACCTTCATCTTTATTTTGCATGATGGTGCTAGCCTTATAATGGCTATCAAAATTTATTCTAATTGATTGTGTTATTTTACATAGATTATCCTTGAAAAGGATAGACTAATGATCTTGTGGGAGGGGCAAGATTCCCAGTATTTCATTTTTTATAATTACTAAAGCTCAATATCGGATGGGCTGATAATGGTAAAGGGGCTTTAATAGATTCTTTTAGAACTTTGCATATGTATTTGTATTGTTTTTTTGTGTGAAGCTCACCTCGTTCGATAGTAATGATGGAATGATTCTAAGTTTTAGAATCACCAAGCCTTGCTTGGGTCAATATAAAAGATCGATGGGCTGATTCCTGAATATGTATATGGTACAAACATAATTTTACATGTCGAATATAGCTGCATGCATGGTATAAACCAGCAAGCCCATATGGGAATTTTTGAATATAACTCTTGTTGCTAATAAATAAAGCACTTGACCTATAAGAATGGTCGATTCCAAAGCAACCTATGATTGTTTTGTTTGTAGCCTGAATAGGCACGAGTTCTACTTAGAACCTGAAACTTCTATTCCTATCTCTTGAATGAAATATTTTCTCAAGTTTTACATCGACAAGCATGTTGAACTTAGATTCTTTATATTATTAAGTTGCACATTGAATTTCAATAATGAAAGTGTTTAAGATCTGAATATTAGGCATTCTATTTTCATGTATGAAACTAGGCTATTTGATTTGTTAGAGAAATATTTTGGGTTGCTAGAAATTGACAAATGGGAAGCTGCAGACAATATGTGCTACTAGAAAACAACATTGTTTATTTTTAGTTCATTGTGGGAAAATTTGTTTTGTTTTAAAACAGTGAACATTTAATTGTAATGTTATTATTTAGCATCTAAACAACTTGAAACAACAATGATTACTTGTAAACAGTGAGTTTTCTATTGGAAAATGACATTTTTTGTCATTAAATGTAAGTGTTTAGTCTGAAACAATATTGTATTGATGTAAACAGTGAATAATCTGTTGTAAACGACATTGTTTGGTTGTTAAGTTATCTTTGTAGCTGAAAACAACCTTGCTCATTAAACTATTTAGCTAGAACAACATTGAATAGTTGTAAACAATAAACTTTCTTTAAGAAACAACTTGTTTTATAACTATTTAGTAGGAAATAGTGTTGGTTTTATTTAAATGATGAATTTTTATATGTAAACAACAATGTTTATATGTAAACAACAATGTTAGAGTATCACAGTTTTGTGAGAATCCAAAAGAAACAATAGTATGTGTGAAATTGTTAATATAGATCTATTTTGATTCTTTATTTTTTTTTGACAAAAGAAATGACAAATAGAATATTATTTAATGACTGCAATTTGAATTAATGATTATTTCAAAATGTATACACAAATCATAAACTTAAGTAGGCATATATATGTGTATACACATAGACTTCATCTATGTACATACACATACTTGTGACATACCTTGTTTTGTTCTTAGTTCATTTTTAAATGAAAAATGCTTATGATGAAAAGTATATAATAGTCATAAGAATAATATGACTGATTATTGAATTAGTTGATTGAACCATAAATCTGATTTCTAGAGAGTAAATTAGTAATCCGATTCTTCTTTCAAAGACATATGTGAAAGAATAATCTAATACTTGAATGAAACAATGATAACTTAGTAGATTAGAGCACCTCAGGGTAGATGTTGCTAGAGGGTAGATTGCTATTATGAGATGTATATGTAGAAAGTTACCTTCTGAGATAGGTGCCAAAATGGAGTTTAGAGAATATAGGTTTTTTTTTTACCAGAACCTATTGTTTGCTTTTTTTGCAACACATTTATTATGCTTGGCCAAGCAATATAGTTAATTTTGTATGTATGGGCTCTGTGATATCACTCTCTGCCATTCCTAGCATAGATCATGCATTTTATTTTCTAACTTGTAGATAGAAATTGCATGTTGATGTATGGGTACACACCATATTCCACCTTACATATTGTTGTATTGCTAAACATTTTGTTTAGGGTCAGACATTCTTCAAGTCAAAAGAATTAAGGGGAAGCATAAGCTTCATGGTTGGGTTGTAAATCTCTTCAACCATATTATCATCCACTAGTGGAGGTGAGCATCAAAAAAGAACCTTAGTTGTTCACAAGACTATTTTAGTCTAAGATGTAACTTGATGTAAAACATTCATGTATTTGATGTAAAGTGTACAATGTAATGACTTTGTGGTTTTAGGAGCCAAAGCCAAACCTGTTATTGTAATTTGACTTTTGAAGTGAATATATGAATCATTTACTCATTTTTTAATGGAAATGTGTAGCTATGATTGACTTTAGCCACTTGTTATGTATTTGTAATTTGGAATATATTCATGTGTCAAATACAATAATGTTAATTAAGTAATAATTTAGGATGGGTTATTACATTTGGTATTAGAGTTTAGGGTTAAAATCTAGGCCTTTTGAGTCTACCATAGTTGAATAGAGGTAGTTGACCCTTGACCCAAAATTTGGTTGTCCTAAGAAAATTGACCAAACTTGGATTGAATGCAAGAATGGGAAGGTTAAAGGTAGGACGAAGGAAAGGGAAAACTATTAGAACCTCACATAAGAATGACATAAAGGAAGGAAATGCCAAGATAGGGGTTCAATCAGAAATTCTCGATGATGAAACTCTAGCTTAGGCTCTTATACAACTCAAGCTAGATAGAGGCTTGAAGATTGAGGAGAAGCGGACACCTAAGATCAAAACATTCCTGCAATCTAGGATTGGCCTCTAGGGTGTGGACCTAATGCACCCTTGTTGACTAAAGAGGAAAAGGAGAGCCTGCATGTTCAAGCATCATATTCTATAACGTTTGATGTAAATTCAAATGAGGACCCATAGGAATGTCCTCTTTCTTACATTGAGAAATCAAAATGATGTAACAAGAAGCCTATTGTAAAGAAGGGTCTATTGACTCACCTTTAATATAAATAAAATCAGATAATTTTTTTGGTGTGTTCAAAGGACTCTAAAATCTATGTATTATGCATGAATGTGTATATCTTCTAGAATGAGGGATGTATGCATATGAAAAACTATGTGATGTAACATAAGAACATTTATTAGTAGAAACTTGTGTTGAGATAAATAAACGTGAATGTGTTGTAGGATAAGTGTGGGATGACATGGTGACCACCGAGAAAGATGTGGGTGGTAGTGGTTTCGATATCATACCTAACAAGAGGCTAGAACAAATTATAGAGCTTCTAAATTGACAAGATTCTTAGATGGAACATATAAAGCAAGAATTCTCAGTGGCATGCGAGGACCGAGATCGTAGGAATGCAGAAGGCAATCGATGAGATGGTGGTGTAGGGGCAAGTCCATGAGGATGAATTGAGGAAGAGCTTGGGAAAGACCTCAAAAGAGTAGCAATGACCAAGTTTGATGGTAAGGCTATTGGAGAAGGTGCTAAAGCTTGGATTATAGAGATGGAAAAATACTTTGGGCTCTGTAACCTTTTTGAACAGATTAAGGTGACATGGGCTACACATCAGCTCTCACGTGAAGCAATGACTTGGTGGGATAATGAGAAGTTAGAATGAAATATTCATCCTACTAAGATCACTTGGGAACTCTTGCTCCAAGATTTTAAGAAGATATGGTTACTGCAACTTTTCTTTGATAAGAAAGTGACAAAATTTCTGAACTTAACCTAGGGAAATATGACTGTGATTCAGTATTGGGAAAATTTCACCAACCCGTTGAAATATGTGCCTCAATATCAAGGAGATGAATGGTTCCATATACAAAAATTTATAATGGGACTCAAACCTCACATAGGAGATGAAGTGGATATGCATGAACCTCAAACCATGAATGAAGTCTTCCAAAAAGCCACCAAACAAGAGCTGAAACTGTAGTAGCTATCCAATCTTTGTAGCGAGTCAAATTCTAAGTTGTGGTACAGGAAACACAAATTTCATAAAGGAGACAAGAACCATTAGATTTTTAATCTCAAGAGGGGAAGTGAGTCACACGAGAAGAGTGAAGATGGTAATGGTGGAAAGAACAAGAAAGCAAACAAAGGCAAGGGTAAAGATGACCATAAGTAGAAGGGTTTTAGAGAGGTCAAGCCAGGAGGTCACAAAGGGCCTCATGATGGATGTTATACTTTTGGAGGAAACCATTATGCCTCGAATATTTCTCAAATGTTGAAGTCATGAAAGGAAGGAAGCTACTAGTAGACTCAACATCACTAGATCCATGTTGTAGTGGACAATAAGGAGGCAGAGTATCAGGCTTCGCCAATTCCTCTAATGGGTAAGCTCTATGGCCAATCTGTCTCTATCTTAATTGATATTGGAGCTAATGAATTTTTTATAGATCCTAGAATAATATCCAAAATACCCATTAAACCTAGATACATGTCAAATTCATGGACAATCCTATATGGTAATTGAGCAGAGTGGAGGGTAGATACTTGTCTCTTTTGTAGCGAGTTAGAGTTTCCAACCTTTCAAACTTAGGTCAACTTGTATGTGGCACCTTTAGTGTCATATGATGTAATTTTAGGAATAAATTGGTTAATTGAGCATAAGGCTATAGTGAATTGTGATGATAAGGTGGTCAACTATCTGGATGATTATGTAAACCTGATTGAGGTTTGTGGAATGCAAAGACCCTTAGAGCTTAGACAAATTTCTATGATGTAGCTCAAGAAGGCTCGTCAAAAGGGGTGTGCAATTTATGCAGTGCATGTCAGTAATCCTGACAACAAGGAACCATATTTAGATGACTATCCTATTCTCAAGGAGTTCCAAGATGTATTCCTTGATGAATTTACGAAGTTGCCTCCAAAGCAGGAATTCAATTTTTCTATCGACCTAGTTACAAGAGCTGAGCCTCAATTCAAGGCACCTTATCGGATGACCAACATAAAAATTTATGAGTTGAAAGCCCAATTAATGGAATTTCTGGATAAAGTACTTATAAGACCCAATGTGTCTCCTTGGGGAGCACCAATTATTTTTGTGAAAAAGAAGGATGGAACATTGCGTTTGTGTATAGATTATCAAAATTTTAACAAGGTGACCATCAAGAACCAATATCCACTCCCAAGGATCGATGAACTATTTGACCAAATGAAGGGAGCAATGGTGTTCTCCAAAATTGATCCCAAGTTAGGGTACCATCAATTAAGAATTAAGGAAGAAGATATTTCGAAGACTGCATTTAGAACTCAATATGGACATTACGAGTTCACAGTGGTACCTTTTGGTTTAACTAATGTACCAAAAACCTTTATGAACCTCATGAATAGTGTGTTCAAAGACTACTTAGATGACTTTGTTATGATCTTCATTGATGATATTATAGTCTACTCAAAGACTATTGAAGAGAATGATAGACATTTGAGGATAGATTTTCACCGATTGAGAGAAATGAAACTCTTTGGAAAGATGTCCAAGTGATCATTCTATCAGGATAGAGTGCATTATATAGGCCATATCATTTCAGCTAAAGGAGTCTCTATAGACCCCGAGAAGATCAAGGTGATCGTGGAATGGCCAATGCATTAGAATGTGTTAGAATTTCATAGCTTCATGGGCCTCACAAGATACTATAGGAAGTTTGTGCAAGGGTTCTCTTAGATTGCATCTCCTATTACCTTACTCCAAAGGAAGGGAACACGGTTTGAATGGACTGAGAAACATGAGTAGGCATTCCAACTCCTGAAGGAGAGGACCATGACACCACTAGTGCTAACCATCCCTAATCCTAATGGGAGATTCATAGTAATCACAAATGATTTTGAAGAGGGATTGGGAGCAGTATTAATACAAGATGGGCAAGTGGTAGCGTATGAATCAAGTAAGCTCAAGTAGCACAAAGTCAACTACATGCCTCATGATTTAGAATTGGTGGCCATAGTTCATGCCTTACAAATATGGGGGAATTATCTTTTGGGAAAGCCACTTGAACTCAAGACAAAACACTTTATATTGAGATACATATTTACCCAACCAAACCTTAATGTGTGGAAAAGAAGGTGGTTGGAATTCCTTAGCGAATAGGACTTTGGAATTGAATATATAAAGGGAAAATTGTATAGAGTGGCTAATGATCTTAGTATATGAAGATATATAGAATCCACAATCTCAACAAGGTATAACTTGAGACAACAGGTGATTCAAAATTTTCTAAGGGATGAGCACTATGAGATAGTGAAGAGCACCCTAGCAGGAAATCTGTTAGATCATCGGTTTGATGTGTATGAGATCTAACTGGATGGTATTTTAAGATATTAGAGAAGATGTATATTCCTAACTTTGGAGAGCTGAGAAAGTTGGTTTTAGAAGAGGTTCACAATGCACCTTATTCAAGACACCTTGGAGTATCAAAGATGATCGCGGAGTTGAAGAATCTATATTTTTGGCCTAAACTAAAGAAGGATGTAGTGGAGTATGTAGCCAGATGCTTAGAGTGCTAGTGAGTCAAGGCTGAGCATGCACATCCAATTGAGTTACTGTATCCTTATGAAATAATTGAGTATGAATGGCAGGTGATCAATATGGATTTTTTTACAAGGGTTGCCATTGAGCAAGAACAAGCATGATTTTATCTTGGTCATGATTGATAAGTTGACTAAGGTTGCACACTTCATTCTAGGAAACCTTAAGGATGGATTGTTGACCCTTGCTAAGAAAATTTTCTAGGAGATATTTTGCTTTAATGGAGTGGTAGAGACTATCATTTCTGATAGGGACACATGGATGACCTCAAGATTTTGGATGAACCTGAATGCTGCCTTGGGGACCAAACTAAATTTCAGCTCAACTTATCATCCTTAGATTGGCGTGTACATAAAGAGGGTGAATTGGGTAGTCGAAGACCTCCTCTAAATGTATTGTATGGACCAATAATATAGGTGGGAAGAATATTTTCCTTTGGTAGATTTTTCTTACAACTCTCAACAGACATCCTTAGGCATGTCACCGTTTGCAGTTCTGTATGGGTGGATGTGTCGTATCCCCATTAGTTGGGGTAAATTGGAGGATATGATACACTTGCTCTGGCTCAACTTCATAATGTATATCATGTTTCTTTTCTTAAGCCATATCATCCTAATGTGACTCATGTACTTGATTGGCAATCCTTGCATGTACATGATCCAAGAGTGGTGCTAGTGGAGCCCATTAGAATCCCAGATAGACACAATGTTAAGTTATGGAGCAGAGATATTTATCAGTTTAAGGTATATTAATGGGACCAATATTCAAAGGACAGTGCTACTTGGGAGGATGTGGAAGAAATAGAACACTCCTTTCCATATTTAATTTCTTGAGAAAGAGACTTCAATAATTTTTCCTAAAATTTTTGGATTGAGATACTATGATATTTCATGCTATAATTTGATGTGATGCCAAAATAGAAATTTATAATTTGATGAGATGTTGAAATAGACATATTAAATTTTGTTGTGATGTTGAAATAAACATATATAATTTTGTTGAGATGTTGAAATAGACATGTATAATTTGTTGTGATGTTGAAATAGACATGCGTAATTTGATGTGATGTTGAAATAGACATGTATGCTCCAATTTGACATGATGTTCTTTCCTTTTTGATTTACTAGACATCAGGATGATGTCTCTTCCAAGAGGGGAAGGATGTCATAACCCAATTTTATTGCATATTTATTATAATATGAAAAATTGAATTATTGAAGAAATTCAATATATATTAAATGGAATTTTTGGAATTTTTGAAAATTGAATGAAAGAAGTTGACTGATGTTGACTATGCAAACTTTTGGAAATTATATTATACGTTATTAAGATTTGAACGTTACTGATATATTTGCAAGTGCAAGTGTGTGCAGTTGCAGGGTGACAAGTTGAAGGATGAGAACATGGTTGAAGTAGGATTGTTTAGCTGGATTGAATGGTAAGCCAATTAGAATTTGGGTGCACACACCACAAATGACATGATGAATTGCATTTGAACTATTTTGTAGATATAGAACGTAATTTCATGACTTGAATTGTTTTAGTGATTGAAAATGAATGGCTTGTAGATTAAATTATCTACTCAAACTATGTGTTTTGAAGAAAATGAAAGTAAGTATTGTAAAGAATGATTAAAAAGGGTAAGAGATTTCATTATGTTAAAATTAAGTGAAAATAAATTCCTTTTAGTTTATATATATGGATGCTTGAGATGAAATTAAAGTTCCTTACTTTATTTAAATGATAGCATATGGAACTTATAAGCTCTGCCAATAAAACAATTTACACATGGATGTATATACATATATATGTATGTAAATAAATGTGAATATATATATATATATATTTAAAATGAAGAAAAAACTTGATAAATATGAATGAAATCATATAAATACATATATATATACATATACATATAGACACGTACACATATTTATATTCTTATTGAATTCAAATTCGATAATTGATATATAGTAAATTGGATTGTTTGAAATCAATGAAAAATCACGAAGGCATCCCACGAAGGACACGTTTTTCCACAAGTTTAATGACAATATTCAAACCAAGTAGTGGTCGATGGAAAGGCAATAATTCCATTTCCGAGTAACATGCAAAAGATATTGTTGTTTCCATTTTTGATGGATGCCTTGGCAAAAAAGTATAGAGAGGAGAGGAAATTGGGGGCTCGAAGGAAAAAAGAAAAAGAAGAACTCGAGATAGGGGAAAAATCTGAGGGAAATTTCAAAAAAGCTTGAATTGGAGGTAAATCAATCTCTTTTAGCAATCGACTTGGTTTTATTGCCATTATTGAAACATGCTAGAAGTATTCCTTCATTTTTATCAAATGTTTTCATAGCACAGTAAAAATGTGAGTCGATGTTTGTGTTTGAATCGGCCTTGAGCTGAATGCATGAGTTTTTTCAACCACCTTGTGGGGGTCACATGGCCTATGACCTTCTTAGTATGGAAAACAGTAAATTTTAGAACCTTCATAGCTATTTATAGAGCTAGGCTGAGGCTCGAGAGCCTTAGATAGCTCAACCTTTATCTCTATTTTGCATGATGGTGCTAGCCTTATAATAGCTATCAGAATTTATTTTGATTGACTGTGTTATTTTGCATAGATTATGCTTGAAAAGCATCAACTAAGGATCCTATGGGAGGGGCATGATTCCTAGTATTTCATTTTTTTATAATTACTAAAGCTCATTATCCGATGGGCCGATAATGGTAAAGGGGCTTTCACATATGCTTTTAGAACTTTGCATACGTATGTGTATTGTTGTTTCATGTGAATCCAACCTTGTTCGATAGGAATGATGAAATGATTCTAAGTTTGAGAATCACCAAGCCTTGCTTGGGTCAATCTAAAATATTGATGGGCTGATTCCTGAATATGTATATGGTACATACATAAGTCTGCATGTCGAATATAACTATATGCATGGTATAAACCAACAAGCCCATATGGAAATTTTTAAATATAACTCTTGTTGCTAAGAAAGAAAGCACCCGACTTATAAGAATGGTTGATTCTAGAGCAACCTATGATTATTTTGTTTGTAGCCTAAATAGGCATGAGTTCTACTTAGAACCTAGAAATTCTATGCCTATCTCTTGACCAAAATATTTTCTCAAGTTTTACATCGACAAGCATGTCGAACTTAGATTCTTTATACTATTAAGTTGTACATTAAATTTTAGTAATGAAAGTGTTTAAGATCTGAATAATAGGCATTCCATTTTTATGCATGAAATTGGGCTATTTGATTTGTTAGAGAAATCTTTTGGCTTGTAGAAATTGACAAATGAGATGTTGTAGATAATATTTGTTACTGGAAAAACAACATTGTTTAATTTTAGTTCATTGTGGGAAAACCAATTCTATTTTAAAAAAGTGAACATTTAATTGTAATGTTATCATTTAACATCTAAACAACTTGAAACAACAATGAATAATTACAAACAATGAGTGTTCTATTGGAAAATGACATTTTATGTCATTAAATGTAACTGTTTAGTTTGAAAAAGTATTGTATTGATGTAAACAGTGAATAATCTATTGCAAATGACACTAATTTGTTGTTAAGGTATCTTTGTAGCTGAATACAGTGTTGAGCTCATTAAATTGTTTAGCTAGAAGAACATTGAATAGTTGTAAACAGTGAATGTTCTTTAAAAAATAGCTTGTTTCATAACTATTTAGTAGGAAACAGTGTTGGTTTTGTTTAAAAAATGAATGTTCATATGTAAAAAACAATGTTAGAGTATCACAGTTTTGTGAGAATGCAAAAGAAACAATAGAATGTGTGAAACTGTTAATATAGACTTGTTTTGATTCTTTATTTTTTCGACAAAAGAAATGTCAAATGGAATATTATTTAATGATTGCAATCTGAATTAATGATTATTTCAGAATGTATACACAAATCAAAAAATTAAGTAGGCACATATATGTGTATGCACATAGACTACATCTATGTACATACACATACTTGTGACGTACCTTCTTTTGTTCTTAGTTCATTTTTAAATGGAAAATGCTTATGATGAAAAGTATATAATAGTCATAAGAATGATATGACTGATTGTTGAATTACTCTATTGAATCATAAATCTGATTTCTAGAGAGTAAATTAGTAATATGATTATTCTTTCGAAGACATATGTGAAAGAATAATCTAATACTTGAATGGAACAATGATACCTAAGTAGAATAGAGCACCTTAGGGTAGATGGTGCTAGAGGGTAGATAGTTTTTATGAGATGTTGTATATATAGAAAGTTACCTTTTGTGATGGGTGTCGAAATGGAGTTCAGAGAGTATAGGTTTGCTTTACCAGAACCTATTGTTTGTTGTAATTGTAACACATTTATTATGCTTGGCCAAGAAATATAGTTCATTTTGTATGTATGAACTCTGTGATATCACTCTTTTCCACTCTTAGCATAGATCATGCATTTTATTTTCTAACTTGTAGATATAAATTGCATGTTGATGTATGGGCACGTACCAAATTCCACCTTGTAGATTGTTCTCTTGCAAAAATTTATGTGCAGGGTCAGGCATTCTTCAAGTTGAAAGAATTAAGGGGAAGCATAGGCTTCGTGGTTGGGTGGTAAAGCACTTCAACCATGTTCTCATCCACCAATGGAGGCGAGCGTCAAAGAAGAACCTTAGTTGTTCACAAGACTATTTTAGTCTAAGATGTAACTTGATGTAATAAATTCATGTATTTGATGTAAAGTGTACAATGTAATGACTTTGTGGCCTTAGGAGCCAAGTCAAAGTTGATATTCTAATTTTACTTTTGAAGTGAATATATGAATCATTGACTCATTTTAAATGGACATGTGTAGCTATGATTGACTTTAGCCACTAGTTATGTATTTTTAATTTGGAATATATTCATGTGTCAAATATAATAATGTCAATTAAGTAATAATTTAGGATGGGTTATTACACATGAACAAGAATTCACCATCCACATTATCCCCATAATCAGATTCATCATCAAATATAATTGCATCTTCTCTAAGATAATAACTTTTTTTAATCATCTTACCTTTGTTCTCCTTATTTTTATTATTCAAGGATCTTTTCAAACATCTTGAAGCATAATGACCCATCTTTCCATAACTAAAAAATTTGAAAGGTAACTTAGCTCTATAATTTCCAATACCCTTTTTCATTCTCCTTACAAAGTTTGCTTGCACATCATCAAGATCCTCTTGATTTGATACCATAGTCTTCTTTTTTATGCCATCCTTAAAATTAGTCTCAACATTTGCATTAATTGTACCAAATTATCTCATCTCAAAAGTAGTTAAAAATCCATAAAATCAATCTTTGGTATATTGGTTCAAACTTTGTAACTCCTCAATAGTAAAAACTTTGTGATTATAAGATTTAGGAAAAGTTTTGAGTACCTTCTTCACCACTTTTTCTTATTTTAATTCTCTACCAAGACCTCTAATGATGTTGACATCTTCATCCACCTTTTGAAAGTATCTTGTGATGTTTTCATCTTCATACATTCACAGGATCTCAAACATGATCTTCAAATTTTGCATCTTAGCTTGCTTGACCTTATCATCTCCTTCATAAATGCTTTCTAACTTTACCCAAATTTCACTAATTAAAAATTAGCAAAACCACCACTTAAGAGAGAATACCTTGATTTACCATTGTTTTCATAGGCCTTGATCTCATCATCAGTGCTCAGACTATTTGCACGTATAGTATATCCAGTCTCAACAAAGTTTCAAATTTCAAATCCAAGAGAAACCAAAAAACCTTCCATCCTTGTCTTCCACAATGCATAATCTGATCCATCAAATAGAGGAACATCTTTCTTGTGCACTATCCCAAATCTACCTCAAAATTTCTTCCAAGGAACCCTGCTTTGATACCAATTGTTGAATGCATAAGAAAACTTAGACGGGGGGTGAATTAGTTGTACCTTAAAACTTCAAAGCCCTCACAAACATCTAGATCCACATCAAATTGATTAACCCTTAATATATAAGAATTATTTATCATGAAAGAAGATAATAGAAACATAATCAAGGAAAACCATGCATAATGAAACACTAGATTTATGTGGAAAACCCAAGAAGGGAAAAACCATGGTGAGGATTAACTCACAATATAGATTTATATCAACACCGATTACAAAGGGCTCAATTCCCAAAAGAAAGAAAGACTCATTGCCAGAATGGAAAATAAGATAGAGAAGAATGTTATAGTGAGAAATCCATCTCAATGCAACAAAAAAATCCACCATAGCATCACTAACACCTTCATAGTCTTGTTGAAGAATTGTAGACACCTTATACTCACTACATTCAGTAATCTAACACATAAAATCTCACACTACACTTCAGAAATTCACACCCTACAACTCTAAAATTCACATCATTTATATCATACCCATCTATCTTATCATCCCTCAACAACTCAACACTTATTTATACCATTTTCAACCTTGAAAATATTCTCCAAGGTCGGCTATCACCTCAACTATGAAAATTCAAATTAGGTCAGCACCAAATCATTCCCACGGTGGAAAGGAATGAAGGAAGACCACAAAACACCTTATTTAGGACCTAAATCCACTCATATACACCACACCATTCTTCCACAAACATCAAAGAAAATTCACAATTAGTGTAAACACCCAAGGTTAGTTGAACCTGTGTTAACACCATTAACACAAGTACATGCTTCGTCAAATCCAAAGATGACCCAAAAACCACACAAAATGCTTGGAAATGATCTAGAATATTCTACAAACACTCTAAAATCCAAAAAATTCCTTCTTAACAACTTTCACTTGAAGAATGTACACACCCAATACACTCAGATAATCCTGCCATACATTGTAACTTAAGAAACTAACTTATGAAGCACCAAACCTTGAACAACTTCAATTGAAGAAAGATATGAGCATTATAAGCACACTTCCAGGTCTACAAGACCTGAAACCATCCTACAGAGAAATGTAGAGCAAAACAATTTCTCCCAAACACCTCTGCAATACACAATTCACACATTAGTGAACACAACTTTCTCTACACAATGATCTAGCACACAAAATTCTAAATATAACACCTCTGATATTTAATTTTTTAATTATTCATTCCTCTTGATATCATATCTTTGCACTAAACTCTATTATGGAAAAATAGAGGTGAGACAAATATATATATTAAAAAAAGTTTACAGCTCCTCAATTTTCACAAAGGATGCAAGAATCCATTGCATAATGCAACGAGGTTGTAGATCATATATTTGCATAGTCATAAAGAATAAAAAGAGAGAACGGGTTATATGAGATTAAATAAAATAAACAAAAATCATATATCTATTTACAAATTTAAGAACAAATGAGAAGACGAAAACTCCAGATTTAGATTCCAAAGTGGTAAATTTGAATATTCTTCAGATGCATATATATCCACATAAGAAATACCTATGTAAATATATATTTAAATATGAGAAATTCCTATACAAAATGAATAAGAAAAAAAATATAAAATAAAAATTGAATTTACTAATCCCCTCTTTAAGTTGCTACATTTTTGCATATAACAAATAGAAGAGGGAAAATTTAACAGTTTGTAGTAGTGGTTATACATGCATATATTCTAAAAGCCTAATTTTATACATTTCATACAAATTATTAAAATAATAACTATGCAAAATATTGGAGAAGATTGTGAAGACCAAACATAGTAAAGAGCCAATGAAACATGGGTATGTCATCTCGAGTTTAAACAAGAAACCCCTTGGTATATTTTTCTTTTATTTGACTATAGATCATGTGGCGGGGATGGCTACATAACACCCTCCTTCAAGCTCTAGGAATTTTTTTTTCCACCGCCTAGCTTCCCTTTGACCTACATAGAGAAGCATATAGAAATAAGGAAATAAAAAAAAGAGATTAGGGCAAGCGTCATTTAGTGTTCAACTAAGGTTTCATTGTAATCTTCCTTTTTTTTTTTAAATATTTAATAATTTAAGTTAATAGAATCTAATGTGAATTAAGGTTTTTTTATATTTGTAAAACCCTACATTTTAGTTATGAATTATTTTTTTAAGTAAATAATAATTTAATTGTGACTGATATGTCATTCAATCTAAATATTAGCAAATTTACACTTATTTTATAATTAAAAATGAGTAATTAATATACTCAATTTAATTTATGATATTTTGATGGTACAACACTATATGTTCCTTCAAGGTCTTTTTTTAACCTAAGTTACTCTATACTAACTTATTCAAACTATTCTACCTCGCTAAAATTTGACAGAATTACAAAAATAATGAAATTGGTTATAGATTCTACTGGCTACAGGTACCTACAACATAAGTTGTAGGTGATTGCTTAAGATCTAAGAACGCAAAAGTAATATGAAATTACTTAAATGATAAAATAGATATTCCTAATCTCTGAAGAACTATTATTTATCTTTGTTCATGAATGGATACAACTATAACTAGCCATAAACTATTCTACTTGCATTGTACATGTAAAATAATGGAAAATGGAGTTACTGGAAATGCATAAATAACAAAGAGATAATTAAAGTGAAGGATAGTACCTAAGTGGCCAGCTCAGAAGACTGCTTCACTTAACTAAAAACTATATCTAACTTAGATCCTCATGCATCCATAAATAATACAACCAAATTCATTGCATGACGCTAGATATTAGACATAATCGTTCTTGCAGATTTTATTTCATAATACCAATGTAACAATGGTGTTCCTTAGCCTCGTCTGATGCTCCAAAATGGGTTTAATGGTGCACATCGACATGTTTCCTAGCCCCAAGGAGTTTTTAATGGTGTTTTTCCTTTTGGGCATTCGTTAATTCATGGAAAGAAGCCTCCATTTGACATTTGCAAATCAAATTCTTCTGCCAGTGGTAAGTCTTCTACTTCTTCTTGCCCAAGGCTCTGGTTGGAGGTGGTTGTTGATTTATGTACTCTGACATCTTTTCGCAATGGTATTCCCCTCAAGGTTGGGGCTCCCTTCATTCCAAAAGCCGCGATCTCTAATCCTGCCACTTTTCCCAACAATCTAGCTATTCCAAAGGCTGTGATCTGTAATATTGCCACTTTTCCCAAAAATAAAGGTGTCTAGGTCCTTTGTAACCAACCCATATAAGACAAGTAGTGCTGAAGGAGGTACATTCTTCAAGCAAGTAACTCTCTCCTGGTTGGTTATAGGGAACTCAAATATGACATGCTCTAGTGGGTCTTCTACTATTGTATCATCCATGATGTTAATGTGTATGTGAGAAGTCTCCTTTGTTCTTGGTGTAGGTACTGGTGTCAGGGATGATTCTTCTTTAGGAATACCCTCACTCTATTCCCTGTGTTCACTAGTATCCTGTAATTCTTTGTGTGATGAAGGGATAAATCTTCCAAGAGCATCCCTTTGCCTCAACATGCAATTTTTTGTAATTTGTGGTTTAGCAAGTCCCGCACATTGTTAGTAACTCATGTTGTGTTGATGGCTAAAACCTATTTAACCTAATGTTGAAAATAAAATTTCTAACTAGGAAAGCTTGAAAAGAATTGGAAATAAATAGGAGAATCTTGAACTTAGTACCTTCCCCTACAATGACACAAAAAATGTAGGGCCTCTCTATTGTTTGATTGACTTGGTGCTATAGGTAGACACACAATTCATAGGATGAATTCCTAACTGAATAGTTAATCTTCTACGAGAGGCTTCATTGACTTATCAACTAGGACTTTGTAAGATTTTGACAATTCTAGTACTATATGTACATTCATGGATTCTAACATGCCCTATATCAATGAGTATAGGTTATTTACACATGTACAGAAAATGGAAAAGGAAAGTAAAACATTAACCAAAAAAATAGGGAAAATAACATAAGTTGTTATGTATGCTACATGTAATTATCACTTAAGACTATGATAACTAAATTCTAAGATTGAACTGTAAATAATCTCTCCAAGAGTATGAGACTATCATTAAGCTACATAATCCAATTCAATTATAGAATTATATTTATGGACTTTACATGCAAGTAACAACAAACTATCTTAATTCAATAATGCATGAACTTCTCATGCTCTTGGACTTTTGGGCTAGGCCCATGTGACTTGTTATTTGGCTTTTTTTGGGTGCTGCCCATGTGAATTTCAGGGTGTGCCTTTTTACCACCCGCCCCTTTTTTTGTGAATATGTACTCTTATCTTTAATTTAATATAGATAGCTATCTATTCATCAAAAAAATAATAATGCATGAATTAATTTAATAATAGAAAAATAGGGTGGATAACAGTACCTCAAGTGGCCCTTGCTTGAGTTGTTGCTTCCACAACAAATATCAATACTTACTACTTAATAAACAAATCATGATGTTGAATTAACTCCTTTATTACATGGAAACTCTGAAATCTGACAAGAATCTACTCAAGATTTCTCCTTCATAAATACATGTATTTTACTCAATTGATAACAAAAAACTAACAATGATTAATCATTAACGCGAACTAGTAGAAACTAAAACAGATAATTAGACAATTGATACTAGATTTGTTCCTCATAGTGAGTCCCACTACATAGGGTCTACAATGAGTCTTATTCATCCTAGGACTGAAAATAGAACCATAATGTATTTTTCCACTCTCCCTCACAAATAGGGAGATGAATTATTATTTGCAACATAAAACCATAATTGAAAAGTAGAAGAATAAAATTTAAGCTGAAACTCTGGCCTAATAGTTTAATTGCCATGACAAAGATATGTTTCATGAAGAATGTCTCATCATGGGTTAACTTGATTAGAACATACTTCTTCTTCCTACCATCTTATTTGGTTCCCGTGGTGACTCTGGCTTGACCATTCAATGGCCGCCTTCATTCTTCTGTAGAAATGTCACACTTTAATCATTCTAACCTCTCCCCTACAATTTGCTTATTGTCCTTATGTTGCGAGCTGGAAATCTAGTTGTTGCAAATTATAGTGCTTCTTAGCTGCAAAAGGTTAGTTTCATCCTAAGTCATATAAATAATTAACAATCATAAATTAAGCATATAATCATACCAAATTTCATGAACATTCACACATTCAATCATATAAATGTCATCATATCATATTTGCATTACCACATACTAAAGTTTGGTTTAAAGTGCACAAAAGGTATAAAATATGTATAGGTCTTAGGAATTTCTATAAAATTTGGTAGATTGAAATGATAAAATACATAAAATAATGAAGGAAATCTAGCCATAAAATGAGTCAATCATATCTCACCTCTCTCTCTATATCCCTATCTTCTTCTTCCTCTCACCTCTCTATCTCTCTCCCCTCACTACCTCTCCCTCCCTCCCTCCCTCACTCTCTCTCCCTCCTTCCTTCACTGTCTCTCACCATCTCTCACCTCTCTACCTATCTCCCCTCTCTACCTCTCTCCTCTCTCTAACTCCTACCCTCTCTCTCTCATACATCTTTATCTACCTCCCCTCTCTACCTCCTATCCTCTCTCACCTATTTACCTCCCTCCCCTCTCTACCTCCCTCTCTCATCTCTCTACCTCCCTCCTCCTCTCTCTTCTCTCTATCTCTCTCCCCTCACTATCTCTCTCTAACTCCTACCCTCTCTCTCACATCTTTATCTACCTCCCCTCTCTACCTCCTGTCCTCTCTCTCTCTCTCACCTATATCCTCCCTCCCCTCTCTACCTCCCTCTCTCATCTCTCTACCTCACTCCTCCTCTCTCTTCTCTCTATCTCTCTCTCCTCACTACCTCTCCATCCCTCTCTCGATATCTTCCTCCCTCTATCACACACTCTCTCTCTCTCCTTCCTTCCCCGCTTTCTCTCTCTCCCTCTCTCCCTTGATTCATCTTTCTCCCTCTCTCCCTTGATTCATATTTCTCCCTCTCTACCTTGATTCATCTTTCTCCCTCTCTCCCTTGATTCATCTTTCTCCCTCTCTCCCTATTTAGTGTATAGTGTTTAGAGTTTAGGGATTAAGTTTTAGGGTTTAGGGTTCATGATAGAGGGTTGATGGTCTACTTACCTCTCTCTCCCTTCTCTACCTCTCCCTTCTTCCCTTTATCCTTATCATCCTCTTCCTCCCTTCCTCACTACCTGTCTCTCTCCCCCTCCCTCTCTCCCTCTCCCTCTATTCCTCTCTCTCTAAATTATTTATGGTTTAGGGTCTAGGGCCTAGGTTTACTATTGATTATGGAGGGTTTAGGGTGGAACCTACCTCTCTCTCTCAACTCTCAATCCCCTCTCCCTCCCTCCCTCCCTCCCTTCCTACCTCTCTTTCCCTCCCTCCCTCCTTCCCTCTGTACCTCTCCTTCCCTCCCTCCCTCCTTCCCTTTCCCTCAACATTTCTCTTTCCCTCTCTTCTCTCTCTCTCTCTCTCAACTCTCTACCTCCATCTATTCTCTACCTCCTACCCTCTCTCTCTCCCCCTATCTTCTCTCTCACCTCTCTATCTATCCCCCCCTCTCTCTCCTTCGCTCCCTCTATCAATCCCTCTCTCCCTCTGTCCCTGTCTTTCCCTGTCCGTCTATCCATGTTTAACATATAATGTTTAGAGTTTAGGGCTTAAGGTTTAGGGTTTAGGGCCTAGAGTTTAGGGTATACCTACCTCTCTCTCACCCATCTCTTTTTTTTCTTTACCTCTCCCTACCTACCTCCTTCCATCTCTACATATCCATCCCTATCCATCCACCACCCTCTCTCTCTTTCTCCCTATAGTGTCATAAACTATCACCCTTGACAATTTCACACTAGATTTTTCTCCCTGCTATGTGCTTGGACCTGAATCATGTTCCTAATTTTCTAAATTATGCATTCCATGGACCATTTAATCATTTATCAAGGAATAAAATGTGTAAATTCAAAGTAGGCATTTAATATTTTTCCCAAATACTTAACATCCCAAAAAATAAGGCCTAGACAAGGGTTCC
This sequence comes from Sequoiadendron giganteum, assembly GCA_007115665.2. Classification (NCBI taxonomy): domain Eukaryota; kingdom Viridiplantae; phylum Streptophyta; class Pinopsida; order Cupressales; family Cupressaceae; genus Sequoiadendron; species Sequoiadendron giganteum. The sequence goes on along the minus strand of CM021104.1, from coordinate 228,960,112 downwards.
CTTGGCAACCTTGTCCTCCTAATTTGGCCAATTTTTTTGATGTGTTGGGTTGGAAATTTGTTATTTAAATTTAAAATCCTAAATGTCAATTATCAGGATTTAATTTACAAGAAATTAGATCAATTGAATATAAATACCTAGTCATTTCATCATTTGAGAACTTTAACTGGAAATAATTGGTGATCAAGCACTCTTGGAAGTAATTATTATCAAGTCAAGAGAAAAAAAGAGAAAAATTATTGTAAATTTTTATTGTCAAAGCATCATGTCAAGTTTTATGTGAGTTTGTTCATGTTTATGCATACATTTTGTTTGTGAGGACTAACACTTGTAGGTATTCAAGCCAAATTTAAATCAAGCCTTGAGGAGATGTGTATTAATTCTATCCTCCAAGGAAATCAAATTTGAGTGGTGAGTTGCATCCAATTGTTAACTCATCATTCATTTATCATTTAGCCTCTATCCCTTAAAAGGATAAGCTCTCTTTCATCAATTTTTCCATTATTGAGGTAGAAATACCAACACGAGGTTTGACTGAGGAAATCACGTATATGGAAGAACCCTTCCTCTCTCTTTCAACATGTAGGTTACAAATCTAAATAAGATTGGAGGAATATTTAAGACTATTTCTTCATTGTTGCATTCAAACCCTACAACTTGACAAGATATAGAAACTCTATTATCTTAGCAACAAACTAAGATTTGACTACAAGATCCGAAAGGAAGAAGCCTATGATCAAGTACCTGAGGACTATGAAAGAATATTTTAGTTTAATTCATCTAGACAAGGGCACCCTGGGTGGCCTTTTCCAATCAAATCAAGTCAAAATTCAAGTCACAAGTGTACAAAAGTCTACTCAGTTTATTTTTGATCATCAAATTTGTTTTTCAATTTCCATATTATCTATTTTCATACAATAATAGTGAGTTTTAATTTTTAGCTACTTGCATCATTGCATTTCATACTAAAAAATCATTTAAAAACCTCCTAGTTTAGATTCCAAAGGTTGATTGACTCACCTTCTAGGCTGTAAGTAAATCTTATTCCCTTGGCCAATATGAACCCCCAATGACTATTCTTGGGAAGGTGAATAAGTTCCTAATTAAGCCCTAGGGTTTCACGTTTCCAACATATCACTCCCTCCCCCTCTCTTCCTTTATATTTATAAATTGTTCATGGTTTAGGGTTTAATGCTTAGGGTTTACAATTGATGATGGAGGGTTTAGGGTGGTACCTAAATCTCTCTCTCTCTCTCTCTCCCCTCTCTATCTATCCCTCCCTCGCTAATTACCTCTATACCTCTCCTTATCTCCCTCCCTCCCTCTCTATCTCCCTCTCTTATTCTCTCTACTTCCTACCCCCTCCCTCTCCCTCCCTATCTTCTCTCTCACCTATCTGTTTCTCTCCCCTCACTACCATTCCCTCCCTCCCTCTCTCCCTCCCTCCCTCTCTTCTCTTGATTTCTCTCCCTATCTCAATCTCTTCCCATATCTCTCTCTATCCATCCCTACCTCTATCACTTCCTCTCCCTATCTCTCTCTCTCTCTCCCTCTCTCTCCCTTTATCCTTGTTTAGTATATAATTTTTAGATTTTAGGACTTAAGGTTTAAGGTTTAGGGTTTATAGTTCATGATGAAGGGTTGAGGGTATACCCACCTTTCTCTCATCTCTGTCTCCCATATTTACTCTCCCTTCCTAGCTCTCTCTCCCACCTGTTTCCCTCTCCATCTCTTCCTCTCTCTCTAAATTATTCATGGTTTAGGTTTTAAGGGCTAGGATTTAGGGTTTATGGTTTAACATATAGTCTTTAAGATTTAGGGCTTAGGGTTTAGGGTTTACAACCTAGGTTTTATGGTTTATTATTGATGATGGATGGTTTAGGGTGGAACCTACCTCTCTCTCTCTCTCTCTCTCTCTCTCTCTCTCTCTCTCTCTCTCTCTCCCTCCCCTCTCTCTTCTCTCTCTCTCTCTCTCTCTCTCTCTCTCTCTCTCTCTCTCTCTCTCTCTCTCCCCCCCCTTCACTCTCTCTATACCTCCCCCTCCCTCCATCTCTCCATATCTTCTTCTATATCTCACCTCTCTATCTCTCTCCCTCTATCTCAAAATTATTCATGGTTTAGTGTTTAGGGCCTAGGTTTTTTAGGGTTTAGGGTTTATGATGGAGGGTTTAGATATTAATTTGTTTTTAGGTTTTGTGTTAAATTATTAATGTTGGGTTTTAGAGCTTAGAGAATAGCGTTTAGGGATATGGGCTTATAATTTATGGTTTATGATGGAGGGTATAGATATTATATTTAATTTTTTAGGTTTAAGTGGTAATTTATTAATTTGTTAGGTTTTAGGGTTTAGAAAATAGTGTTTAGGGTTTAGGGTTTAGGGCCTAGGGTTTATAGTTTATGATGGATGGTTAAAGGTCTACCTACCTCTCTCTCACCTCTCTCCCATATCTACCTCTCCCTCCCTCCCTCCTTCTATTATTCCCTCTCCTTCTCTCCCTCTCTACCCCTCTCTCAAGCCCTCCCTCTCTCCCTCTCCCTCTCCCTCTCTCTCTATATTATTTATGGTTTAAGGTTTAGGGCATAGGATTTTGGGTTTAGTGTTTAAGGTTTAGGGTTTATGGTTTAGGGTGGTACCTACCTCTCTCTCTCTCACCTCTCTCACCTCTCTCTACCTCTACCTCCCTCCTTTCCTCTCTACCTCTCCTTTCTCCCTCTCTACCTCCTACCCCCCCCCTCTCTCTCTCCTCACTACCTCTCCCTCCCTCCCTCGCTCTATTTCTACCTCTCCCTCCCTCCATTTGTCTCTCTCCATCTCTCCCTCTCTCCCTCTCTTCCTCTCCATATCACCACTCTATCTCTCATTATCTTCATCTCTTTAAATTATTCATGGTCTAGGGTTTGGGGTTTAATGTAGAGGGTTTAGAGATTAAATTTATTTTTTTACATTTTAGTGTTAAATTATTAATATTAGGTTTCAGGGTTTAGTGAATAGTATTTATTAATGTTTAGGGCTTAGGGTTTAGGGTTTATTGTTTATGGTTTATGATGGAGGGTTAAAATTGAGGGTATATGGATTAAATTTAATTTTTAAGGTTTTTTGTGCTAAAAATAATAAATATAAGGTTTTAGGGTTTCAAGTTTAGTGTTTAGGGTTTAGGCTTTAGGGCATAGGGTTTAGCATATATTTTTTAGAGTTTAGAGATAAATGTTTAGGGTTTAGGGTTTAGGGTTTAGGGATAAAGGTTTAGGGTTTAAGAGCTAGGTTTCAGGATTCATGATGGAGGATTGAGGATCTACCTACATATCTATCTTTCTCTCCTCTATCCCTCTCCCTCCCAACCTCTCTCCATATCTCCCTCTCTTCTTATCTCTACTTAACCTATCTATCTCTCTCCTTGACTACCTCACCCTTTCTCATTCCTTATGTCTCTCTCTCTCTCTTCCACTCCTTTGATCATTAATTCTATGTACCTACCTCACTTAATCTCTCTCTTTGCATATCTATCTTTATTTGTGTGTGTGTCTATTTCCTTCCATCCCTCCCCCCCCTTATATCTCTCTATTTTTGTAACTTACCCTACATCTTCTTATTGGAATTATCCATGCATGCCATAACATGAGCTTGTTATAATGCACTCATATTTTATGGATATTAAAAACCAATAAAAAAGGCATGGGGTCCCTATGATTTAGGACCTACATGATCTTTAAATTTGTCCATTCTATTCATTATCTAACAAAAAAATATTTTTTCATGGTGTTGAGGATATATCAATTATTATTTACATATTCGACCACCTTTTTTGGTCAATGCAGAAGAAGTAAATTACATGGTTTTAGGCCGAATTTGATTCTATGAACTAATATTTTCATTGTTTAGTGTTGGAATGTTAATTATCATGTTTTTTTTGAATTTGATAATATAGATTAATTTTTTCGTAATTTTTACCAATTATATTAGATTGATATATACTGAACATTGAAAATGAAAGAAGTTGGCAAAAAGTTATAATTTTGAAGGTGTGTGAAGCCAAAAATAAAGAAAACATAATTGTGCAATTGGTGAAATAAATTACCAAAGTTTATTGTATGTTCTCTTTTTTTTCTCAGTTTTGTGCATCCTACCTTGTGAACATAGTTCATGTGCTACATATTGTACTATTCCTAGTGATAACTGTATTGATTTAGGATTTGTGTATTTCTAATATAATATTGTTAAGGCTTATCTTAGTCATCTTTCTTTGATCACTAGTGATATATCTATACCTTATACACACATTAGAGGAAATACACATACTTCACTTCTCCATGATCATTATATACTACATACTTCTTATGTGGATAATGATAGTAGTGTGCTTAAGTACGCCATATTTTATACTTTTGAGCACCTCTCCATATGCTTCAACTTATGACGCATCTACTAAGAAAATACACATAATGTAAATATACATGTTATATGTCTATGGATAAAACATATTATGTTGAAAGTATATGGAATAAAACTTATGATTCAAAATATTTCTCATCTCAGACTAAGACTAATCCTATTTCTAATTTTCATTCCTTTGTTATGTTGCAAACTAGTCCTACACTTCGACATGCAAAATTGAGGTGTGAGTTGCATGAACATTGATCTCTCCAAAAAAGGTAATTAGGCCTATGATGTCTTCTTAAATTGTGACCTAACTACTTCATCCATGCATGGAATTGATAAATTTTTATTCACATCTGTGGAACCTTCTTTATGTGCTTCTTTAGATTCATCCATAAATACATAATGATTAATTTATCTTTAATTAAACATACCTATTACACCCATGGCATCAAGGATTGATTAATATATATTTAATTAATTAATAAAATTGGAAAATTGACTTAAATGAAAATCCTATTTCCTTTATTTTTCTATAATTTTGTACCCTTGTGACGCCACCTCTCTATGTTTTAGGTTGGACTACCCTAGGAAACTAAAAATATTTAATTTTATAATAATTTATTAGTTTAAGCATTAGTTATTATGACTTTCCCATGGGTTTTATAGTGTTTTAGCATGCAAAAATTCAATTATAAGTGATTTCAATGATTTTCAAAAGTTGTAAATGGTAGCTTTGAAGGCTATAATGGTAGTTTTAGAGGATTATTTTGATATTTGTGCATGAGATTTTTTTTCTCTATAATAACATGATGAAACTAATATCTATGTATTATTCATGATAGATATATAAATTTTCATCATGTTGAGGAAACAAAAAAAGAATCTAACACCAGATGAGAGAAAGGAAGAAAATGTGAAGAAAAGAGAAAGAATAAGGATACTTCATGAAAGTAGGAAATTGAACACCATAGAAGAAGACATATAATTTGGATGTGTTAATAATTTAGATTTGCATCCCAAAGTTTGAGGCACTATATATTTCACATCTCAAGTTGAAGGTATGACATATTTTACATCTCAAGCTAAAGGCAAACCATCTTTCCTATCTCAGCTAGAAGTTACATCATCATTCACATCTCAAGTTGGAGGCACACAATATTTCACATCTCAAGTTGAAGGTACACCATATTTTACATCTCAACTTGAAGGTACACCATAATTTCTATCTCAAGTTGAAGGTATCCCATCTATCCTATCTCAATTCAATATTAAAGAACTTCCTAATGTTGAGGAAACTTTACCATTGAGAACACCTCCTATAATAACCTATGGAAGACTATTTGTCATAATTCGTGGTACCTAATTTTTTTTTTGAACTTACAAGTGCATGTATGGTTCCTCCACAATTAAATCTCTCAATTTTTTAAATATGCAATCCATTTGATCATGGAAAAAATATTTTAGAAGTTGGAAAAAGTGCATTTGTATTTAGTGAAAAGTTGTTGGCAACCATACTTTATGTTCCCTATGTTGTGAAGTTGAATTGAATATTCCAAAATGTCTGGGTGTGTGGGGGAACACTAGGGAATTCCTCTTTTTGTTTCCTAAGACAACCAATTTTTGTGAGATATATTATTTTGATGCAATCTCTTAAGACATCTAAGTGCAAAAACATATAAAACTATGATAGGTTGTTTCTTTCAATTCATAGTTCCTATGAATATTCCATATGAAATTAGAGGTGAAAATAGGTTCCCTCCGCAATAACCTTTCTCATTTTTCTAAATATCCAATTTATTTGATTGCAGCAACAATGTTTTAGGAGTTGCAAAAAGTGTCATTTGCCTTAAGTGAAAAGTTGTTGACCTAGCTATATTTTATGCTTTGTCCATCATGGGGATGTGTTGACTATCCCAAGATACCCAATTGTGTGGGTGAACACTAGAGAAGGAATTTTTTATTCCCCAAAATAAGAAATCATTTCAGACAACACTATTTTGATGTAGTCCCTTAAGAGCCCTAAGTGCAAAAAATTGCCAAACTATGATGAACTATTTCTTGCAATCTATGGAAACTATGAATGTTTTATATATAATTATAAGTGAATTGAGGGTCCCTTCACAATAACCTCTCTCAATTTTTTAAATATTCAGTCCATTTGATCATGGCGACAATAGTTTAAAAGTTACAAAAAGCATCATTTGTGTTCAATGAAAAGTTGTCGACAACCATATTTTACATTTCATGCATTATGGGGCTGAACTAACTATACCAAAATAGCTAAGTGGGAGGGTTAATGATAGGAATTGCACTATTTAACACCCCATCTATCCTGATCATTCTAGGCTACACTATTCTAGTGCATTCTCTTAAGAGTCTTAAGTGCAAAAACCTGTCAAACTATGAAAAACTATTTCTCAGAATCCATGGAGCCTACAAATGTTCCCTCTGAACCCAAAAATTCACTTAGGATCCCTCCACAATAAAATCTCTAATTTTTTATTATCTCCAAACTATTTGACCATGATGAAAATGTATAAGAAGTTTAAAAAAGCATCATTTGTGTTTAATGAAAAGTTTTTAAGGGCTATTTTTTACATTTTTCATCTCAATGGGATCAATAAAAAAGTTAAAAAATTTGATGTGGGTGGGTGAAAATTAGGGGATGCCTTGTTTCATACCCCAACAATACTGATCATTTTTGGCTACACTATTTCAGTGTAGTCTCTTAAGAGACCTTAATGCAAAAAATATTAAATTATGACATATTATTTCTCAAAATCCTTTTGCACTTACAAATGTTATGTATGAACCTATAGGTGGATATGGGGTCCCTCTACAATACCCATAGATATGGATTCTAGTCAACTAGACATTATTTGACCATTCCAACAATGAATGCATTCTTGTAAAAAGTATCAGTTGAGAGTAGTTTAATGGTGAAAATATACTTTTTTTGCATTCTATATTGTGGGCCCAAAATCGAAAATACCAACATGTGGAGATGAGTGGTCCAATACCTCAAAACACTTAGATTATAATTTTCTCATGGACAAGCTAGGGTTGTCCTATTTATGAAGTTATTATAACATTGCTATTTATGGCTCTACAATAGTTCTAATTAGCTAATTTTTCTCACTTTTGTAGATATAATGACAACTAATTGCTAGATATTGGTGTGCACTAACCTACTTAGGAAACCAAAATATTTTACTTATCTAACATATATTCATGGGATTTTATGATCTTGTGGGCTATGATGATTATCCTAGCATGATAGTAGATTGTTATCTGGATTATGACAATTGTAAACACTTGAAAAATCTTCTTTTTTATGAAAATATCCATCTTACATCTTTTAGAAATATTCTTTAAACCTTAATGCATCTTTCCAAATTTATTTAATGGTGATTTCATGAGTAATAAGGTTCCAAATAGCATGATAATAGTCCGATATGATTGTGATGGATGAGTATGATAGTGGATAGTCCTAGGAATGAAGTTAAGAAATACACATAGAAAGGGAGAAATCTCATCAGACTTTCAAAGTAGAGATCCAACCCTTCAAATAAAATAACATTCTAAATGAAAAAATAGGTAAATTTAACCTAATTGGATTGTTTTGTTTATTAATGCATTTTAGTGTAATAGTATTGTTGCATGTTATTTGGAAGGGGGTAGCTCATGTACCGAATGAAGTGATGTACTTCAATATTATTTGTGTGATCATGTAAAAATGGGTTCTTGGAAATATCCAAAACACTTTGATTATCACAATACATAATCATGAGATTAGTTTGTGGGTGGAAAACTACAAGTCATATTTCTTTATATGTTGCTTCAACAACTATTGTTTACTCAGATTCAATGGATAACAATTCAACATTAGGTTTCTTCTTATAACTCCATGAAATAATGGGAAATCCAAGATTAATGTAGTAACCAAAGGTTGATTTCTTAAAGTCTATGAAACCTTCCAAAAATGAATATAAAAAATGAGCAAGTTTAAAATATCGACTCTTCAAATACTCCAATCCTATTACTTTGTTGCTAACTAATTACTTTTTTTTGATGAATCATTAATCAAGACAGGATTCCAACTACAATAGACATGTTTGGATGAGTAGTAGTCAACTAAATTAAATTTCCTAGAAAAATCCTATATAATGGTTCATCAATTATTTTATGATTTGATTCTTCAATCAAATTAGTTTCTCCAAGGAAAAATCATTATTGTACTCAACACTATAAAATTAATTCCAAATAATAGCTAATGGAATAGTTGCATTTTAGTGTGGACTTTAGGAACCCCCTTATAGCACCATGATTTACATGTTCATATAAGATTATTTTAAATTTATTGATAGACCCAAATCATTTCCAAAACTCTCATTGAAAGTGATCCAAAGCTTCTTGTGGCATTGTGATTAAATATCCACAAAAACTTAAATATCACACATGACCAAATATTAATTAAAAATCCTAGTAACTCCTACTGCATTCTTATTGTAATTTTCCATAGAAAAAATGTTATCTTTGTGATATATTTCCAAGCACAAACATGTCATGAAAAAACTCTAACTATGTACTCAATGGCTTCCCATAACACTGTGGTTGCTATTTTTAACCTAGAAAATAATCTATCACAACCATGTTTTGCACAAATCTTTAGTTGAGCTATAATATAAAGCCCATTATGATAGCGTAATTGATGTTCTCAAAACCTTGAAGATAATTATTTCTTCTTCATGTGTGACCTTTAAAAGGCCTTATTCTCAATAATCTATCTCATTTCCTCCATAATACTTGACACGTGAATGCTCAATGATGACCATAGGTCAACGAGCCAAAATATTAACACAAAGATCATGTATCTCCATGACATCAAATATTTTAAAATAAATAATAAGGATATTAAAAATGACTAAGAAATCACTACTACTATTTTTATGGTGGGTATCATTGCACATACACATGACACCACTAATACTTTATAGATCTAGTCTTGAGTTCTTCATACAAAAGAAAGGTACATAAATGTGACACCAAAAAACTCATATTACACACATGTGACTTGAAACAAAGGTGTTTAAAACATTCCCATAGGTCAAAAACTAAAACCAAAGTAAATTTTAGAACAAAACTTGTATATCTTAATTAGTACAACTTGGAACCATTAAAACATATCAACCTTATTATAGATTCAAAATTTTATTGGTAAAAATTAAACTAAGATATCATACATATTGTTTTAGTGGAATAAACATTAGAATAGAAACATCCTTAGGTCCAAAGTTCCATAAATGTATAACTAGAGGATAAATATAGGTCAAAAACTAAATAATAATGAACAAGTCTCTAACCATGAGTGAAAGAATGTAAAAAAATACAAAATGGTATCATTTAAAAAATCCTTGAGAATAAAATTTGAAAAATATTTTTTCACAAATTTGTAAAAGAACCAAATATTTTAAACAAAAACCTACAAAACACCTTGCATGTAATGTAATCCATACACACAACTACGATGCAAATATGAATTCATTCACACATCTAAAACACCCACAAATATACAAAGATGAGATTTTAATTTTGAATGGTAGATTATCATAAAAATGAAATATATAGATTCAACACACTATGAATTAGCGAAACTCATCTACATGGATCAAAGAGCTATAAGTCACCATACGACCAAATCCACCAAGAAAATGCAACCAAAAGGAGCAAGGGGTTATTAGAAGCTCCAAGTCACTAGATGAAAAAATTTATAACCTCCATGTGACCATTTATCTAGATGAAATATAGGAGATGTTGGTCACCATATTATCACCTCCACAACCTTCACATGGCCATGTATCTAAGGGGATAAATAGGAGCTCCAAGTCACTATATGAAAAAGTCCAATAATGAGGATGGAATCTAAGGAAAATTGTATCATGATTTGTAATCCATTCATTACAATTGAGAAAATCCCCCATCTTGAGCTTCCAAGGCTTAAATTTTATTTCATTGAATCTCTCCACCTCCATTCTAGCAATGCATTCCATAACTATATCGTAAAATATGATTAACTATAAAAAATCCTATGAAAAAAAGGATTGATATTAAAATAGGCCTTTCTCTTCTCATAGATCAAACAAGTTGGCCATGTTTTTGATACCAAATGAAAGGAACTACAAAATAATTTTATTCTCAACCGCATGCAAAAAATCAATAGCATGTGACTTTAAAACATATTTGTATTAAACAAATATGGACACCAATGGTAAAATATATTTGTATTAACCATGAATCCATATAGGCATACAATGTTAGATGACACTAAAATTACAATATATGTACAAGAAAGACATATAGGGGTATAATGACATGTATTAGTAATACACAAATATATCTACAAAGCTACCATATAGGCATACAAAAAAGTACCCTAATATAATAACTTCCTTCTAGGGGAAGAGAAGAGATCATGAGCTGCCTTTGACTATTGATTGGATGGAAAGGCATATGATGATGGTTGCTTTCAAATCCACTAGCTTTACCTCCTCTCTAAAATATTTTGGACTTGCACCCAATACAATAAAAATTATACACATTAATATATAAAAAATGAATTATAAAATGATATATAATAGAATAATCACTTACTATACATACTCATAATCCATATGAACCCCTTTTTATTCTCTTCATCTATAACAGGGGCATGTTCATGAGCTAGAGTTGTGAAGCCCTATGGAAAGCATCGAGATACATATTAGACTACAAATGAATATCATTCAAAATTTCATGAATATACATATAAAACATAAAATATAATCCTATATTTTCTAATTCGACTTATACTTTTTTCAAAGGAATCAAAGATAATATTGTTGTGAAAAAACCATGCTCAATTATGGTATGTGTTGGATCTCAAAAATGTAGGTTACAAGTCCTAAGAGGATTCCAGGCTCTATGATCAGACTTGCAACGTTTTTGAACCAATGAACGAAGTTAACCTATTAGGTTGATGACTCCCTACTCTTCAGGCTTTGCTATCTACCTAGGCAAGTTGAACTTACTAATGAAGTAGATTTGAAAGTTGTGTTACTCTTAACTAATGAAATCTACTTATGGTGGCAATGGAAAGTGAAGTAGATGTAATGGCTAATTTGGTATAAATTGTATAAGCAATATCAAGGTATATAAATATGTTCAGTTAACAGATGTAGTTACTTGGAAATGAATACTTTCTAAAGTTCCTAAAGTGAATTATATATGATTGAATAGGAAGACCAGTGCTTTGTTGGGTATGCAGAGTCAAATAAGTTCTACAATAGGTGGTTGGTATTGGTTACAATTCTAATTATTTGGCACTAAAGTTCTTTTATACCTTATATAAACATGCAAGAATGTGATTGAAAAACTCTTCTTATTGATCCAATTGATCCTACCAGGTTACTATGATTTATTAAAAGGATTTTAATCCTTCCTTGAAGGAACCAATTAATAGAACCACACAATGACATCAAATGTGTATTGACAAAATAAAATATACCCTTAATTTTAATAGCAAGACAACATCAATGTGGAGACAGTATGAAAATCATATCAATGATCTAACTCTTCTTATTGATCCAATTGTTACCCCCAAGCTACTGTAATCAATTAAAAGGATTTTAATTCTTCGACATAAACCAATTAACTTGACTGCACAATAAAAAAAAAAGTGTTTTGATGAAATTGAAATATCAACTTGGATATGCAACTTCAAATAACAGAGAAAAATCAATGTGGAGATAACCAGATAGTTGCTTTTGAATTTAACAAACAATTGACAATATTGAGCCACAAAATTACAGATCTTTCATTGAGTTAAACCAAAATTTATGCATGCATCATGGTCCATACAAAAAAGTTTATATGATAATCATTCTGAAAATATTTTTTGTATATCTCCTACCTAACTCCTAATTCTAATCCTATTCTCCTCCCCCTTCATTTTTGATTTCAACTGGTATATATACATTATATCTTCTAGGGTTACAATTCTTCACAACATCCGTCTAGTGCAACTCTTCGTTTAATTATTCTCGAAAAAATAAAGTATTCAATTAGTTTCCTTTGGAAAATTAAATATTTAAATCTTCATTATTTTCGTGAAATTTAAATAGTAATCTTCCTTTGCTTGAACTTTTCACTACATTTTTTACATGTATGTATCTTTAATACATTCTTAGGGTAAAAATAATTATACCCTTTTAACTCCCTTTACATTTGCCTCCTTGTGAAAATAATTTTGATTTATTATCATTCGTTTAAATTTTTACTTCTCTTTTAACCATACCATATTTAAAATATTTCATCAATAAAATACTCACCTCTAACTCCTTTGGTTAAAATATTTCATATTTCGGTGAAAATATTTTACTTCACGAGGAAAAAATTCTATGTCTCCACCTTTATTTTATAAATCTTCACTTTTATATTACTCCCACAATATTTAAATTTCTTTTTTTATCCATATTGTATTTGTAGTATTGACTTAAATATTTATATCACCCTTAAACCTTCGGTGTGACATGCTCCATCGATGAGAAATTATTTTCTTCTCCCAATAGGGGAAATGTACCAGTAGCCACCAGGGCTAACTTCGTGCATTCGTGCAGAGTGCAAAATAGATCCAATTTTAAATTTTATTTTTTGGTTTTCTTCCTAAGCGAGTTAGGACCTTAAAAAGAAAAATTTGGCTTCTGGGTATTTAAAATACCTTTTGTAGAACCTGTCAAACGAGAAGTGCCAAAAAAAGGTGTTTTTAAACGTCCGCCCGCTACATTTTCATGACTTTGCCCATACCCGTTCATTCTAAACCCAATAATATTTTGTTAAAAAGCCAATTTACAATTATCAATTAACCTATTAAAAATAACATTTGTATGTGGGCCCGGTCAAAATATCACGTGGGTCCGCTATGAGGTGGTCACTTTAATCTCAAACTCACCACATTACATTGTTAACCATGTGCCCCATATGCTTCATCAAACCACGCGTATGTCTCAACCTCAGCACCTGCGCTAGTTAACCACGTGCCCCATTCGCCTTCATCACCGCACTATTAACTGTTAACCTAACCCCCAGTAGCTGGGCAACTTTAAGCCCTAAACTCATCTTCTCCCGTGGTTTTTTCATCGCCGTCTCCTCTCTCCCGCCATCGACGCGAGCTCGTGCGGCCATGGCGACTTCGTCTTCCACCCGAACACTGCAGGTAATGTCTCCACCTCTCTTCACCTGCAATTTTGTTTGTAAAATAGTGGGTTTTCGTTGGCGTCGACGGTGTTTGAGTGAATTTCTCTATATGGTGTTGTGATAACCGACTGTAATCGTTTCATTTTACATGTGACTGTTGCAAAATTGATCCCTCATGAATTATTCTGTCAATGCCATTAATGGTTTGCTTGGGTTTGACTGTAATCATTTTGTTTTACATGTGACTGGTACAAAATTGAACCCTCATGAATTATTCTGTCAATGCCATCGAGGGTTTGCTTGGGTTTGACTGTAATCATTTTATTTTACATGTGATTGGTACAAAATTGAACCCTCGTGAATTATTCTGTCAATGCCATCGAGGGTTTGCCTGGGTTTGACTGTAATCATTTTGTTTTACATGTGACTGGTACAAAATTGATCCCTCGTGAATTATTCTGTCAATGCCATCGAGGGTTTGCATGGGTTTGACTGTAATCGTTTCTTTTTATATGTGACTGGTACAAATTTCATCCCTTGTGAATGAATCTATTTATGCAATCGAGGGTTTGCCTGCTATGATTTTATTTGACATTATTTTATGAAATAATCACATGTAATGTGATTCAAATAGAACATTGACGTAATATTTACCAAGTATAATAATGAAATTTTATGGGTTTCCAGTTTTAACCCCAAATTATTGAGGGGTTTCAGCATACGGGTTAATGGGTTTACAGATTTTGTTCATTCTCTTCGAATCCCTTCATCAACCCACCATAAACTTATAACCTAGCCCCTAGTTGCTGGGCAGCTTTAAGCCCTAAACTCATCATCTCCCGTGGTTTTTTCATCACCGTCTCCTCTCTCCCACTGTCGACGCGAGCTTGTGTGGCCATGGCGACTTCGTCCGACACCCAAACACTGCAGGTCACGTCTCCACCTCTCTTCACCTGCAAGTTTTTTTGTAGAACAGTGGGTTTCCGTTGGCGTCGACAGTGTTTGAGTTAATTTCTCTATATGGTGCTGTGATAACTGACTATAATAATTTCATTTTACATGTGACTATTACAAAATTGAACCCTCCTGAATTATTCTATCAATGCCATCGAGGGTTTGCCTGGGTTTGATTGTAATCATTTTCTTTCACATGTGACTGGTACAAAATTGATCCCTCATGAATTATTCTGTCAATGCCATCGAGGGTTTGCCTGGGTTTGACTGTAATAATTTCTTTTTACATGCGATTGGTTTAAATGTGGCCCCTCGTGAATTAATCCGTCTATGCAATCGAGGGTTCGCCTCCTATGATTTTATTTGACATTATTTTATCAAATAATCACATGTAATGTGATTCAAATAGAACATTGACAAAATTTTTACCAAGTATAATAACCAAATTTTATGGGTTTCCAGTTTTAACCCCAAATTATTGAGGGGTTTCAGCATACGAGTTAATGGGTTTACAAATTTTGTTCATTCTCTTCGAATCCCTACATTTTCATGATGACATTTTATTTTATACATAAGTGTTACCAAAGGGGGTAACTCCCATGTACATTCAGATTTGGCTATTACACGTCTAGAACAAAATTACAAACCTTGCTCATTCTATGAGCAAGAAAATTGCTGCAAGGATGTCTCCCATCCTGGTCAACCATTACAAGCAGACCCCCTTGAGCCAAGCCAAGTCAGATCGCATGTAGTTGGAGAAGGCATCCATGTTGGCATTTTTTACTCCCGCTCTAAATACTTCCCATGTGTCAATACGGAAGTTATCTGCTGCAACCCGGCGGGCACTAGCTGCATCTTCGTCCACATCGTCCTCTTCAGATTTTGCCTCCTGCTCATCATTTTCCTCCTCATCTTCTACCAAGTCCAGTATTGCTGGGTCAAAATAATACTTTAGGAAGCTGACCCAACACTCATTACTTAGGTCCGGAATGGCATTGGCTACGATCTCGACCTTCTCGATTTCTATGAATCTATCAAGCCGCTCAACCACGACTTCCCTGGCCTCGGTTATGTCCACTAATGTGCATAGTATGAGCTTGTAGATTCTGCCGTCGCACTAGTGTTGATCGGGAGACAAAACCTCAGAGACTAGGTTGACAATTGCATTCCTTATTGCTGGGTCTGGAATGTTAAAAAGCCTTATGCATTGGGACATTCCTGACTCCTTAGTGCAATGGAAATCGACTCCAAACATGAATACCATCTTGCTGTTCTGGCTAACTTGCGGCTTCTGTGAAGAGATGGAGGTGGAGATCATATTGTCCAGGCATTAATAGTCTTCATCCTATAACGATAAGGATTGCTTGAGAACCAGTCCTGTCGATTCATGCCATACCAAATCTAAACTAAATCCGTCCTTAGATTTCGCACATGTGAACCCAGTCCTGCTTTGAGGTTCGCAACGTTTTTGGGATGAGGGATATGGGTTTTTGGAAATTGTGTTTGTTTCGAAATTGTAATTTGACAAGAAATCTTCAGGAGATGATGAGTTTAGGGCTTAAAGATGCCCAACAAGTCGTGGTTAAGTAAACTCATACGTGTGGTTTGATGAAGGCATATGGGGCAGGTGGTTAACAATGTAATGTGGTGAGGTTGAGATTAAAGTGACCACCTCCTAGTAGACAATGATATGTTCTTTATAGACAATGAAATGCTCTTATCAAATTGTATATATGTATTTGCTGCCAATGATATATTCTTATCAGATTGTATGCATGTATATATACATACTATCTGATAAGAATATATCATTATTTGCAAATAGTGATCATTGTATTTGTAGACAGTGATATGTTCTTATCAGGTTGTATGTATATATTTGTAGACAATGATATATTCTTATCAATTTGTATATAAATGTCGATCACTAGTTCTTTCTTAATGATTAATGTTCTACTAGCACTATAGCTTATACCATCAATTATCACAATCTAACCACATTGTGTGGTATCACCAAGTACACTATGTTTCAGTGTTTGTGAATGAAACATCAGATTGTATGTATATATTTTAAGCTTCATACATTGGATCAAAACATTGTGGATTTTTATATACACTGTATTTGCAGACACTGATATGTTCATTTCAGATTGTATGTATATATTTGTAGACAATGATATATTCTTATCAGATTGTATGTATATATATACAATCCGACAATAATATATCATTGTCTGCAAATTTAAATCATTCTATTTGCAAAAAATGATATATTCTTATCATTTTGTATATAATTGTTGATCACCAATTATTATCACAATCTAACCACATTGAAATGCACTCTTACCAACTGGGGGTTAGGTTAGAAGTTTTTGGTGCGCTGATGAAGGAAAATGGGGCACATGGTTAACAAGTGCAGATGGTGAGGTTGAGACATACGTGTGGTTTGATGAAGGCATATGGGGCACGTGGTTAACAATGTAATGTGGTGAGGTTGAGATTAAAGTGAACACCTCCTAGTGGACCCACGTGATATTTTGACCGGGCCCACATACAAACGCTATTTATAATAGGTTAATTGATAATTGTAAATTGGCTTTTTTATAAATTTTACCCACCCAAATGAAATTAGATAGGAGTGGCCACAACAGTATGAATAGACCGATTATTTGGCAGGAAATTTGAGATTTGAAATTCAATCACCACAATTCAATGCATTCAATATGCACATTCAAATGATTTTATAATAGGGAATTTCCAGTGTCATTTTCATTACGAATTCTCCTTTGCTTTCACTGCATATCCTCTGCAAAATTCAATATAGTCTTATATATTTATGTACTGAGTGTTTGCAGTATTTGGAGGCATACAAATTATTTAGTTTTCAGTCAATTGTTCAAATGAGTATTATCCATTATGTAATCATATCACTTCATTGTATGATGTGATATAGTTTGTTTTCTTCCACTTGCTATTTGTGTTTCAATAGTTAGATTACATCTATGTATATACATATACATGTACATGTACATGCATATGTATATGTATATACATATACATGTACATGTACATGCATATGTATATGTACATGCATATGCACATGTATATGTATATGCACATGTACATGCACATGTATATGTACATGCACATGTACATGCACATGTATATGTCATATACATATACATGTACAAGTATATGTATATGTACATGCATGTACATATGCATATATAAATGTACATGTACATGTATATATGCAAATGTACATGCATGTACATATACATATACATATACATATACATGTACATGTATATGTATATGACACTATTTTTTTCAGCTTCATGCATTGTATCAGAACATTGTGGATTTTAATGCTCCAATCAAAAATCTTATTGTTGTGCATGCAATATTGTAAGGATGATTTGATGTGGGAATGTTACGAGTACTGAGTACTACCCCTGTTTATTATAATTGTTTTGCAGGAAAGTGGGAGCATCAAGAGGTGAACCAAGTACGTCGATTATCAACATACCATGGAAGTTGTGCTTGTTAACACAATAAACTCTATAGGGACATTTTGTTCTTCATGCTTTGTGATATGTTTATATTTTATGTTGTATTATTTTCATACTTATTTTGTTCTTACAAATTCTTATTTGATTCGAGTAATATATTTAACTACATTGGTCTCTTAATGGCAGGCATGCGAGGATTTTTCTGCAATCAACAAAAGGTTTTAAGCGTTAATGACAGGTAAAGTCTTTGACTTTACTTTGGCAATGACCTAGTAATACAAAAAACTATGTGATTTTATATATATGGCTGAGAGTTAGATGAACAAACTATTAGGGTAACTATAATATGAAGTAAGAATATAATATTGGTATTATGTTTTATTGCAAAGTTATTGTGTTAGAATGAAATGAAAATAACAATATTATTATGGAAACTTTAGGGTCACGTGTAACTGTATTTGTTTGAAATAATATGAATTCTATAGAGGGTTAACTTAGAGGCTAATAGAGTAGCTAAGAGTGCAGTTCAATGTGGTTAGATTGTGATAATTAATGGTATAAGCTATAGTGCTAGTAGAACATTAATCATTAAGAAAGAAGTAGTGATCGACAATTATATACAAACTGATAAGAATATATCATTGTCTGCAGATAGAATTATTTCAATTTGCAAACAAGGATATATTATTATCAGATTGTATATATATACATACAATCTGATAAGAATATATCATTGTCTACAAATATATACATACAACCTGATAAGAACATATCACTGTCTGCAAATACAATGATCACTATTTGCAGACAATGATATATTCTTATCAGATAGTATGTATATATATACAAGCATACAATTTGATAAAAATATATCATTGTCTACAAATACATATATACAATCTGATAAGAACATTTCATTGTCTGTAAAGAACATATCATTGTCTACTAGGAGGTGGTCACTTTAATCTCAACCTCACCACATTACATTGTTAACCACCTACCCCATATTCCTTCATCAAACCACGCGTATGAGTTTACTTAACCGTGACTTGCTGGGCATCTTTAAGCCCTAAACTCATCATCTCCTATGGATTTCTTGTCAGATTACAATTTCAAAAAACCTAGATCTCTCATCCCAAAAACCTTGCGAACCTCAAAGCAGGACTGGATTCACATGTGCGAAATCTAAGGACGGATTTAGTTCGGATTTGGTATGGCATGAATTGACAGGCCCGATTCTCAAGCAATCCTTATCGTTAGAGGATTAAGACTATTAATACCTAGATAGTATGATCTCCACCTCCATCTCTTCACAGAAGTCGCAAGTTAGCCAGAAAAGCAAGATGGTATTCATGTTTGGAGTCGATTGCGATTGCACTAAGGAGTCACGAATGGCCCACTGCAGAAGGCTTTTAAACATTTCAGACCCAGCAATAAACTCATCATCTCCCGCGGATTTCTTGTCAGATTACAATTTGTAGACAATGATATACTCTTAACAGATTGTATGTATACATGTATATATATACATACAATCTGATAAGAATATATCATTCTATAAATATATACATACATTCTAATTTTTTTATTGACAAACACTGAAACATAGTGTACCTAGTGATACCACAGAAAATGCAAGGCTGAAACCCTCATAAAATATATAAGAGACTTAACTATGAGGTTCAAATAAATATCAACAACAACATTAGGACATTTTATAATCATATCATAGTTATATTTTTTATCAAATTGCAAGAATTCATTGGGTGGTGCAACATAAAAACATGGCTGAAAAATACATGAAACATATCAAAATATTACTGGGTGCTTGTATTAAAATTCTTCTCACCTTAAACATATGTGAGGTTCCAAACATAATAACAACAGTATTATCACGTCTTATAATCATATCACAGTTATAACTTGAAGTAGATATTTTGATCTGATATGCAGAGCAGATCAACAAAATATACCGCTACATCGATCAAAAAACAAAACTCAATACCAACATATTTAGTTTTCCATATTGTTAGGAAAAGAAGGTGGCATGAGATATCAACTAGTAGCTAAGTCTGTTCCACTTGTAGGAGGTGACACTTGGTTAATTGAGGTTTGAAGGCATGTTGCTATTTGAGCAAGCAATGTCTGGCTTGCATCTACAGTCAGTCCCATTTGTTGTGAGCCACTCCCAACTTGCATATTGTTGATAGCTGTAAAGGCTGGTGCCAATATGTTCATCATATCGAGCAGTATAGGGTGTTGGGAGGGTATAGGATTCCCTGCTGTAGACTTACGCTTTATCCTCTTTGCTTGTTGTGCTTTCTTTTCAGTTGCCTTTCATAGACGTTCAACCTTGGCCTAGTCTTGTCTGATTGCTTTCTCCCGCATTCTAATCATCTTCTCCTCATCTTCTATTGCTTTCCTTGCTTGCTTCTCAACCCTCATTGCTTCCTTTTCAATTGCTTCCGCTTCACGTTCTTCCTTTCTCTTCAACATTTGGTCCTTCTTACATTGGTGTAGGTCTGCTTGCCTTTTCTTCTGTGCCTCTTGTTGAGTATACATTTCGATGAAGGCGTCCGATGTTAGTTTTTGGGACTGCCTACTAAGGCAAAGCACTCTAGAATGACCTCCTCGTGATGATCCTTGCACCCTCTACACTGGAAGTTTCAAGAATTTGCTATTTTGTCTGCTTGATTGTTGTCCATCATGTGGGGTGCATGGCACAAAATCACCTTCTTTGTCACTATATACATTGTCATCTTCACTTCGACCATCACTATGCTCTTCCCAATTCCTTGCAGTAGTGAAGTAATGTATCACTTCAACCGGATCAATTTGTTGTGGGGATGGCATAGAAAGACTGACTTCTTCAATAGGATTTAATTGGCATCCAAGGTTCGTGGCTGCTTCATGCATCCAATCCGGTTGGCTAACTTGAGTTGGTAAACTCAGACCGACTGATGTAGTCTCTGTATCTTCATTGCAGGGTGCAATATGAGGTTGGAATTTTGCTTGGAAATCTGCAACAACTGGCTGAATTTCTGGTTGAATGTGTGCTACAGTTTCAGTGCCTTCATTGTGGTCTGATGTAGTTTCTGTATCTTCATTGTAGGGTGCAAAAAGAGGTAGGATTTCTGCTTGGAAATCTGCAACAACTGGCTAAATTTGTGGTTGAATGCGTGCTGTAGTTTCAGTGCCCTGATTGAATTCTCGCACAAAACCATCAATCTGCTCCTGGTTGTAACCAAGTAGACACATGCATGTCTTTGCTGCAATAACATCCTCTTCATCTTCCATTGTGCAAGCATCACCTTCTGTTGTAGGACTTGGTACATCGTCTTCAACAATATAGCCTTGACTTGGCCCCATGTCCTTGTCAAGGGCTGACCGATCAAGTGGCCAAATACCTGTTCTACGGAACCCACTAATAATGTTGGATGGTGTCAAAGCTTTTTTGAAAGCTTGGCTTGCTAGAGTTGCCAACTCTTCACGCCCAATATCGATTTGTAGGTTGTTAGCTTGCTAGATGGTTCGTACCTCTTTTAAATATGCCTTGAATGGAGCAAAAATGCTGACATCCAATGGCTGCAGCTTGTGACTGGTATGAGCAGCAAGTGTTAACAGGTCTATTCCTAATTTTTTTTGCTTCTTCAATGGTTTTGAAAGCCACGTGGCTGCCATGGCCGTCAAAGATCAGAAGGGCCCGGTTTGTTGGTGAAACACCATCGGAGATATTAGCTACAAAATGGTCTAACCATTTGACAAATAGTTCCTTTGTCATCCAAGCATGTTCTTGGATTGCCATCAATGCACCAATCTCACAATTTACTATATAATTCTGCATGTGCCTTTTTGATTTAAATAGGTAGAACCTAGGAATACTTAACCCAGCTGCATTTACACAAGCCAACACTGTGATCCACTCTCTGCTCTTTGAAACCAAATGTGGTACACTCTTTACACCCAATTTTGTAATAACTCTCATTCCACAGTTCCTATTAGCTTGAATACCCGTGTCATCGCAATTCCAAATTCGGCTTGCTCCATAGTGGTTAAGGTTAATCAGATCTTGAAGGTTGTCATAGAAAGCTTGCATGACTGAAGGATGAACCATAATTGCTCTATCACTGTCCACTCCTTCAAAAGTTTTGATTGTCAAATCTGGGTGCCTTCTTCGAAATCCTACCCACCATGACCTCTCAGTGACACCATTTGTGAATGGATTGGGCCGAGTTGTAGTGATTTGGGTAACTGTGGATTGTAGCTGATTGACCTGCAGTCCGTGGCCCAAATCTGCCATGTCCTTGCACCATTGGACAATTTCACCCTCCTCCTCATCAGATAATATGGTACATGGACCTCTCTTCTTGGTGGTGGTAACTCCTAATAGCCAAGCCCTCAAACTACTAGGTGGCATACCCCACTTGATTGCTGCTGCCCTGACTGACATGTTGTGTTCTTTGACACTTTTGACTACTCCTTCCATATCAGCATATGTCCATTGGCTAATGGGTACAGGTGAAGGCAGTTGTACATCAGGCTGAGCATCTGGCTAAACAGGTGGTTCGGCTTCTATTGTGTTGGTGGCTTCATCCGCAGAGTTAGGAACGTCTTCTTCTACGAGAATTGCATGCACTTCCTCTACAGGCTCTTCATCAATGAAGTGCACCCCAAGAGTGACTCTAATGGCATGTGGTCTTCTTCCTACAACCCTTTTAGAGAGTCTTCTAGCAGGCACCATTATATTCCACTTAACCTACAGGGATTCAAAGAGAATGAACAAAATCTGTAAACCCATTAACTCGTATGCTGAAACCCCTCAATAATTTGGGGTTAAAACTGGAAACCCATAAAATTTCATTATTATACTTGGCAAATATTCCGTCAATGTTCTGTTTGAATCACATTACATGTGATTATTTCATAAAATAATGTCAAATAAAATCATAGCATGCAAACCCTCGATTGCATAGACAGATTCATTCACGAGGGATCAAATTTGTACCAGTCACATGTAAAAGGAAATGATTATAGTCAAACCCAGGCAAACCCTCGATGGCATTAACAGAATAATTCATGAGGGATCAATTTTGTACCAGTCACATGTATGTAATCTGATAAGAATATATATATATATATATATATATATATATATATATATGAATGTATGTATACATTCTCATAAGAAAATATCATTCTATTTACAGAGAATGATATATTCCTATGAGAATGTATCATTGTATTTGCAGAGAATATTATATTCTTATCAGATATATATACAATCTGATACCATGAAACCCTACATGGCATGACCATATATATATGATTAGTAAAGAGGGATTCAAAATATAACTGTGATATGATTCCAAAATGGGTAATGCTACTGTTATTAGCGAGGATTTATGATGAATGCAGGTGAAAAAAATGTAACTATGATATGATTAAATGATGGAAAATGCTAAGTTGAACAGCTGACTAAAAACATATTAATTTGTATGCTTGAAAAAAATGTAAACGTAAAGTAAATAAAGAGTAATTTCAATAATGAAATAGGCAACATAAATGTAAAACATATTGCTTGAAAAAAATATAAAACAGAATATTGAATAATGAATTAGACTAACATAAATGTAAACAGTGAATACATAAATATAAAACAGTATCTTGAATAATGAGAAAAGATAAAATAAATGAAAAACAACAAACTGATAATATAAAACATGAATTTACCTATTCTGGTAATGTAATCAGTGAGTACATAAATATAAAACAGTATGTTGAACAATGAAACTGGATAAAATAAATGGAAAACAACAAAATGACAATATAAAACATGAATCTACCTGGGTGTACCGACTTGAATAAGCTCCCTTTAAAGACGAATATGCAGAAATTCTGATAGGAAGCTCTGAATTTTGCAGAGGGTAAATTACCTTAGGAAGTTCTGAATTTTGCAGAGGATAATCCATAATGATAACGACCCTGGAAATTCCCTCTAAAAGTCATTCGAATGTGTAAATTGGATGCATTGAATTACAGTGCTTGAATTTCAAATTCGAATGCATTGAATTGTGGTGGTTGAGTTTGAAATTTGAATTTTTTGTGGGAAACAATCTATCATTTCATTTTGTAGTGGCCATTTATGCCTAAGTTCTATTGTGGCCTTTAGGAAAACAATTTTATATTTGGTTTAATAGATAAAACAGGTGGCTTGCATAAATTCAGTCATTTATATGAATTATAATATGTTTTTTGGTTTATTAGGGAGCCTTACACCATTAACTGTGTGTGCAGGTACCACAAGTTGATGGAGATAATACATGAAGATGTGATAGGAAGTGTGGGTGAATGTGCAATTGATAGCTCATAAAGCTGACCAATGTTTGCTATTGTGTCAAAATGTGCACCATTAACTGTTCAAATATACATTTATATATAATGTAGTTCAAACTTTGAGCCACTTGCATAGAGTGGTAATTGTAAACATCAATGTACTTAAGTAAATGCAAAAAATATTTTATTGTCTGCAACTTGTCTTGTATTCAAAACATGTATGTACCAATAGATGTTTAGTTTTTTTTTTTAATTGGTTAGCTACTCATTTAGTAGTGAATGTATATTGGTGTCGTGTAAATTGTTATTTGCATAAATAAAATAATGTAATGACTAAAATATAAACGGTTATTGGGGGGTCAGGTGAGCGTGGAGTGAACGAGTATTGGATCGTGGATGGCAATTGAAGGTTTTCCCCTATTAGTGTGTCTTCCTGAAATGTCTCCATTGACATGACCAACTCTGTCGGAGAGAGCTGAGGGGCTTACTTTGATTGTCCGTGTCACCCCAATGCATTTAGGGCTTTTTTCTTTGGTGTACCGATTTTAGGGTTTCTGACATGTTGCTTGCGGGAGTGTAGTAAATGCATCTTTGCTGCTTATGTGAATCATCAAGGCCATCCAAACCTTCGAATTGTAAAGCTCACATATTTCCAATGTATCATCTAGACACTTTTTCTCCACCCCGATCGTAATCATAGTCTCTTGTATGGAATTTTGGGGTTTTTGTTTTGGTGCACTAAAAATGCATCAAATTGCCTCTTTACCATTTTTACGCAGGCCATCAATATAGAAGACTAGATTTCATCGAAGGTTCTGCCACTCCTTTGCTTCAATGGAAATTGAAACCTCATTCAAAAGTTTCATTAGTTTTGTTTTGAAACTTCTTTGGCCACAATGGAAATCAATCTCGAAACAATTTATCCTCAAAAAAATTTCCATGCATCATCACCACTCTATTTACCATATGCAAGGATACCACACTCAAGTTCATTATGCACATAAGTTTTTTAAGGATTCAAATCATTTAGGATGCACGTATTATCTCATCTATCGTTCATATTAGGATGAGAAGAGTGTATCATCTCTAAAAACTGTCTGTTGATCCGTATGACATCGAAGTAGTGTATCATTTTTAAACCTGTCTTCTCTGTGTTGGTGTTTTATCTACCCTTTTGCAGCGTGCGAATCCAATTAATGTTTTCAGTTTGCATACTCTTACTCTGATGATCTCATAAGGATTTTTCTTGTGCCTATTGCCTCCTTCAACCGCAAATGTCATGATTGGTGAGAGACCTATAGAACACCCATGATGACAAGGGTACACAACGCCCGATCCTGCAGTTTGTAGTGCTTTGTAACAAGCATCAGTGAGTGTGTGGAACGAAGAAGCTTTTGAGGGAAACACTTCTTTGCCATGTCTTCTTTGAAAGGGCTCAAGATTTGGTCATTGTGCCTCCTTGTATGCATTTCGTGCTTACAAAATCCATCTATTATTTGATGCCTCCCTCCAACATTTCAACAAATCATCTCTTTACTTTATCCAATCTGCTCTCTTCGCATAAATGGTCAATGACAATATTGTATGCTTTCATATTAGTATTGCCTCTACTTTATTTTTTTGTCCCTAGTTCCAAAACTCGGTCTTTATTTGAACATCACCAAAGGTGTCCATTGCAACAAGGGTTTGGCTTGGAGTAATATTATTGTTGTCAATTTGCACATTTTTTGAGACTTGACTGGCATTTAGTTCAGGAAGTTTGTTTCTAACACTTATCAAGAATGCCCGATACTTATTTTCATACAAATCAGAGACCATGTGATACGCCAAAAAAGCACTATCCCTATCTCCTTTTAAGAGGTTCCTCCAAGATATTTTAAATGTTTGAGAAACATTGATGCAGTGTAATAGCATTCCAACAACATTATCACTTTTTAGGATTGCCTCTTCTGACTTATCTAACCTTCAATACTTCAATGTATGATTGATTTTATTTTAAGAATGTATCTGTTGGGCATTCTTTCTGCTATTGACTCTAGTCTAGGGCCCATCTTCATTGACCCTTTACTTGATTCTATTGTTTTTGTACAAAGAGTGTCATACTCATATATGACTGTAGTAGGTAAAGTATGCATATAATTCGAAGCTATCAACATGTTAAACAAGGTGCTATCATCAAATGCATATAATAATGAGTCATTTTAGTTCATCAAGATAATAGAAATCCTTTGATGCAACCAAAGTAGTCAATTTCTATTAAAAAAAATCTTCATCTTCATATAAGCTTTTCTTTGTTTCCGAATATTGATGCCATTCATTTTAATCACTTTGTAAAACACTCGTAAAAGATCTCTTCCATGACAATTCCATTATCTCCATCAAAGTTTGATATGCATCTTAAACTGAGGTGGGTATTTGTCAAATTTTGTTTCTTGATACTTTGTTCTGTGATTAAAATAGGTCAAGTAGCCTCCAAAATTGATGCAAAAAATTGATCAAAATATCTCCTTAAGCCATGAAAATCTATCAGAAGGTTGATTTATGATATGGGAACAGAGTTTCCAAACAATTTTCATTGAAACCATTGGATTTGAAAGATACAAATTTTTAAAGTAGCCCAATAAGCTTTTTTTGGAACTACACTTGTGAAAACCACCTGGAGCATGCCAACTTGCCCTTTTGAAAAAATACAAAATCTTTTCCCGTGAAGTTGTAACTTTGGGAATTAGTTCATTTAGGTTCCATGAGTAGGTGTGCAGAAGTATTTTAAACCATTTTACCTTTTTCATGAAATATTGAAGGTCAAAATTGACCTCTTTGAAGCTGTTCTGGAAATATATTTTTCAAACTGAGTAAAACCCATTTGGTTTTGATTTTGAAAAATACCAAATGATGTCCTGAAGCTCTAAAAACTGACATGGATGCACATTGAGACGTGACGAATCAAGAGATCCAATTGGTCTATCATGAAATCCTTTCAGTTGCTTAATATTGTTCTCCAAAGCTGACCTACTTGGCAGATTTTATTGTGTGTAGATAACAATCCTCTGCAGAACCCTTCAACTTGACCTTTTGAAATCTTGTCAAAATTGATCGTATGAAGCTGAAAATTGGCATGCGCACTCATATATGTCAGATAAACATGTTTACAAGGTGGTTTTACATGGAACCGCTCTGGCTTCAAATTACAAATTTTCAAAGCAGACTGTTTGAGCAAATTTTACAACTGTGTTTCTAAGTGCTACAATCAAACTTTTCATCATGGCACCTTCAAATTTTGGTTCCAACAGTATGAATACTAGGACTCTCAATTGAAGTCAGCATCTATTTTATTTTTATTTTTATTGAATTACCAAAATCTACTTAACATTATATTAAAAACCATTTATGATTAAAAATAGACAAGATTACCTCAATGAAAGATCAATGGCCACCTTGAATAGAAAGTGTTGATGTCCAAGGCCCAACATTAACCTATTCAACATCCAATATGAGTTATAATATTACCATTCATACAAGGCTAAAATATTCACATGTACTATATTTATTATTTATTAGTTAGTTACATACTTGTGGACTCAACATCATGTAATCAAGAGTTGGAGGACCACTAGACACAGGATGAACACTCTAATCCTAAAATTTTATTATAATCAATCTAGTAATTTCATTAATTTTACATTTCAAAATGAAATTTAATAAATTGAATTTGAACTTGTTGAAT
Source organism: Sequoiadendron giganteum (assembly GCA_007115665.2). Taxonomy (NCBI): domain Eukaryota; kingdom Viridiplantae; phylum Streptophyta; class Pinopsida; order Cupressales; family Cupressaceae; genus Sequoiadendron; species Sequoiadendron giganteum. Next base: position 228,931,980 of record CM021104.1, on the reverse strand, counting down.
TTTTTCTAAGTATCAATGCCATATGTTTCATTCAGTAGATCATCTATCATGTGCATTCAATTCACTATAGATGTGTCATGTCCATGTGCATCTTGATCATCCTCATACCCATACATACAAAGTGAGCCACAATTTTGACATAAGTGAGGTGGATGTTGAGGCTTTTACTCACCCACATTACCCTATGCTAGAGGCCTAGTGTGTTGTATAAGGGTCTGAGTCAATGATCTAATAGACTCTAGGGTCTCCACCTCAACACCCTCCTTCAAAACGGAAGGGATAATGGCATGCTCAAACTCAAATCTAGCTAGGGGTCTTGGTGCCTAGTTTTGGGCACATTATGCCCCCACTCTATCATGTGTAGAGCCCCCACCTCTACCTCGGAACTATCGCATGCCAAATTAATTAGGTATCGAATTGACGAAAAACTCAAAATAAAGTTTCCTCAAAAAGTATAGTGGAACCTCTTTGTTATTGCATGATGGTCAAAAACCATGCACCACCTATCACAAAAATTATTTTATATCCCTTGGTGGTGGAACTAATCAATAGGGAACCTCCTACAAGTTCCATGTATGGGTTGATTGGTTCATGGGTTGGTGAACAATGAACACAAGTCAAATTTCAATTTTCTTCTTTAATTTGTCTGAATAAAATTTTCTTAGTTCTTCCCTCTTATTTGAAAAATTATTGATTTGGCCACTATGGATACTATGTGGGGTCTATATAGGGAAATGGGGTACCAAAAGGGATCTTAAGTGGCCACTTTTTATTTGAAATCAAGAAGAACGATCTTGGATGAGAAATTGAAGATAGTTACACTCAAAATTTGAAGATGTAACAAGAATAAGAGTCGTAGTACTTTTAATATACTTTCTAAAATGCTATCATTTTTTGAAAATGGTGGAGATTAAGGGGTTGAAAAAGGGGGAGAATACAAAGTTCTCTTGTTTATGTCAAAGAAACATATCATAGCGTCTGGTGTGCTACCCCTAAAATGTTAACTTTTTTAGTATTTCAAAAAATTGCTTTAGTGTGAAATTAGCTAACACAATATAGTTTATGCTTAATTTTTTCATGGATATATAATTTTCTACTAATTTTCAAAGTGGACACATCCTAACAAATGAAAAAATGAGTGTGCTCTGTCCAAATTTTATAGGAAAGTAATCAAAAATATTTTTTTTTACTATGTATAAAATAGAGTCTAGTTTCTAAAAATGTAATTTATTGATGTTAGATACATCTGCAAGGGGAACTTTTTGGTTGCGTAGGGTTTCAAGCTGAAGTGGAATCCTTCACAAGTGACAAGTGGGGGAGGTCATTCCCTCCCCCACACAAGTTTATGGATATTGGGTACCCTCACAAGCTTGTATTATATTCATGTTTATTTCCAAATTCATGTGCCTTAGGGTTGATAATATTGTTTCCACTATTTTGTATCTACTTTCTTTCAATGCATTACTTCATTGTTAAATTTCTCTTGCTTTGTGTGGCTGAGTAACTCTTGGCACCTTGTGCATTAATAGATGGGGGTATGAACCCCCCAATCCTAATGTAAATAAGTTTAATCACTTTGAACCCCTAGTTAATGTGGCTAAGTTGTTTAAAGAGGTAGTTACTGATAGTGGGAGTGCCAATATTGATAGGTACTAATTTTTTGCTTGCCACCAGTCACAAGGAAGGTGCTCCCAACAAAAATATATCAAATCAAGGTAAGTACCCTCTAACCCCCTTGAACTGTAAGCTCACTTTAAATGTAGATATGAAAAAGGTAATTTTACTAACTATAGTGTAGAAAATTATACTCCTTTCTAAGTGAAAGTATAATTTCACACTTAGTTTGGACCTATTTTAGTGACCTTGCATTAATGAATTTTTAAACCTCATTATTGGGCCCCTAATACCATTTATTATGCATCACAAGTCCTATTTTATTTATTTCCCAACAATATAATCCACATTGAATAAATGATATTAATTGAATTAATGCCTTGACATTATCCAAGACCCATTCACCCATGGGTAAATGGGTCCCCTCTAAGTTCATAAACTCAAATTTAAACATGTTTTTGGTGGCATTTAAATGTCCTAAATTCTAAGTGTTAGCTTTCAAGATTTAATAAAAAACGGGAAATTAGAAAGGAAGCCTATAAAAATAAGTCTTACAATCATTTTACACTATCAAGGAAGAAATATTCACATGAGATCACAAGTATTCACACTCAAGAGCAAGGAGAAGTTAATAAAAAATTCAAAAGTGAAGTCTTGGAGTAGTATTCTATTTATTTTTGTAGGTCTTCAAGCTCATTTTTTCAACAAGATCAAGCATTGTCAAAGATTGATGATAGATGCATATGGAGGATCATGATGTATTCTAGGTTTTGGGAGATGCACCAAGCCATTAAACAAATCCTAATGACTTGTTTCCTAAGTGGTTCCATCTTCTATTATCATTATAATTTCTACCTAAAGGAAGGTATATTCAGATTTGTCACTTGTTAGGGTGATTTGATATCTCCCAAAGTAGGTCTTCACCATTGTTCTTGCTCATTTAGGGATTCTGTTCCAACACACTTGAATATGATTTCTTTTCATTTTAGCACTTGTAATATTAGACACACTTAAAATTAGGGCTTACATACACACTTTTGTGTTTCAAATTTATACTTTTCATCAAGGTTTAATTACCAAACTTGGGGTTTGACCAATGGAAACCCCCATACACCACCAAAAAACAAATTTGTTTAATAGATTTGTCACAGGTTCAAATATGGGAATGAAGGATCAAAGGTACAGGGAAGAAGTGCATATCCAGGGCTTAAATATCATTTTTAGATTTTTCCAAGATAGGAGACCTAGACCCATTCGCTCATGGGAAAATGAGTCCCTGAAAGGCTTGTAGAAACAATATTTTGTGACAGGTGCATAGTGTTCTCCTTTCCCAGATCTACTAGAAGCTTTGTTGTTTCTCTCAGTTTTATACTTAATCTACAAAATCAAAGTGGTAGCTTGAATTTTTGAGTTGATTTTCTATTTTTAGTTTTTCTCCCAAAAATGTTGTTTGACCTTGACCCCCATCCTCAAAGCATAAAGAAATTTGAAAATTCTCACGAAGAGTTAATTCACCTTAGGGTCGTTAGTCAATTCTTTGTGGGGATCTCATTTCCTAATGAAAATAGGAATATAGGGTCTATTATCCCCCTTTGGACCAACCTTTCCATTTTGGGAAAACCTCCCCTATTTTTCTATGTTTCATTTAGGTGAACCTAACATTGTACAACAATTTTTTGATAATTGGAGTCTATTTAACCCTAGATTTGAGTTTTGCACTAATTTTGCATTAGGTTTGCATTAGTTGCATTACATTTAGGTTTCTTTAAAATTCCATTAGTAAATATTGCATTTAGGGTTTACTTTTGCATGTTTGCATCACTTAAGTCCTAAAAAAAAAAAAATGCATTAGATTTTCATTCATTTTGCATTGTAATTACATCAAGATCACCATTCAACAATCTAGTTTACATTTAGATTCAAATTTCATACTAAAAATAGTTACCTAGTTCATCACTTGACATTATTTAGACTTGTATTTAGACACCCTTATTTGGAAAAACTTGTTATAGAAACCCTTGTTTGCAATTGGAAACAAAAATAACATAAAATGAACTATGATCCTAAAAATTCAATTTTAAAAACCCTGAGCAAGGACCCATTCAACCTTGGGTGAATGAGTCCCTATAGAGACCTTTTAGACAAATTTTTGGGTGATTTTTAACCTCTATTTTGCATTTTTGTTGCTATTTTCAGATTTGACCATTGGTTCCTTGAAACAATTTATTTATGAATTCAAGTTATTGCTTCTTTAGTTAGATCTTGCAATATTTTGGAAAACATTTCTTACATATTTCATTTGAGAATAGTGTTATATTTCTATACCTTTCCTTTATTTTCAGCATCATTTCATAGTGTAGATAGATTAGTTTACATTTTGCAATTATTAGAAAACATAAAAAAAACAAAAACATCAAAGAAAACAAACAAAACTAGAACAAGTTGATGAAACCCTTGGAGAAATCATAGTCATTTGACCATGTCAAATCTCTTTTTCCAAGTTAACATATCCCTCAAGCCCTTTAGTAGTGATGAATTTGACATGTTAGATAAAGCCCTTGAGGATTTCATCTCACAAGGTTCATACACTAAGGATTGTTAAAATAAACCAAAACAAAGAGATGTTAATGTAATCACACCCCAAATTATCCTTTACCCACCCTCATGTCAACCTCAAATTCAAAACAAACTCATTCTTATCTTAGAACCACTTAAAAAGAAACCATTAGCTCCAAGAGATATCTTTAAATTTACAAGGTAACTTGATAGTAACAATATTTCGCAACAACTGAGTTATAATACCGTTTCTCACACATATTGTAGACATGGAAAATGTACAATTTCAATTTGACACACTTATTACCAACATTCCTTCTTGAATCATACTCTCAACTTTTCATCATATTCTACCTCTTAATTTAATGAGTCATAATTCATTTAATTAAGTCTTCCTCCTCCAGTGATTAAATTGATCAATTTAATCTAATTAACCTAACATTTCTGTTTAATGAAATAATTTATTTTATTTGATTAAATTCTCTAAAGTCCTCTTATTAAATTAAATAAATTAAACCTTATTTGATTTAATCTAACATATTCCTCCTTGTTTAAATAAATCAAAACCATTTGTTAACTCTTTTCAAATTGATTTAAAGCAATTCATAAATTTAAGTCCAAATTGTCACATCCTCTAAATTCTTCATTAAATTAATCAAATCCTTGATTAAGTTAATCCTTCTTATTAAAATCCTCTAGAGAATGCAAGTTGCACAATAAATCAATTACTTTGATTTATTTAATTCTCCATTTTCCCTCACATAGCATTAAAAGGGAATATTCCCTTGTTTGAATTCAAAAAGTCCAAGTAGACTTGTACATCCAACAAGACATTCATTCCTCTTACATGTCCTTGTGCATTGAGCCAAGTGGCATTTATTTCATTCCTTTTTCCCTCTCACATGTCATTTCTCAAATTTGAAATTCCACCTAATGGCATTTATCATGCACATTGACCAAAATGTGCTTATTCCTCAACCATTCACATCTTGACAAGTGGCACTTGGCCATTGGATGTTGAATGATCCCACATTGCTCTATTCCATTCTCTATTCCATTTTGGAAATCTATAAATTGGAGACTCCTCTCCTCATTCAACAACACACAACTTTGAGTAAACTTACTATGCTCAAATTCACCTTCACTTCACAGATTTCAAGCAAGGTTATTCTCTTATTTGAGAATTAATCTTACTCATAACATCATTCAGCTTGTTCAAGGATTGGGAAAGGTCTGCTTACTACACAACATGGTGGCACCAATCCACTATGAGATAAAGGGTTAATCGTGTTTCTTATATGCTTCTGTTTAACTTATTTTTCTACTCATTGATTGCATATCTAGACATGGTTAAATATTTCATAGGGATGTCTAAGTTTGCTGGTTTAAACTAACTTTCGTGCTAACAATGTGAAATTGTTTAAGCCATCTCTTGTAGGTTTTAGCATCCACACATATAATACAAGGAACAATAGGCAACAAAAACCCACTCCTGTTTCATTACCATTACCTCAACCTATCTTACCTAGTGCTCCTCGTTTGTCTTTACATAATCGAAAGGAGTATGATCCCATTGAACAACTTATGAATACTCCTACTAATATATCCTTATGGGATCTTATTCAAGCCTCACCTAACTACCATAGTATGATTTAAATAGCCTTAAAACAAGTTACGGTTCCTCCTAATGCAAATCCAAGTGAGGTAGCAACCCTAGTTCAACGAATGAATGTGTTTAATATAGACATTGTTTTTCACCAAAGTGAGATACCCTCATTGGAAGTTCAAAAATAACATGAAGCCTTCATGATAATAGCAATTATTAATAAGATTGGAATAAAGAGAACCCTTGTTGACAATGGCTTAGCCCTTAATGTATATAGCATAAACCTTTTGGATAATATTGGAATGGATAAGAACAAAATAAAACGTGATTCTTTGTCCATTCGCGGGTTTGATAACATAGGAAAATAATCACTTGGTGTGATCACATTACCTATTATAGTTAGAATGAACACATTACAAAATCCTGTCCATGTTATGCCTCAAGATATTTCATATAATCTTCTCTTTAGTAGACCATGGATTCATGAAATGAATGTAGTGCCTTCGACCCTTCATCATTTAATGAAGTATGCCTATAAAAACAAAGTGTACACAATTAATGCTGACCTTGAACCTAAAAGTTGTTTACACATTGAGAAAAATAAGGAAATTCCTTTGAAAATATTAATACCAACTTCAAAATTAGAAATCATGCAAGAAGAAGAAAAATAAAATCATATTGAAGAAGTCATGAAGTTATTGGAAGACGATTGGGGTTCCTTAGATTTCACACTAACATTCATGGGAGAATACAATATCACAACAAAAGAACCTGAAAAAGGAAAAGAACCAATGGTAATATCAACACAAAACTCATAAGAACCCTCACAAGAATCTACTTCATCCACTCAAGAATAAGACACAAGTTATACAACAATTTTTGATGAAGTTGATTATGAACAACCACCAAATTTGAAAGAAATGGAAAAGATTTATGGAAGAGGTTATTAGATCTTGAAAAAACTTGGTTATAGTGGAAAAGGATGTGGTAGGAAAGAACAAGGCATCTTTGTTCCTATAGATCCTAAAACAAAAGAAACAAAAGGTGGTCTTGGATATTATCCTTCTAAGATAAGAAAATCAATAAAAAGGCCTTCACTCAACATCAATACCATCATGTGAAATTCAAGATCTCAGATAACTCCCACTTTAAAGAATCCTAAATTGATAGATACAACATGCAATGCATTGTTGGAATACTTTGAAGATGATGAAGCCTTGAAATAAATTTTACGAGTTTATGATAAGTCACTTACTCCCCTTGAAAAATAAGGAGTCACTTGTGCTATGGTTAGTACTAAACAAGTAGATGAAGAAAATAAAATAAATATTGACAACAAATATGGAGGAAAACATATCTCTGAAGTTTCAAAACAAAATGCACTACCTATAGGAGATACAATCAACATACCAATGGACACATACAATGAATACAAAGTTATTCAAATAGGAAAGTTCCTTGATGAGGATGAACAAGATGATAATGTAACATTATTACATGAATTTCATGAACTCTTTGCTTGGACCTATTCAGACATATCGGGTATTGATGCTAAGATAGTGACACACAACATAGTCCTTGAACAAGATGCTAAACCAATAAGATAGAAGATATGTAAAATGAATCCTAAAATAGCTTTATTGGTTAAAGATGAGATTGAGAAACTCCTCAAAGATGGTTTTATTCATCCTATTGATTATTCTCCATGGATCTCAAACATTGTCACATTCGTAAAACCCAATAATTGTATTAAGATGTGTATAGAATTTCCTGATCTGAATAAAGCTTCTTTAAAAGATGAATTTACCCTTCCTAATATTGATATGATAGTAGATTCAACTACGGGCCATGATTTTTGGTCATTCATGGATGGTTTCTCAGGATACAATCAAATATTTATCAACCCTCAAGATCAGTACAAGACAATATTTACTATAGCTTGGGGAACATTTTGTTGGGTGGTTATGCCTTTTGGATTAAAGAACATAGGTGCAACATATCAAAGAGCTATGGCATTGATATTTCACAACTATATACATAAGATTTTGGAAGATTATGTTGATGATATTATAGCCAAATATTTAACCTATCAAGACAATGTTAACATCCTTCATATTTTTTTTGAGAAAATTTGTAAGTATAACATGAGATTAAATCCAAAAAAATATGTCTTTGGTGTGGATTGTGGAAAAATTTAGGTTTTATAGTATCCCATAGAGGCATAGAGGTGGACACAAATAAAATTGATGTTATCATTAACATGCCACCTCCTAATTTTTTTTCTTAGTTGTGTACTTTACAAGGAATAATTCAATCTATCTGTGATTTTGTAGCATCCTTAGCAGATCGAACATTACCCTTTACTTAACTTCTTAAGAAAAAGTTGAATTTAATTGGAATTTAGGATTGTAAACAAGACTAAATGAAAGTTTGAAATATTACCTCATTACTCCTCCTATTTTATAACCTCCTATGCAAGAAAGACCATTTATCCTTTATATAGCAACATTAGTCCATGCTCTAGTAGCATTGTTGTCACAACAAGATGATAATGGTAAAAAACATCTTGTTTATTATGTATTAGTCAAAATTTTATTGAATACCAAACTAGATATACAACGATAGAAAAATAATGTTTGGCTCTTGTATTTGATACTAGTAAATTGATACATTACTTATTAAACACAAAAATTCACGTGATGACAAAGTTTGATCCTTTAAAACACCTCTTCGCTAAAACAGACTTATCAAGATGTTTAGCTAAATGGAATATGTTGTTAACTAAGTTTGATCTTCAATTTTTCTCTCAAAAGGAAATAATAGGACAAGCCTTAATTGACCATTTAGACGATGCTCCTTCTCCATTAGGATTACCTAATACAAACTCATTCCCTAATGAAAGTGTGTTTACTATAAAAAAAACATGGGAATTTACTTTGATAGTTCTAATTGTTGAACTGGCTCCAGAGAGAGGGTTATAATAATCCCACCTTCAGGAAAACCTATTCCCTTATCCTACCATATAAAATTCCTATCTACAAATAACACTATAGAGTATGAATATTTAATTTTTGGTATATGTATAGAGTTATCCTTAGGTGTTCAACACATTTCCATATTCAGTGATTCTCAATTAGTCATTAAACAAATAAATGGTTCATATCAAGAAAAACATGATAAAATCATTTGATATAAAGATCCCATGATGATATTATTAGAAAAATTTGAATCCTATACCATTGACAATGTACCATGAAAGGATAATCGACATGTAGATGCAATGGAAAGTATTGGTTCCCTTGTATCTCATAAAGATCCTTCTGTTGATTTCACATTTATATTCCATATGATTACAAAACCATCAATAGACAATAAGATTAAAGAAGTGTTATTAATTGATATTGAAAACTCTAGTGAATGGTACATAATAATATTTAATTACTTAAAATAAGGTACCTTTCCGAAGCCAACAACTAAAAAAACTAGAGCTCTTCTTTGAAAACTCACATCTCAATACATAATCCTTGCAGATGTGTTATATAAACAATCATTCAATGGTATTTTACTTAGATGTTTTAAACAATAAAAATTCCCTATAGCCCTTAAAGAAGCCCATGTGGGTGCTTGTGGGGGAAATTTTAGAGGAAGATCATTAGTGTAAAAATTAATCCGTATAGGATATTATTGGGGACATATGGAATAAGACTATTTTGTTCACGTTAATAAATGTTATAAATTTCAAGAACACAATAATTTAATTCATGTTCCTACTTTCAAGCTTCATGCCCAATTTTCTATTTGGCCATTCTCAGTTTGGGGTTTGGATCTTATTGGAAAAATATCACCACCCTCTTCTACTAGACATACGTTTATATTTACCACAACGGATTATTTCATGGAATGGGTAGAATATATCCCTCTCCATGCCATGATAGATGACACAATATGTTGTTTTATATTGGAGCACATTATTGATCACTTTGGTCTTCCTTCCACATTAGTTTCAAAAAATGGAACTCCATTCAAGAATGATGATGTGAAGAATTTTTTGGAAACTTTTCATATTCAACATCATTTTTCAACACCATATTATCCACAATCAAATGGTCAAGCGGAATCAACTAACAAAACTATTAAGCAAATCCTAAGGAAAATGATAAGTAAATGTAATAAATATTGGCACACTCAACTAACTTATGCATTATGGGCCTATCGTACAAGTATTAGACCATCTACAAGAAATATTCCCTATAACCTTGTTTATGGTGTTGATGAAATAATTCCCTTAGAGTTAGAAATTCCTTCATTGAGAATTTCTCTCAAGAGGCTTATTGATGATACTACCTATAAAGAGAAATAATTGCATCAACTTGAAATTCTTGATGAACGACGTATCAACACTCTTGAGCATCTCCAAGCTTATTCTAAATGAATGCAACATAGTTATAATGATCATGTCATCCCTCATGCATTTAATAAAGGTGACTTGGTGTTATATGAGAATCAACATAATGTTAATGCCACCCTGAATGAAAAAGGAAAGTTCAGCCCTAATTGGTTAGGTCCTTACGTAATTGACAAAAGTTATGGGTTTGGAGCATACACATTGATGAGCCTAAAATATGCTCATTATTTGAATATCATGATGTATTTTTGAATACCTTTACTCTTTTTAAATGGTTGTTTTAAACTCTGTGATTATAAACTTTTATCTTAAATCGGGTAGTATCCTATGACAATGCATTCCTATATTCCTGCAGCTTAATATCTCCATATGTCTATATTCATGGCCCTATTTGACCTCCCAATTGATTGATATGATACATGTGGTTTTTGGATAAATAAGATGAATTTAATTTGTGTAATTAATGATGAGTATTGTGCTATTATATGTATGCTTTCTTTCGCCTCTGTTGCCATGTGTTCCATAGGTTGTTAAAGATAGTATGAACAAGTCAATGCACAACAAACCTCGGTCCTACTATGGAGACCATTTCCACCACGACATCGAGGAGTTATTCCAGCGAAGGCTCTCTGCCTGGGTCATCAGGAGGAGATCTAAATGGTCATCAATCTAGGAAGAGTGGAATAATAGATTCTCTCTGAATTAGTTGAATAGATATGTTCTTATTTATGGAAGTCTGTTCCTCAGAATTAGGAAACATCTATGTCTGCATATTTCTCTGTTAAGTTAGTTAGTTAGTTGTTTTTATATAAATAAACGTTCCTCTTGCACGAGTGAATAGAGGTTAGAAGAGAATAGACTCGACTAGAGAGTAGAAACAAAACATAATACTTTAAGAGCAGTGTTATAATGAGAAATAGAGTGTTGTATTAGTTTTCTGACAAGCAGAACAACCATGTATATGATTCTGAGTTATGAATGAAAGATGATAAAGTTTTGAGTTCAACTCTTGCATAATTTGGTTGATGCTTGCTAAGGGGGCCCACTTAGTAAGTATCTTTAGTTAGTAGTTTATTTCATGTTGTTTATTAGTTAGAATTTCATTCCAGGAAGTTTCAGTAAAAACTTAGTCTTATCTTGTTCCTTCAGCATAAGGAATCCATCCCTGTGTCTGTTCCTACAACATAAGACCAGTTCATGGTTTGTTTCTCAGTATTAGTTGTCATGATTTTTGCTTTCATTAAGTTATATTTAAGTTGATAAGACTTTGCCTTATGTTCCTACATCAGAAGTAGAATTCCTTTCACGCATTTATTTCAAGTCGATTGTGGCTAAAATCTATTCTTAATGCACATACAATGCCGCTCCATTTCAAGTATACATTCCCTAGTTTGACAAAGTAAATGAACGACCATGAGAAGATGTTAATCACCTGTTGGAATGTCCAATTCCTAGGTTAGGATTTTCCATGACTTTTATATCCTATTGTGGGTGACAACCATTTTTGGCGCCATTGCCGAGGATGGTGTCAAGCTAAGAACCTGTCATAGTAATTATTAGTAGTAGTTTAGTGTGCTTATTCAAGAATTTTCAAATCTTTCAATTTTCAGTTAAGTCCGTTACATGCATAGAAGAAGAGACGCTTTAGGAAGATTCCTCCCAAACCCTTCCTTCATTGATAATGATTTTGAACCAACTTATAATTTATTTGAGGAAGAAGAAAACCAAGATATCAATCCATTTGCGGAAGACCCACTGTCTAAATTTCCCTTTGATCTAGCTGATGAAGAACCCTAGGAAAATCCATTTGCTTTGATACTTCATCAAGCAGATATGGCACAAAATCCACCTAATAGACCTCCTGCTTTTGAATTCCCTATTATAGCCCAACAAGATAATGATAACCTCAAAAATATTTCTTCATCATTACTTCCCAAGTTCTATGGCCTATTTACAGAGGACCCATACACTTTATTGTTTGAGTTCGACATACTTTGTCAAAGCTATGATTATACCATAGATGCTCACAAGCTGAAGTTGTTTCCTGCTTCTTTAAAGGAGGGAGCTCTAAGATGGTTCATGAGTTTGGGGAGGAATGTTGTTGATAGTTGGGCACTCATGCAAACAAAGTTTTTTGAGAAATATAAGGAATATTTCAAGAGTGGTAGTAAGGGTGATGATATATTCCAAATCCAGCAGAAGGAGGATGAAAGCTTGGAAGACTATATCTCAAGGTTTTTGTTTTCCTTGAAAAAGAATTTAGACCATACTCTCAATGAAGAATCTCAAAAGTTACTTTTTCTGAGGGGAATCAGTGATTCCTGTATTGATGCTTTGGATCTGATGGGAGGAGGAGATATAACCCAAGTGCCTTGGGATGATATTAAGTCCATATGCTGCAATTACTCTTGAGCAAATGTCAAGAAGGGAAGAGGTCATCAGGCCATAGTGGGAAAGTCTTCTACTAATGGAGTTTCACAAATGGAGATTTCAAATTTGCTATCAGATTTCAAGTAGGATATCATAAACAATATGGCTACACAGTTGGATATGATGCAAGCTCGGAAACAACATGAGGAAGCTGAAGCAATCTTGGCCGAGTTCCATCCACATTGCCGACAAAAGAAGCGTGACTGCAGATGTAAGATGGTAGCAACATGGAGGCTAAGCAATTACCTACTGACTTTAGGGTAGTAGAAGGTCATGATGACCAGGTATTCTATGTTGCACAAAGGTGCCCATGGGCTCAAAGACAAGGTATGCCTCAAGACCCATTAACTTTTGGTAATCCTTACTCTAATTATAATAACCAATGGCAACCTACATATGGCCCATCACCACCATGGAATACCTCTCAACCACAATGGCCTAACTATAAAAGTCCATAATGGAAATCTCCTCAAGGAGGTTGGCAGTAGTCACAAGGACAATGGGCTCCACCCCAAGGTAACTGGTAGCAGAATCCTCAATGGAGAGGTTCTCAATAATGGCATAACCAATCCCCTGGGTTTTTGCAGTTTCAACAACCACAAACTCAGGCCCTTATGCCACCTCCTGCAACACCTACAATAAATACTGGCCCTCCAAAACAAATGCCTATGCCTGTTCAACCATTGCCAAATCCTAATAATAAGCAGCAGCAACAACAACCTATGTATTTTGTAGAAGCCAATTAGTATCCAGCCTATGCTTTGAATATTAATGATATCTATCTCAGGTCTTGAACCACCCTATCTGCTCCACAGCTGCCAGTAATTACTGAAATTCCAAACCTTCCCTCTGAACAACTAGCTGGTCCTACAGAATAGATACCTATATCAGATACTGTATCTAAGAAGCCTGTCCTGTGATATCCAACAAAACCACCCTTTTCCTTAGATATTGCAAGTCAACACACCCAATTCTATAGAAGAGCCTACCTTTGATATTTTGGATCACATAAAAAATGTACACATTCAAATCCCTCTTTTTCAAGCCATTAAGGAGGCTTGTTTGAAGAAACCTGGAAGAAAGAAAAAGGATCCCCAAACTATCCATGTTCTAGGACATTTGGTAGATATTATGTTAGAGAAGGTAGTCATGCCAAAATATGCTGACCCTGGAAGTCCTATGGTACAAATAAGTATTAATGGTCAGATGGTAAAGAATGTTTTGGTTGACCTAGGTGCAGCCATTAATGTAATGACCAAGCATACTATGGAGTATTTGAATATACTAACCATTAGGTCTACACCTACCATCCTGCAGCTTGCTGATAGTTCCACTATCACACTTGATGGTATGGTAGAAGATATAATTGTCAACCTTGAGTCTTGGGAATACCCAACAGATTTCACCATATTGTCCACAAAGGAAACTTTGGGAGGATATCATATCATCCTAGGTAGACCATGGTTAGCCACAACTGATGCTTTTGTAGGATTTTGTTCAGGAAACATGATAATTTCTGATGGTCAGTCAACAAAGAAATTGGATTTATACCCACCTGCTCAGCCTTAGCTAGACTTGTCTTAGCCAATTTGGCCAAATTTAGGTGAGGAAACTGAGGAAGTCAGTTCATTGGCTCACCTAATGATGCTGCAAACTAATCTATTTTCCCAACTTTGGAGTGAGGATGACCTGCTTTTACAAATTTCGTAGTCCAATTCTGATATAAGTAGCCCATCTGCTTTAGATAACTATCCTCAACAAAGTTTCCTGCAACAATTGAATCTTGAGAGCCTACCATTTAAAGTTCCTACAGTCTATCAACATTTTCTTCCACAAGAAATACATACACCACCTTTACCAGTAGACTCCATGAATGATCTTACCAAGAAAATTGAGCTGTCTCTAGGACACTGTCTGAATATCAATAATAAGATGTCTCAATCTCAACAAACTGCCCTAGTCACAATGCTAAAAGATCAACACAAAGCTTTTGCATGGGACTATGGGGATATGAAGGGGATATATCCTCAACTCTATACCCATAGGATCTATATTAAGGAAGATTTTTCACCTGTTAGGAAGCCTCAAAGAAGGATAAACCCAACACTCAGGGAAATAGTCAAAAATGAGCTCCAAACATTGCTTGATGCTGGTTTTATCTACCCCATTTTAGATAGTCAATGGGTATCTCCATTGGTGATTGTTCCTAAAAAAGGTGGAAAATGGAGAGTTTGTGTAGACTACAGAGAGCTGAACACAACAATTAAAAATGATCACTTTCCATTGCCATTTGTTGATCAAGTACTAGACTCATTGTCTGGTAAAAAGTATTTCTCATTTTTGGATGGATATAGCGGGTATAATCAAATTAAAATTTCCCTTGGGGATCAAGACAAAACAAATTTTACCTGTCCATGGGGGACTTTTGCTTACTCTATCCTACCTTTTGGCTTGTGTAATGCACCTACAACATTTCAAAGGGTAGTAATTAGTATTTTTGCTGACATTTCTCATGATTCTATGGAAATGTATATGGATGACTTCACCACTTATGGAGTTACTTATGAAGAAGCATTAGCAAATTTGGAGAAAGTGTTGAAAATATGCCAGGAGCACAATTTATCTTTAAATAGTGAGAAGTGTTTTATGATGATGCAAGAAGGAATTGTTTTAGGCCATCATATCTCTCTAGCAAAAATTCAAGTTGATGCTACAAAAATAGAAGTCATTCTAACTTTGCAAACACCTATAAAACAAAAGGATGTTAGAAGCTTCTTAGGACATGCTGGATATTATAGAAGATTTATTAAAGATTTCAGCAAAATAGCCAGTCCCTTGTATGCCTTACTAACTAGGGATTGTGAATTTAACTGGGCTGAGGCCTGTGACAAGTCTTTCCTGCACCTCAAGAACTTACTTACTAAAGCACCTATTCTTCAAGGACCCAAGTGGATTCTTCCCTTTCATATACACATTGATGCATCTGATTATGCCATAGGGGCAGTGTTAGGATAGAAAGAGAATTCCATAGAACATGCCATCCATTTCATTAGCAAAAACCTTCAAGGCCCAAAATTAAACTATACTGTCACACAGAAAGAATTGTCAGCAGTTGTGTATGCTCTGAACAAGTTTTGGCATTATTTCATTGGTTACCAAATATTTGTTCATACAGATCATGCAACAATAAGGTACCTCATGAATAAGCCTGCCATATCTAGTAGATTAGCAAGGTGGCTACTATTGTTGCAAGAATTTGATATCACAGTTATTGACAAATTAGACAGGGCAAATGTGGTGGCTGATTTCTTATCAAGACTTAAAAAAACTACACCTGCCACATCTGAGGTAATTGATGATATCTTTCCTAATGAACATCTATTTTCTATTGCTACTCAAACACCATGGTATGTAGATATTGCAAATTATTTAGTAGCAAACAAAATACCAGCTCACTTCTCACCAAAGGACAGGAAGCTGTTGATTGAGAAAAATTTAACTTTTCATGGATTGTAGACTATTTGTTTTACACAGGGCCTAACCAAGTCATGCGAAGGAGTGTTAGAGAAGATGAGACAAATAAAATTTTGCATGCTTGTCATGATGAGCCATGTGGTGGGAAATTTGCATCTAAAAGGACATCAATGAAAGTGCTTAATACAGGGTACTATTGGCCCACACTACACAAGGATGTTGTAGCCTACACTAGAAAATGTGATAGATGTCAAAGAATGGGGAGACCAACAAGGTCTGATGAAATTCCCCTGTATCCACAAGTGGTTGTTAGTCCCTTTGATAAGTGGGGAATGGATTATGTTGGGCCTATTGATCCTCCATCCAATGGAAAATCTTACATTTTAGTTTGCACTGATTATGTAACTAAGTGGGTGGAAGTGAAAGCAATGACACATGCACATGACAATAAAGTTACTGAATTCCTCTATGAACATATTTTTACTAGATTTGGAGTCCCAAGAGAGCTTGTTACTGATCAAGGAGCTCAGTTTACTTCGAACTTGATCACTGCATTGATGAATGACTACAAGATCAGGCACAAAAAATCAAGCCCCTATCACCCTCAAGCCAATGGTCAGGCATAAGTTAATAACAAAGAATTGGAGGCAATCCTTACAAAAACAGTCCAGTTACACAAGAAATATTGGAGTAGTTGTCTTCCAGAAGCAGTCTGGGCCTATAGGACAACTTTATGGCAAAACTGCCATGTTGCCAATAGAATTTGAGCATAAAACCTTAAGGACTGCTCTGCAGCTTCAAATTGATCTTTGAAAGGCCCAAAAGGAACGCCTCCTACAACTGAATGCATTGTATGAAATGAGGAAAGCTGCCCTATAACACACTAAATCCATCCAACAACAAAGGAAGAAATGACATGACCACAATATCCAAACTAAGCATTTCTCCGCTGGTGATTGGGCGCTACTCTATGACTCCAGGTATAAACAAAATCAAGGTAAGCTTACAACAAGATGGCTTGGTCCATATGAAATTGAAAATGTATTTGATAATGGTTCAGTTCAGTTGGCCACAATCGATCCTGTCCGCTTCAAACTGCTGCTTAATGGACACCGTCTACAGTTGTATCATAAGCCTGCATCAAAAGAACAATTTATGAAACAGTTTGTTTTGGATGCAGCCACTGACATTCAATTAGGGAAAGGCTTTAGTCTATTTCCTATAACATCTCTCTAAAAACTATGTTGTACGTCCATAATAAAGGTTTTGTTTCACGAAAACCTCTTTCTCCATCACCATCCATCACCTTCATTCATTTCATTTTCTCTTCCACATCACCCATCCATGTCACCCATCCTGTCGTACCATTTCCATTTATGATTTCTTTTTCAAGTAGTCCTTTTCGGCTGTGCTGTGATATCTCCCAACATCCACGAACATTTAATACAAGGTACGCGATATTCTTTTTGTTTGTCACATCATTTATTTATTTAATTTATTCATTTATCACAAGTATCTATCAGTCATTACTACTCATCCTTCACCTATCATCTCACACATGTGAGGACACATGTCAAATCTTAAGTAGGGAGCGGGCATTGTTTGTTTCAAAACTTTTTCTTTTGCCAACGCCACGTTTGATAAATATAATTTTTAAATTGTACTTCCCAAGAATGAATGCGACTGAATGCATGCTTTTTCCCTGATCAGCAAGTTAACTGCTTAATTAAGTAGTTTCTAAAAATCATTGCATGCAATTGTTTTTGGAGAGAAAAGGAAGGACAACAAGCCAAAAATAAAAGAAACAGAGCAAAGAAAAGGTGTTTTTCAAATTCTCAGAAGAGGTTAAGTTTCAGAGATTTTTAGCAGAGTCAGTTTTTCAATATGGGTGGTCAGCTAGTAAGACATGAGCCAGTAGCTCATGAGGCCTTAACACAAGATCCTCAAGTAGTTCAAGCATTCAGTATTTGTGGATGGTTGAACTATTTCTTGAGGATAGATTCTTTCGATGAAGAAGCTGTAGGTGAATTTATGAGAACTCTTTCAGAAGGAGAAGCTACAGTATGGGGTTTAATAGTTTTCGTAACAGAGGAACGAATTGCTGAAGTGATTGGACTTCCAGCAGTAGGAGAGAATTTCCCTTTAGGAAGGGATGCAGTCTCTTCTAGGGCTGAATTCACATTGCCAACGGATGGACCCTTGGAGGTTTCAAAGCAAGGGTGCAAACGGGTCTCATTGCCTTATCCATATTCAGAATATGCTTCTTTCATAATCAGGTATTTGACTTGTAAAGGATGCTTTTCTTATTTGCATTCCTACCATTTTAAACTGTTAAGTCATATGAGGCACGGGTTAGTTGTCAACGTCCCAAACTTTTTGTTAAATATTTTGGAGCGTAGTGCCTATGAAACTCAGAAAGGAAAAGATAATTCCATCACCCACCATGCCCTGATTAAATTATTGATTGAACATTCTTTGAGGGATGTATCACCCCTTTCTTCGCAAGAATTTTCTACCCAGAATGGACTGCAACCTCTAGAACCTCCCAGAACACTCCCTGTGCAGCCCAAGAAAAAGAGAAAGAGAGTAGAGTCTATAAGTAGGGAAGCAGAACATGAATCATCTACTCCTGCAGCACCTAGCCCTGTAGCCTCCACACCTGAAACCTCTACCCAAATAAAAACTAGGTTTGCTACAAGAAAATAAAAGGGGAAGACAAAAATAGGCAAACCATCTAGTGTTGAGCAAACCCCAGAAACAAACCCTCAAACAAAAAAGAGAAAACGTTCTACCCATCTTTTTCTTGCAGCAACACCTATTGTCAGCACAGTTTTTTCATCGTCCTCTCCTGCTAAGTCTAAATCCCCTAGGCATGTTAGAAAGAGGAAAGCTACAAAAAAACCTCCTGCATTTGCTACATTGCTTAGGAGAGCTTCAACAAGAAAATAGGGTAAAACTACCTCAACACTAGTCCAACCAGAAATCATAATCATTTTAGACGAGTTTGAGGGGCTTGGTCAAGAGGATTCTCAGAGTGTATTTGAGAATGTCCTGCACAACTCCTCTATTATTCCTGAGGAGTTATAAACAAAAACAAAGGAAGTTGAGGAAATACAACAGGGTTGTAGTAATGAAAAGAGGATGCTGAGCCTAAATGATTTGGAAAATGCAGTTGAGATAATATCAGAAGAAGCACAATATCTTCCTGAATAGCAAGAACAAGAACCTGAACAAACCAAGATATTCAATAAAACACCATTTCCCTTAGAACCTTGTCGTGCATTGGTTGCATACAAAATAACGTTACTGATTGAGTGTTTAGAGTATCTTAAAATTGTTTGGAGGCCTGTAACACTTCAAACTCTAAGTCTCCGTCACCTGGCTAACACAAAAATGCAACAAAGTCTATGGGAAGGGGAGAAAAAGAAATTAAAGAAAGAAATTGAAAATCAAAGAAATAAAGGAGAAAATGAATGACATGATGAGAATAGCTGGGAAAATAATGGAATGTAGACCACCTCCTAGGGTGTATGCAATGTGCCTGAAGGAATAGTTTTATGGATTCAATTAATAAGAATTTCCAAAAATTTGGATCCTGTCATTCATTCTGCTAAAGAGTTTTATGATGCCTATTAGACAACACCTAATTGGTTAAGAAATTCTTTGTGTGAATTTTATTTGCATGGGTTGTTGATACCTTTTGAAACAGAGTGGAATCCGCTCCTTTACATTGGTGACATTCATTTGAGGTCACTTATGTCTTGGGCGGCTAATGAGATTAATTATGGGAAGCAATTAGAGGATTATGAGGAAGCTGAAAGGAAAGAGCCAATTCCCCTAAGACCAGAAAGCTCAGATCCTCAAACAGTTCTTAGAACTTGGTTTTCTGTTACATATGGATTTTATGATTCTGCAGGAAGAATAAAAATATTTGATCTAAGAAATTAGGTATATGATGAATTTAAAGGCCAACCATACTTGTTTTGGAAACATTCATCTTCCAGAATCAAAACTAGATGGGAGAAAATGACAGTTGGCCTAAAAAAGTCTGAACCTCATAGTCCTTTGAATTTAAGAGCAGCCATCAAAAGATCATAAAGGTACATACAACTGGGTCTCCAAGAGAGGTTTGAACTGTGGTTGCCATTAATATTTCACCCTCCTATTTTAATGTGGCCATTGTATCCTTATCTGGCCACATATAGTAATGAAACTAATGAAGCTCGTAGGTATGAAAGGTGGCAGAATGTCGGAGGCTTTTACTACAAGTTTGGGACTTCAATGCAAGGTCATCCTACTTCTACTGATTTTAGGGAAACAACCAAGAAGGTTAATGCTGGAGGACCAAAATTAGCATAAGTAGGGGGCAAATGATGAGCCCAAAATATGCTCATTATTTGAATATCATGATATATTTTTGAATACCTTTACTCTTTTTAAATGGTTGTTTTAAACTCTATGATTATAAACTTTTGTCTTAAATCGGGTAGTATCCTATGACAATGCATTCCTATATTCCTGCAGCTTAATATCTCCATATGTCTATATTCATGGCCCTATTTGACCTCCCAATTAACTGATATGATACATGTGGTTTTTGGATAAATAAGATGAATTTAATGTGTGTGATTAATGATGAGTATTGTGCTATTATATGTATGCTTTCTTTCACCTCTGTTGCCATGTGTTCCACAGGTTGTTAAAGATAGTATGAACAAGTCAATGCACAACAAACCTCGGTCCTGATGTGAAGACCATTTCCACTATGACATTGAGGAGTTATTCCAGCAAAGGCTCTCTGCCTGGGTCATCAGAAGGAGATCTAAATGGTCATCAATCTAGGAAAAGTGGAATGATAGATTCTCTCTAAATCAGTTGAATAGATATGTTCTTATTTATGGAAGTCTGTTCCTCAGAATTAGGAAACATCTATGTCCGCATCTTTCTCTGTTAAGTTAGTTAGTTAGATGTTTTTATATAAATAAACGTTCCTCCTGCATGAGTGAACAGAGGTTAGAAGAGAATAAACTAGACTAGAGAGTAGAAACATAATAGAATATGTTAAGAGCAGTGTTATAATGAGAAATAGGGTGTTGTATTAGTTTTCTGACAAGTAGAACAACCATGTATATGATTTCGGGTTATGAATGAAAGATGATAAAGTTTTGAGTTCAACTCTTGCATAATTTGGTTGATGCTTGCTAAGGGGGCCCACTTAGTAGGTATCTTTAGTTAGTAGTTTATTTCCTGTTGTTTATTAGTTAGAATTTCATTCTAGGAAGTTTCAGTAAAAACTTAGTCTTATCTTGTTCCTGCAACATAAGGAATCCATCCATATGTCTGTTCTTGCAGGATAAGACCAATTCATGGTTTGTTTCTCAATATTAGTTGTCATGATTTATGATTTCATTAAGTTATGTTTAAGTTGATAAGACTTTTCCTTACGTTCCTACATCAGAAGCATAATTCCTTTCACGCATTTATTTCAAGTAGGTTGTGGCTAAAATCGGTTCTTAATGCACATATAGTGCCACCCCATTTCAAGTATACGTTCCCTGGTTTGACAAAGTAAATGACCGACCATGAGAAGATGTTAGTCACCTGCTGGAATGTCCAATTCCCAGGTTAAGATTTTTCGTGACTTTTATATCCTATTGTGGGCGACAACCACACATTAACATAAATAGATGGTACAACCCTTAAAGAGCCTATAAATGTTGTGAATTTGTGATGGTACTACACATAATATCTCATTTGAATAGTATGTTTATTAAAGTAGTGTTGTTAGATTAAATAGATAGTGTTCTATTTTTATCTCACATTGTTTCATTCTTTGAGAAACAATTTTGGTGTGTCTTAGAGTATAGAGTAATTATTCAATAAGTTTGAATTATTACTTTAGTTTGCATACTATTCAAATTTCTCTTGTGTGTTGTGTTAGATTAGATCCTTAAATGCATTTAATGTTTTGAAATTAGATCAAGGTGCATTTAATTTAACATAACATACTCAATCACAATGTAGCATCTAATGTAAACTAAAAATTTTATAATTAGATCACATAACATTAGATCATGGAGATATTTATTAAATACTCTTACTAAGACTATTTAATAAATCACATTGACATTTAATCCAACATAAGCTCATAAAAACAAAACATGAATGCTCATATATTATGCATAAAAAAATCAAGTGCATATCATCAATAATATAATGCTAGTATAGCCTATGACTACTAGACCCCTCAGGGCCTGGTGGTGGAATCCATCGAGAAATAGTAGAATGTGACTATGATCTGCTCATAGATCTCATGGGTGCTTATAGCCTTCCACCTCTCCAATTGATCTAGCCTCCCATATGAGTGCCTTGACACACTCCTACTCTATGCAATCTCTCTCTTCTTGCAACTTGGTCATCTCTCTCTCCAGACTTGAAACCTTTGAATGTAGGAAGGCCTCCATCTCACTATCTGTCAGGAATCGATATGCTTGGAGCTCATCATACACTGTATGTAGTACTGAAATCTATCCTACCACTCACTCCTCCCTAGACTCAACTAGGTCCATGCATCTAATCACACTCTCATATGTTTCCCTTAATCTTGTAACAGGCTCAGAGAGAGATGCATGTCACCCTATAGAAGCTAGGGGCATGTACTCTGAAGGTATATCCTTGTGTGGGGGAAAAGGAGGCACCATATCTATGACCAATCATTGATAGAGGTCTCACCACTCTCACTTGGACCCTACAAGATGGAAACCATAATAGATATCAGTACACATCATGATATATAAATAATATAACCATATACATTAAAGCACAATTAAAGCATAAATACTAAATCATCACCTGGGTTTAATCATGTAAAAAAAACACCTCCTATGTAGAAAGAATGGATGGTCTACTAACACTGGCCTCCCCATTCTCACGAATGATGAAACCTTCTATAGTCGCTGATTGTGCTCTAGTGACTTGGGAAGGAGGAAAATATCTCCTCTCAGGGGAAATTGGGGCCTCATCTAGCTCATTAGGCTCATTTCTCATTGGCTAGACCTCCTCCTCCTCATTAGGAAATATATTAGGTACTATGCTCTCATCATCTGAATCCTCATTGATCTTTTCATCATCCTTATCATCTCTATGACCTGGGAGAGGTCCTGCGTGGCTCGTAGGGTGATGCCTAAGAAAGACATGAGCTATTCATGATCCAATCCATTGCTGCTCATAGGCCATTGTGGTGCCTACATCATGAAAATAAGAGATTGGGGGCATGTCATGGTCCTCATCTTTTTAATCACTAAAATAAACATCATCAATGGTGAGGAAACAAATGTATCTAGGCTTGGAGGCACTCTATGCTAATTGTTGATACTTGGGTCGCGACCTTGGTGGAACCTGAATCCGTCCAAACTATCTCATAACATGATTATAGTAGAAGGGTCTCACTATGTAATCATTTAACTTTAGTATAAATCAATCCTGAGCATAAATATTGAGTAGCTGGCATATCTCATCTTCCCACTACGGTATTGTGAGATACGATCTCCATAATATGTCATCCTCATCCAAGTGGTCGAATCTGACCCACTAGTGTAGAAAATCACCATCCTGCTAAGATCATCTCAAAGAGTAGTTGTAGGCCCATGAGTATCCCATGGATACTATGTTTAGATATCCTATAGGCCTAGTACATGTGATGTGCTTGAAGCACCACACCTGCAACAATGTACAATGCAATATGCTATCTAGCTATTGATAGACAAAGTTCCCTAGATCATGTAGTATAGATGTGTCAACATATTGTGACCCTAGGCATAAATGGTCCTATGCTACTCCATGTCTCAGATGATGTGGACTAGTCCTCCATCTAAGTGTGTGCCTCACCTATTAGGAACTATCACTAGTGCCATGGTAACTATCATAATGAACCTCAGTAGTAGTGACCATTCATAGAGCGGCCATTTGAGCTCAACGTGGGGTCTAACACTCACCTCTTAGATAAGAAGACCTAGATAGTACTAAATATCATCTCACATTTACTTAGGTGTCCTCTCATCTACCGAATGGATAATCTCACCCTAGATAGGTTACCACAAGATGTGCTGAATGTCCTTTAATGTGACAATCATCTCCTTTGTAGGAAGGTGAAAGGTACATGTATCTGTATCCCACCTCTCTACTAGGACCATTGGAATCACATCATGATACCTCATGGGTAGCATGAGGTATACCCAAAACAATCTAGTATCCTATAGAATGCTAATCTCATCCTTTGAAAATTGTGTGATCAACTCTCAGAGGTGGAAATATTGTCTACCTCCTAGACGTTGTCAGGCTCAGGGAGGGATCTAAACAATAAAAAAGAAAAATACATCCTAAATATATTCCTTCAATAATTAAAAAGTACACTTAATTTTCTCTAGGACACTTTGCGACCAACTTGTGTTGGAAAAAAGCCACACTGAGAGAGGGGGGGGGGGGGTGAATCAGTGTTGTGCAAAAATTAGCTTTAGTAATTTTTAACTTTAATTATCAATAACATTCATTCACAATGCATAAAAAATAAAGTAAACACAACACCATAACACCAATATTTTTACGTGGAAACCCTGTTAGGGGAAAAACCATGGTGGATGGCCGATCCATAAGTATGATTCTGAGTATACTTAAAAGTGAAGATTACAAGGGAATGCACTTGCATTCAGGTGCACTTCCTAGAGCTCACTACTTAAGAAACAAAGGGCTTGCTGCCAAAGAGTTCAGATTAAAACCATATGAATATTTGAACTGAGATGATAGCATCTAAAATGCCTAATTATAGTTCCAGATTAAGTACAACAATGGATCTGTTCTTCTACAGACTGAATCTACAATTTTGCTTTGCTTTGCTCATGCACACAACACAAATCTTCTATGTGCAAATGAAACTATGAATTATCAAACCTCTTCTCTGCTCTAACTCACTATTCAGACTTCAACACAACTCTTACATCATGCAAAATGATACAAAAGTCCAAGTATATATATCCACAACATAGGTTTTATTTACATTTTGTCGGCTTCAACAAAACATAAGAAAATTACAACTGTTGGCTCACATTATGAGAAATATACAATGCGTACCCTCAAAGGTTGGCCATAACTTGGCCAGAACCTTAAAAATGACATAAAAACATAGATATACTTAATTAATTTGCTCCCATACATTCACGACTTAATACATTCATGAGGTTGGCCTCAATACAAGAAAAACCTAGAACACGATAACCGAATCTTCTAACTTTCACACGATCTGGTACAAGCCGCCACACTTCAAAAGAAATGAAGATAATATGCCAAAAAATTTTCCTTGGGATTTCCAAGGCAAAATAATAACCGGAAATGATCTTACAAATCAAAGAGCACTATGTTATAGGATACTCTGTTTTCGCTTGACAATTCTGAGTCTTCTTGCCAGTAGGACCAAATGATGGAGTGCAAACCTGATAGATGATTATGGTTGCCATCAATGACAAAACCAAGTGAATCTCATCGTGTATCTTGCCAACAACTTGGACATATGAGCCATTTTTGGATGAGGGGGGATCCTAGACACTTTAGCCATTTTTGGACACTTTGCAACTAAGTGGGAAACTTTGCAACCAAAAGGGATACTTTGTAACCAAGATGGACACTTTGCAACAAAGGAGGATGTTTTGTGATTTTATTTTCCAAGGTCCTAAAAATTATTAAAATACATTAATTTTTTTTTATAAATATATGAATGTGAAGATAAAGTAGAGAAGAATCCACTCATTGTATGCTAGAGCTTTCCTTGTGCCACCTCATCATGAAGAATCTTGAGTGTAGGAGGCTTGTACACTCATCTACTCGGCATTGTGAATCACTCTACACCAAGGTAAATTACAAAAATGTAAATGTAAAAAATGATAGGTATATTGTCATATTCATATATCATAAATTATATTAAAGAAAGCACATTTTATTTTAAGTACATTCTATTCAAATCAACATATTGGAGGCTAATGAACTCCATTTTTGATGTCATTTATTATGTTGGATTCATAATTCTGTCCCCGATATTATCTATGCTTATCAATATGTGGTGTTGTAAATACAATATCCTATTGTAAGCTTTCATATAATCAAAACTTAAGAAATTCGATGAGGTTGGATGGATACCCTGATTCCACCTCCATAAAGCAAGCGAAATTTGAGAGGAATACATCTACCCTCAAATTCGATTCTCTGTAGAAGTTTGATAAGAGGATTTTTGAGTGACTAACAATTTGGTTTTGTAGGATGTGGTTCCTAACATTGTGGTTTTGTAGATGACTACAATGGGAGCTTAATTCTCCCTATTTATGAACGAATCCATATGAGTATCCTTATTATTATTCAAATTCCTTTATCTTTCATATGCATGTAGTGTCATATGGCCACTAAAGTGGAGGCTAAATGTAGTGTAGAAAATTTTACTCCTTTCTAAGTGGAAGTACAATTTCACACTAAGTTTTGACCTATTTTAGTGAGCTTGCATTTATGCATTTTTAAACCTTATTATTGGGCTCCTAATACCCTTTATTATGCATCCTAAGGCCTATTTTATTTATTTCCCAATAATATAACCCCCATTGAATAAATGCTATTAACTAACTTAATGCCCTGACATTATCTATGTCTTGAACTTTTAGGTCAAGACCCATTCACCCATGGGCGAATGGCCCCCCTTTAAGTTCATAAAGTCAAATTAAAACATGTTTTTGGTGGAATTTCAAGGTCTTAAATTCAAATTCTAAGTGTTGGCTTTCAGGATTTAATAAATAGGAAATTAGAAAGGAAGCTTATAAAACTAAGTCTTACAATCACTTTACACTAGCAAGGAAGAAATATTCACATGAGATCATAAGTATCCACACTCAAGAGAAAGGAGAAGTTAATTAAGAATTCAAAAGTGAAGTCTTGGAGTAAAATTCTATTTGTTTTTGTAGGTCTTCAAGCTCATTTTATCAACAAGATCAAGCATTGCCAAAGATTGATGATAGATGCCTATGGAGGATCATGATGGATTCTAGCTTTTGGGAGATGGACCAAGCCATTCAACCAAGCCTAATGAATTTTTTCATAAGTGGTTCCAATATTCTATTATCATTCTACTTTCTACCTAAAGGAAGGTTTAAGATTTGTGACTTATTAGGGTGATTTGATATCACCCAAAGTAGGTCTTCACTATTGTTCATGCTCATTTAGGGATTCTATTCCAACACACTTGAATAGGGTTTATTTTCATTTTAGCTTTTGTAATCTTAGAAACACTTAAGACTAGGGCTTACACATACACTTTTATATTTTAGATCTATACTTTTCATCAAGGTTTAAATACCAAACTTGGGGTTTGACCAAGGAAAACCCCCATACACCACCAAAAAACAACTTTGTTTTGTAGATTTTTCAAAGGTTCATATCTAGGAACGGTTTAGAGGTACATGGAAGAAGTGAAAATCTAGGGCTTAAATCTCAATTTAAATTTTTTCTAGAATAGGAGACCTGAACCCATTCATCCATGGGTGAATGAGTTCCTAACAGGCTTGCAGAAGCAACATTTTGTGACTGGTGCACAATGTTCTCCTTTCCCAAATCTACCAAAAGCTTTGTTGTTTCTCTCATTTTTATGCTTAATCTACAAGATCCAAGTGGTAGCTTGCATTTTTGAGTTGATTTTCTATTTTAGTTTTACTCCCAAAAGTTTTGTTTGACCTTGACTCCGTCCTCAAAGTATAAGGAAATATGAAGATTCTCACAAAGGATTGATTCACCTAAATTTTGTTAGTCAATTCTTTGTGGGGATCTCATTTCCTAATGAAATATGAAGATAGGGTATGCTATACCCCTTTGGACACACCTTTCCATTTTGGGGAAAACCCCCTATTTTTCTAGGTTTCACTAACGAAAGGTCTTGAATAAAGGAAACAACTATCTTTTTGGCCACTATTGACATTAACAAAGTTCCTGCAATAAATTTTTTGGATTCTTGATTTTCTAATGTTTAGGAAAATAAGTTTGGAATTCATGTAATTTTTTTCTAGGATATTTCAACATGGGTTGTTTTCTATTATCTATAAAAGCCATTCCATGTAGGAAAAGGTGCTTTCTAAAATATACTAGAATCTAGATGGTTGCAATTTTAGGGAATTGGATTGGTTCCCAATGACCATTGTAGAAGAAGTGCTTTCCCTATCTTGCTTTAGGTGGCTTGTGGTGAAGAATCTTCCCCTTAAATATTGGAAGATTATTTGCACCCATTAGCTCTATTTGGGAGTGTTATGCGTTTGGATGAAACCAAAGTGACTCTCTCGCACTTTGACATGTGAGCCTTGGTATCATTGGAACTTGGGGTTGATATCCCTAATAACATTGAGGTTGTAGATGAGAAAATCCCTTTTGTTTTCTAGTTGGAAGTCTTGGGGGTATCAATGCCTACTATATTTGTTGAAAGGAGAAACATATTCAAAAGAATTGTCCCATAATCCAAAGAAGTAAAGGAAAGAGAAAGACAAAACTCATTCTGGCTCAAACCCTATCGTGGATTTGTCTAATGGTAACCCTAATGTGAAGCCTAATGAAAATATATCAAAGGGTTCCATAAGTCAAACCCTAGGGAAAAATTGTCTATAGTAATTTTTGGTGGGACATTTTGGTTGGACCTAGCCCCATGCCAAACTCTGATACATTGTTTGATTCCCTACATTTGCAGGATGAAATTAATTATAACGTGGAACCTAGTATGGATTTCGCTAGTAATAACTGCTTTGTGTGAAATGTGAAAATGAAAAAGTGAGTGTTCATGAGTCAAGCTCTGGTGAGGGGGTTACAACCCCATAATCTAAACCACCATATTCCCTAGAATTAAAACTTGGGGGTGCCCACCTCAAAAAATATTTTGAGGTTCTTTCAAAAGAGAATGTTTTAGAAGAATCCAAACTAGTGAAGGCCAAAATCACCAATGGTGATATTCCCAAGGGTTTAGCTAAACACCTTAGTTCTCTCCTCAACCTAGAAATCACTAGGAACCAAGTTATAATGGAAAAATTAAATTCACAACTTTCCATGTATGAAATAAAGAAAATAATATAATTTTTTTTAGTAAAGAACATGATAGAAAAATTCTTGCTCCTAAGATTAAGGAGTATAGATTTAAAAAATATGGCCACCAAATAATATTGTTCAAAAGTATCTAGGGTGCTGACAAGGCTAAAACTACTGGTTTGGTTGGGGGCATGAGGGTGACCTCCATGGCGGAGAGTCTTATGGATGACATATAAAAACACACCCTAATAATATTAATTATGTTCATACTAATCATGAAGAACAAGATAAACCACAAGAAGTGGGTGAGTTCTCTAATGCTAGAAAGGATACTCCATATGGGCCCTCCCCTCTTAATGGTGGCACCACTGAGCTATCAAATCAAACTAATTGTTTCAATCGTAAGCAAAACCCTAGACTTGCTCTCAAAGAGGAGGCCTCCAATAAAATAAAAATGAAACGTAATAGGGAATTTGACTCTGTAGTGTCAATAAGATCTGAAGCTCCCATTCAAGAGCTAATGGGGGTTTGTGATCATATTAAAGTTAAAGAGTATATATCTAATAACCTTAAAACCCCTAAGGAAGACTAGAATGTAAATATGATTGAAAATAACATTGAAAAACAATTGGAGGACATAGGACATAATAGGCTAGATAATATCACTATTGAGAAATTTGAGAAGGCTCCTAAACATAGGGTAGGTCCTAGAAGACCAAGAAAGAATAGTAAGTCTATCCTTGTGGGAAAAAATGTGCAAATTTCTAAAACGAATAGGAAAAAAGATAAGTGTAATAATATAGTCACCTAATGTGAAAAGACCAAAGGTTGATGAAGGGCTACCAAAGTTTTTTGAGCAGTTTAGATAGGACCAAGAGGTATCCCCCATGAATGTTAAAGATGGATCTTAATTTTATTTCATAAAATGTTAGGGGCTTGGAATCCCCTAATAGAGAGTACATTGTAAGGAGATTGTTGAATTTTGAAAAGCAAAAAGACATTGTTCTGTTGTAGGAAACCAAATTAGTTGGTTTCACATTGGAAACCAATTTGAAATTTATATGGAAGGACTCTTCTTTTCTCACCACTAAGCATGAAAAAGGGAAATGTAGGAGCCGATATTCTCCTTTTGAATAAATGGTGTTATTTTGTCACTAACTAGGGAAACTCTCCCTACAACAAAGTAGTCTGGGTGACCTTGGAAATGGATGGGACTACATTTGGAGTTTGCTTCATCTACGCTCCCAATGATCACAGAGAGGGCTACTATTTGGTAGTGTATTACCAACCTACTTGAGGTCTTTTGGATCTTGGGAGGGGATTTCCATATGGTTGAACATCAAGAGGATAAATGGGGGGTGTTGATATGGATTGGAAAGGTAATGAAAGGAATTAATGGAAGAGGTTAAAAAAAACTAAACCTAATGGACCTATTGGAGAAGGGAAAGGACTTCAAAGGGGCATGGTTTACATGGTGCATCTCTGAAAAGGGGGTTAAGAGGATTTATTGCATATTTGATGGGCTTTATATTAATAAAGACAACTTCAACTTTATACCAAATGATGATGGTCTCAAAGTCTGTGTATATCCTTACACTATGTCCTATCACCATCTTATTAAATCAAGGATTGACATCAACCTTGGTAGGACCCAAACCAATCAAAGGAAGGATGGTTTCATCCCCAACACCCATCTATTAAAGGGTAGTAATTGTAAAGATTCTATTACATCCATTAGGGAAATCAATAGATGGATGCTGAAAAGTGATAGTGCAATGGAGAGGTGGAATCAAAATATGGAGGCTTGAAATTTTTTTCCAAACCATTGGAAAAAAGAAAGCTATGACAATATATGGGAGGAAAATGAACTTGAAGATTGTCTCCTAGCTGTTGAATCCATAATCCAAGATGACATAACGAATGAAAGGCTGGGAGAGGATCTTACTCTAACCAAAAAAAATCTTAAAAGGATCCAAAACCATAAGATCCAAGGGCTGAAGGTAAGAGCCAAGTTACACTGGCTAAATTGTGGTGACAAAGGGTCAAAATTCTTGTTCAATTACATTAGGGAAAAGAGATTCAAAGAGAAAATTAAACAAATATGGGATAATGATCATTTGTTCACTTCTCAAGAAGAAATATTAAATCAATTCCAAAAGTCCTTCAAAAATATCTTCACCTTAGAAAAGGGTGTTGATGGCAACCAAAATTCTAGAGAACTTATTAAGGGGATTGTTTCAAAGAATATTTCTGAGGATGATACAACCAAACAATTGGCAAGTTTAACCAAGGAAGAAATCACGAAGGCCATCCTCTCCATGAACAATGAAAAGTCCTCCAATAGTGATAAAATGCCTATAGAATTTTATAAAACCTTTCTTGGATTGGATTTGTGATGACCTATTACAAGTCTACCTAGAGGCCTTAAATAGAGGTTCTTTGGGAAGAAGCATCAATAAAGGCCTCATCAATCTAGCCAAAGGTGGAGATAAGATACTAATAAAAAAATAGAGGCCAATAACCCTCTTGAACATGTCCTACAAAATTCTAACCAAGGTGACGGCCTTAAGGTTGGTTATATCTTACCTAAGTTCATCAACAACACTCAAACTAGGTTTATTAAGGGTACATACATACTATAAAATCTAATAACAAGCTAGGAGGCTATGAAATGGTTTAGGTGCTCTAACCGAAATACTACAATACTATTGCTAGAATTTGAGAAATCCTTTGAGAGGGTTGAATGGCCCTTCCTAAGGGAAACAATTGAAGCCTTTGGATTCCCTATGAAGTTTTGTAACATGGTTGACACTCTCTTGAAAGATGCAATTTCTCAGGTTGATGTAAATAGTTTAATATCAGAATAATTTGATCTGAAAAGATCCATTAGATAGGGTTTCCCCCTTGCCATGACACTTTTTGTTAAAGCTTCAGATGCTCTTCATTAACTGCTTAGGTAGCAATCTCACTCTCCATGGGTAAGAGGCATATGGATTCTTGACTAAAATGAGCTAATCAATATACAATTTTCAAATGATATTGTAGTTTTTTTAGAACTAGAGGAAAAGAATATGGAAGCTCTGATGAGCAAGCTTGGGCTTTTCCACAAGCCTCTAGTGCCAAAATCTCCACTACCAAATCTTGCATTCTTGGATGGGATGAGTCACTTCCAGAATGGATCAAAAAGTATGGTTTTCAATGGGGTTGCCCCCTAAAATAGGTAAGGTACCTTGGGATACCTTTTGCAGTAAATCCTGTAGATACCAAAAGTTGGTCTAGGCCTGCGAGTACATATTCGACATAATTTTCTATAGGTTGTGGTCTTGATTAAATAATGTTTATTATTTAATTACCTTTCTAACACATATTTCCTCTATTAATTAAATACCCTTTTTAATTAATTCATTAATTCATTATTAACCTTTATTCAACTTGATTAATTCAATAAATCATATTTATTTAATTATGTTGCGAACTAATTAATTCTTCCCCCTTTATCTATCAATTAAATAATTTATTATTTAATTACCCCCCCTTTTATCATATTTCAACTATAATCAAATATCTTTATTTAATTATTCATTTAACCCCCTTTATCTATAATTAAATATTTATTATTTAATTTATTAAATTCCACCTTTACAACAGTCAAATTAAATAAATGATCTTTATTTATTTAATTAAATCTTTTATTTTTGAATGTTGAATTAAATTAACATTTAATTCATATTTAATTATTTATGTTACATTCTTTTGTCAATCACTTGAATAATCATTCACTCACCTTCTGACTCAAGATCTATTTTTAGTTCTCCAGTTATCTCCGGATTCAACATCTAATTATCTCTGCGAGAGGACTCTCTATCACAACTAGTCAATTAACTAGTTCCAACTCATATGCATGATGTGTTTATTAATTAAATATCTTTATTTAATTAATTAACTCATGTTTGCATTCGAATGCATTATTCTTCAACTTCTAACTTTGTCTTTGAAATTCAAAGTTTGTTTCTTCTATTTTCGAAGACTCCTAACTAAAGATTAAAATCTTGAACTCGTGTTCTAACTCACATTCTAACTTAATCTTTATCCTCCAGTCTTTTCTGACTCATGTTTTAACTCACATTCTATCTAAGACAGAACTCACATCGCATGGCATTCATCAATCTCATCCATTGATCTCTATTTCAATCTGAGCCGATCGTTTGAAAACCCAAAATCTATAAAATGGCCTGTCATTATCTTTATTCCTCCTCCCAAAATTATTACTCCCGAAATAATACACTTTTGAGAAGAGACTTATCTTTGATATTTTTCTTAGACACTCAACGAAGTTATACTTGCATTCAAACACATAAATCTGAGGGCAAGAATACTGAAAAGGCAAAATGGAGAAGAACAATCAAGATAATTCGAAGGGGTGAACGCATATTCGGTGAGATATTTCCATTAAATTGTTTAGTTTGTTTAGTTTATTTCCTCATTCTTTGTTGTTTGATTTTAGATTATTGATTTTAGATTAGGATTAACATTGTTATTCTAGTTGCAAATTATCCATTTCATCATTCGAAAGATACATCTACTTTTAATCTAATGTTACAAATCCTAACTTAAAATAAATGTGGTTGGGGATAAGTAACAAAATAGAAAAAAATATTGAAGGTTGGAATAGACAATATCTATCTCTAGCTGGCAAAATTCAAGTTTGCCAAAAGATTTTTTATTGCTACAATATCTACACCGTATTTGATAAAAAATACGATGCATTTGCCTTCGCAAGCTGCATTTGCTATATTCTACAACACATCTATCATTCTACACCACATCTGTGGTACTTTGCACCACATCTGCCTGTCAACAATCCCAATTTTGAAGAATCTTTCAAATCACACTTTTGGGAGAATTTTGAGATAAAAAAGATAGCATGGTTGCATCCGGAAGGATTGAGAGATGAATTTTCATATATTATACTGCATATTTTCGTTAAGGGTAGCATTTTTTACAAGAAAAACACAATTTTATTTGTGGCCGCGAGCTTAAGTGATGCATTTGTGGCATTCTACACCGCATGTGACTTTGTGTGATGCATTTGCGGCTTTTTGCACCGCATTTGACTGGTAATTTTTTTTTTCTTCTGGTTTTTGAAATTCTTATGTTATGCATCTGACTTTCTGTGACACATGTAACTGTTTGCGAGCCACATCTGACTTTGTGTGACGCATTTGCGGCTTTGTGCACCGCATTTGACTATTTGTGAGCCGCATCTAACATCGTGAACCGCATCTGTGAACCTGTGCACCACATCCACCCGTCAAAAATTCACGAACCGCATCTACCTATCAACAAAATTCATGAATTGCATCTGCCTATCAACATCGAGCCGCATCTGTGGCTCAAAAAGCTGCATTTGGCTGGTAAAACTTTTTCATTTTTTTAAAAATTTTCGTGCATCCATATTTTCAATTTTTTCTTTTTAGGTTGTTTGGATTTCTGCTAATGTTTGTTTTAGTTGTGTTAAGGTGGAATAACGTAGTGTTTGCAAGACAAAGCATAGAAGACAATTAAAACCTAAGACAATTTTCTGCAGGATGAAAGCCAAAGAACAATGGACTACTGATAAATTTGCATGTAGGACCTAATGCCTTTGTCTTTATTTATTTAGCATGCTTTTTGTTTGGTAGATGGATAACTGTCGTTTGGAATAAAAGGAATCACTGTCTTCTTTGTTTGGTGCGAAAGCACATATTTGTCACCCTTACGATTTGGTACACTGAAGTATCATCTCCCCTTGCACATTCGTACGATCCTGGGTGCAAGAGAAATGGTTACCAACTCTAGAACTTGGGCCTGTCTTGGTGGGAAAAAGTACTCACCCAAAGATGACTTAGATCGGTAACACTCTAAAGCCAAGCGACTTCCACCCGGTATATAAAAATGGATTTCTGGAGAAAGCCCAGAAATCACGCTCACTATTTTGATGAGATGGACATAAATGGACTTTCACCGACATTGGATAGTGCCCCATGAACGAAATGCCCTTATTAAACACCTTGTTGTAGAGTTACCAAAATCCTACCTACTTGTTGGCATAGCAGGGTCGGCCCTGTGAAGCCATCTTACATTCTTATGGTTTATGTGTGGAAATGAAATGTATGCCATGGGAGTTTCATGGATACAGTAGCTTGGCTGCCTTGTATAAGTGAGTGCCATGGAGGGGAGCCAGTGGGGTCAAGCTACTAGTCATTTTCCATAAATATGCATAGCTGGAGAAATCCAAGTAAGAACTCAACAAGTATTGTCCTAAAAGCCTAGGTTGTAAATGTTTTTCAAGTCTTAACAATCCTTTCATCACAAAAATTGAAAATATATTGATTGTTGTGTTTGTTCTTTGCTATATTTGTCAAAAACTTGATCAAACAAACAAAGTCAGTCAACAAATTTTGGGAAAATTTCAACTGTTAGAAAATCGAGTCACAATTGTCAGTTTAAATGTCGCATCTGTATTAGTGAGTCACATTTGTTAGGGGAAAAATTGCATGTGTCTATCAAAACATTCATCATTCACAGTCTAGATATCACGAGTCACAACTGTCATATTTTGAGTCGCATGTGTGCATGCAAACCGCATCTATCAGTTTTAGAGCTGCAAGTGTCTGTCAGAAAAATCTAGGTTTATAGAGTCCAAAATTAGAACCGCATGTGTATTGGTAAACCACATTTTTCATAGGAAAAATTGTAACTGTCAGAAACACCGCATGCATAGTTGTAAACAATATCTGTCAACATTTGAGCCGCAACTGTTAGGTGAACTGCATTTGATTGTCAACACAAAAACTTTGAAAAACCACAAACTAAGTCTGAAACATCATTGTCACTATTTTCTTCTTGTTCTTAAGATCAAACTTGGACAAAAACTAATAATTTTTTCTCAAAAAGCTTGCATCATTAGGTTTCGTATACGTCTTAGTCACAGTCAACATCTTAGTCATAGTCATCTTAAGTTGCATGCATATAGATACTTCCTAGGAAATTGCATATCGTTGAATAGGTAACTTTCCTCGTCATTGAACCTAGTCACTTTAGTCCTATTTGTGAATCTCTCCAGCTCAACAGTCTAGTTTGGGATATTCATCTTGTCACTGTCTTTGTCCTACAATTAGGTTCCTTGGTCAAATTCAAATCCTTGTAGGCATTTATTCCATACGTGGTAGGTTATACCCATTTTAGAATCATTTATTGTCATAGTCTACTCAAAATTTTGCATATTGTCCATCCTACCATACGTCATCTTAGTATACGTCTTTTTAGAAATCATTTTAGCAACATCCGTTATTGTCATAAAATCCATAATTCCATATCAGTTTCATTACCATCCACCACCATGTCTTCCGTTCACCTTGATATGCTTGCTAGTCAAGTTGAATACCAATTACTTCACATGGACCAATACCAACAAGCCATAGACTTCAAAAGAAAATTTATCCAATCCAAATCCCAATCAACTTCAACCCATGGTCAACTACCCACATATCCCTATTATCAACAACCCATAAACTCTAGTCTTCCATCCATCTACCCTCAATTTCAAGAGTCTCTTAGCACAATCCATGCCATTAATCCACAACAAACATCCATTAATCACCCTTACCTTAACCTTGACAAGGAAAACCAACCTCCCACTAGTCTATTCCAAGCCTCCACATCCTATCCTAGTCCATCATCCCTCAACCCATTCCAAGTATCCACATCCCATCCTAGTCCATCATCCACTAATCTATTCCTACTCACTCCATCCCAAGCTACATTTAGTCATGAGAAAGAATTTATTCATGATCTCCAAAATTACATCCCATTTCCTACACTTCAGGATACATGTCAAAAAGAAAGTCCAAAGCATGACATCATGGCTTCACCTTCATGTCAAGATCAATGAAGTCCATCCCATGACCCTATCTTTAGGTCTATCCAAGAAGTCCTTCTAGATAATCATGGCAGCCAAAATACATTTATCCTTGATTGATATTTCATTCCCAATCAAGTCATCCAAGAAAAACCCATCTTTGACCAAGACCCTAACATTGATCCAGAAGTCCAAAACGATCCACTCCTTGACCTCTATGCCATTCATGATGAAACACTTGAAGATGATTCCATCCAAACTTCAAGTATTGACACTTCCAAAAGTGAGACACTTGCCTCCATGGGACACATAGATGAACTACCACTAGAACAAGAGTCTTCTAGCATGGACATATTTTCAAATGATCAAGCTTAGCTAAATTCATTGGACTCCATGATAATGACCATAAGGATAGTTTCTACATCGACATGGAAGCACCGATATCTTTTGAAGAACAATCAGAATCTAATGTTTCACAAAATCAAACCAAAGATGCTAATCGGAAATATATCCAACATGTTAACGAAGCTACAACATGTATCAGATAGGATCATCTATATTTGTCAGAGCAAGATTTTTTGTAGAAGAGAAGATTCCAAGTAACAGTGTCTACATACACAATGATGGGCTTACATCTTGTTTTCAAAACAAAAAATACACCATTGCAAATAGAATCTGTCGGAACATGCAGTATCAAGGCAAAGGACTAGGCCTACACGAGCAAGGAATTCGAGAACCAGTACAACTTCAAGAAAATCCTAGACATCAGGGTCTTGGTTATTCATTAGTCAGAGAATTTAATGATGTTAGTGATACTCCTCATTATTGGGGGCAGTTTTATCTGATACAAACTTCAAAATGGGGGCCATGAGTAGTTCTTACCATAAGATTGCTTCCAACACTCCTTCCATCCGCACCATAAACTGTCATTCCAACATGAATAAACCTTCCATTTGGAACCAACAAAAAGAAAAAAATTATTACAAATGCAAAGTTCAAAATCAAATGTCAAAGACCATCAAAGCAATCAAAAATCTGAGTAGACAAATGAAGTTAAAATGGATCCCAAAGAAAAATGGATCAAGCAAAGAAAATATTTCAAATCCAAAATTCAATCAAAATGTGGAGCCACAAGAAAAGAGGACTCCCACATATAATAAATGTCCACCTCCTTCACAATGGTCATCAAGAAAGGCATATAAAAGTGTTGGTTCCAAACGCTATCCCAATCAAAATTCCAAACTCCGTCATCCAACATCTCAAGTTTGGAAAATAAAAAGTGATTCATCTAAACTTCTGAAAAATCCTCCCACATCTACCATCATCCATCATAATGCAACATCTCGTCTAAAGTCCAAAAATACCTTGTCACAAATCCATCACATCTTGGCAGCAACTCTTTATTGTAAGGACTCTAATGGCACTCTATCACGATGTGTTTATTTTGATAGGGCCAACTCTAGTATCAACAAGGGTCACAATGACATCGATCAATTGTATGCAAGTGCTATGATCCTAACAAGACAACTACTTCATAAAGGTCATTATTGGCATATCATGGCTCCAATCTCTACATCAGCACCATCAATGGATTCAACACAATTAGTGATCATCTAAAGTATCGAGATAATCTTGAAATAATTGTTACCTTGATGAAAACTTGGAAA
Source organism: Sequoiadendron giganteum (assembly GCA_007115665.2). Lineage (NCBI taxonomy): Eukaryota > Viridiplantae > Streptophyta > Pinopsida > Cupressales > Cupressaceae > Sequoiadendron > Sequoiadendron giganteum. Next base: position 228,893,239 of record CM021104.1, on the reverse strand, counting down.
ACAGGCATCTTGGTGACACCAAGAAAAAAGAAAATTGAAATGACAAAAAAAGTAAAGAGAATTTTTTTTTGTCCAATGGTGAAAACTTGGCAAACAGGTGCTTTGGATAAGTACCATGATGAAAACCTGGCAAATAGGCATCAAGTGTAAAATAAATTACCTATGTGGATCATTACACTTGGGGGCAAGTCATCTCATCTCCCATGCCCTTCACATGACATTTCCTATGAAATTTCCATCTATCCATCTACACCCTATCACTTTCCATCCATTTTCCCACCGAATTTGATCTTGATAAGGACTACAATACAAAAAAAGGTCATGCTTTGGAAATTTTTTTGACATGTCTATCTTTCGGTCATACCTTATTCATTAAAAATCATGTCATTACCTTCATATCCCCCTTTTTACTATGTGACATCGTCCTTGGAGGCCAAATGATAATTCTTTAGTCCAAGCCATCCATGTCTCCTATCTTTTACCAAATCCATCCAGTGTCCTTTTATACCTATCATCCATCTTGGTTTTCCTTGTCTATGCTCTAAAGATCCCTCATCATCCCATCCAGTCCTCATCAAGTCATTACAAATGCAATGATATGGAAACTTGACATATCATCCAAAACATTCCTTGACTTTGATCCTGGCCCTGCTATAGACTATTATCCTCTTGTCATATCATTGTCATCTTCACGTTGTTTTAGGATGTGTCCTTCCCACGTCAAACAACGTTGTTGTCATCATCACCTGTCAATTGGTATTTAGCTTGGCTAGTAGAAAAATCATGCTTGTCCTTGGATTCATGTGTGTGGGCATCATTCACATGCATTTATCATGATTTTCATAAAAAAATCAGAAGTCATAAAAAAAATAAAAAAATATTGGAAAATGTCCTGAAAAAAAATCCAAAAAAAATAAATCGAAACATGTTAGAAAATCCCAAAAATAGAGTCAAGTCAATCATGTCAAATTAGTCATGTTCAAGAAGTCATAGTCGAACTATGCTGCCTCTGCGACTGCGACGTAGGCAAGGCCATCAATTGATGTGCCCCCGAGGCATTAGGTCTATCAGTCTAGGTTTTTCATGTATCACACACATAAAATCATGACGCTTTGTATATTCAAAGTCATTGGCCGTGTCGAACTACGAGGTCTCTCTGTGTACAACATAGGCAAGGCTAATCAATTGATGAGCTCCCGAGACCACACTAGGTTAGTCCAATAGGGTTCATTCACAATCACTATCACACAAGTTGCATATCATAGTTTAGGGTATCATCTCATGTCATACACGGTCAACACACACACACATAGTTTACCAGTCAAGGAATCAAAACAAGTCATGCATCAACAAGGAAAAACATCTTAAACTGTCATCAAGTCAATATCAAACACATTGTCAAAGCAATCAACCTATGTCTTAAACAAGTTATGTATTTCTTGTTAATAGACGTCATCAAATTGTCATAGTCTCATGTGGCTTGTCACTTCAACGTCATCAGACTCCAACGTCTTATACGTCACGTGTCTTTCTGAAACCAAGCTTTGTCATGCCTTATATAGAAGTCACTAGGTCGAAACCAGACTCAACATCTTATGCGGTATGTGTCATTCTCTCACATTACGCTATGTCAAACATCAAACATCAAACAATCCCACAAGATCAAGTTTTGGCGAATACATTTATTTGGCTTTATGACTTTACATCTTATTTTGTCTTATCTTATTATCGATTTGTGAATTATTCCAGTTACTAGCTTTCTCGAGGATGTCCCTTGAAGGATTTAGAGAAGCAACAATGTCTCAGGACTCTTTTTCTTTTGCTGCTATCTGTTAATTATCTGTTCAAACATTGGTTTTTGAGTCATGTTACTAGTTTCCTCAAGGATGTCCCATCAAGGATTTAGAGGAGCAATGATGTATCATGACCCATCTTTTATTTGTTTGCTGTCTGTGGTTTGTTAAGACAAAATGATGGGGGCATCTTGTCCTTAGTCTGAGTTAAGACACTCCTTGTCTACGACTGTCTATTTTTCATAGGTGGATAACTTTGTACACTATGGTCTATCTCATATCATAGTGTGTACTATCCATCTGTGTCATGTCCCGCCCAATGATGATAACAAGCAAGCATAGCGTATTTGGCAATATATTGAAGATTATGTCTTTTTATCAATCAATCAACCTTCATTATATTGTTTTCTCAATCAATCAACCTTAATTATTTTTTACTAACATTCTGAATTCATTTTCATCCTAACATTTCTCTTCTTTGACATTAAGATAAAGTCCCATGACACAATAAAAACATTAGATCATTTGCATTTGCATACATTCAATAAGCATTTCATATAGTTGCATTGCATTTCAAGATATAGATAGTACCATTCATCTTAATTACATACATTCAAAATCATGACATAATAGGCATTGTATAATCATAACATACATAATGTAAATATTGCATGTACATATCACCATCACACATAAATCAACATCATATAGATCATTGCATTCATTATCATAAGTAATGAAAGACATCCATAACATCATTATTAAATGCATAACTCATAACATATAGAAACATTCATTCATAACACATATATATACATCATTTAGGAAACATAATCATCTAGAAATAAAGCATCATCCATAATATAGAACTGCATATCATATAGAAGCTACCAAAATCATATTTATATATCACTCAAAAAATAGTGTCATAGTACAATGTCTGAATATAACCATAAATAAAACATGAGCTCGCAGGCTCTCTGATCAAAACATATGTCTACATATGTAACCCTGTCATCATGTTCTGCTACCACTGCTGTCACGTGGTGATGGTGGTGGGAAAAGACTCGAAGGTGTTCTCTGTGAGGTGGAAGGCCTCTCATATGGACCTACCCTCGAAGGTCCTACCACCCCTTCAATACTCTATGTCCTCTGACTCCTAGTATGACCCCTGCTCTGATTGCGCACGTTTGAAAATGTAGGAGCTTGTCTCTCTGCTGACACTACAACCTCATATAAATCCCTGTAATAAGTGGCTCTCTCCACCGATCTGACCAACTCTCGCACCATACCATCAAATGAGGACCCATTGCAAAGGTGTCTCACCTCTGTGAACTGCTGCTCTATCTCATACCTCCGAGCTATCCCCTGGTCTCTCTCCATAAGTGCACTATCCCTCTTTGAATGTGCACTATCCCTCTTTGCATATGCACTGTCCCTCTCTGTGTAGGCACTGTCTCTCTCTAGCCTCATCACATCAAACTCTGTTGTCATGAGTCTAATTCTCTCTTCCAAAGCCTCTATGTCACCATCTCTAGGAGCATCCTCCTACCATCTCCCCTCCATGATCCAATCTCAGAGCTCTCTCTCCTGCTCCTCCATCGGTGCATCCTCCTCCACATCATCCTCATCATCATCCTCCACATCATCCTCTCCGTATCCTGCCAAAACACCCAGAGGGTCTATAGCCATATCCACATCTAAATCCTCTACAACATCCGTTACTCCAACATCTACCTCTCCACGCTCCTCTACAACTACCTTTGCTGTAGCATGCTCACCCCTAGCCTGTACATCCACTCCCCCTCTGATGTCCAACATCGGTACATCCTCAACTACTGCCTCATAGATAGGTGATAGTGCACCTACCCAACCCCCTCTCCATCCTCTCCGCCCTCGTCTACCACCTCTACCATCACCATCTCTCCCACCTACTCTCCCCACTGTAGCACCTCCACCTCTCCGCCATCCACTAGGCCTCGTGCCTCATCTCTCTATAGGTGCTGGCTGATCTGGATCCATGTAAGGAATAGGTCGATGCTCTACCCACCATGCATCATACACCGCTATAGTACTTGGGTCTGCTAATCCATCTCTCCATCCCCACTGTACTGGCTGTAATTCCTGTATATCTACCTCAGCTATAGCTACTAGTATCATAGGTCCCCAATACAAAACCTCTCTGGATGAATGAGCAAACTCTGCTCTACTCCGAGGCTCATCTTGAACCTCACCGAACTATCTCAGAACTCTATCTGGCAAGTGTCACTCAATGATATGTACACTAGAAATAGTCCTCCCAATAAGGTACTATGTCTGTCTGCAAAATGGAAAATGTATATCCTCATCCACCCACTCCTAACAATCCATGTAAGGTCTCCATGTGAACTGATCAAGAATATCTAATGCATGTATCCAATACCTTGTGTCCCCAACATGTGTCTGAGTAATGAGTCCTATATATCATAACACATAAGGATGTCTCTCTGGTCTCTCTACAGTAATTGGAGGACAAAAAATAGCTATCCTCTCCCAACCCCATACCATTAGTAGTGTAGTCCCACAACTCAATGACTGTGCATCTCTATAAGCAATGCCATGCAAATGAAAATATAACATCTCGAGCAGACATGGACCCCATGCATACATCGTCTCACTCTCTAGCATACCAACCAACATGGCTCCCCATCCCATTAGAAATCCGTGACCCCGTCTGTCTGGCAGAACTATCCCCTCAATCAATGAACATAAAATATAGTCAATCTGCTTGTATCTATCTGCTAACACTGGCCATCTGATCTCATAGTGCTCGATCCCGAGCCTACTGATGTCATCTACCTGATAAAACCTTTCCAACTCAGTCAATCCTCGCTGGGTATCATACATAACCCGTTCTCCTCTAATAGGAAGTCTCAAAATCCTGTACACATCCTCCAATGTGATAGTGGTCTCCACAGTCGGTAATGAAACGACGATGTCTTTGAATCCCATCACTCACACAATGTCGTCAGCATACCCCTGTTCGCTCGAATAGTGGGCATCGAAAAACAGTGGCGTAGACCTAGTCTCCATAGAAGCCAAATCTCTACACTCGTCAACTGATCTCTGAGATCGAATGTATCTGGTCGTGACTCCTGCGTATAAATAGGATCTAGAACCGCCTGCATTTAAACTTTGATATCAATAATTTTCAAGTTTTCCTTAAGATTTTTTTTCAAAAATTTTACCAGTCAAATGCGGCTCACTTTAACAAATGCGGTGCATTTTTCAAATGCATTTAACTAGGCCTCACATGTGGTGCATATCACATATGCATTGCATATTTCCCACATCCCTTTTCAAACTACTACACATGCGGTTCACTAAACCACATGCGATGCATTTTCAACAAATGCGGTGCAATTTTCCTAGCCTACCTACTACAACATATGTGTTTCATAAATGCATATGCGGTTCACAACCACACATGCGTCTATTCCTAATGCATATGCATCTCATAACTATAGATGCAATGCATTCTCATACAAATGCGATCATTCCCTAAACTACCTAACCTATCCTAGACGTGATTTCGTAGATGCATCGTTTTGCAGTCAGATGCAGTGAATATGATGACATATGCATTGTTTACGATGCACCGCATTTTCTTTATTAGTTTTCAACTGCCTAAAAATACATGCAAAATTAACTTCCACGAGTTCATTTTTTAGTACATATCGATGGTCCTACATCGGCTGGCCTCCTAAATGTTCGGATCTGATAACCATGATGTGCAGCGTATGGAATGGGTGCCATTTCATTAGCTATTCAGAGAAAAATTTCCTTTTTCCTATCTCCTCCGAGTGCAAATGAATTGGGTTTAGACCTAATTCCTATTTATAGGTGGAATAAAAATGGCATTTCTTCTGACCTAATCTATTGGCCGCTTAACCTTTCAACTTCTAATGACCTGTATTCCTTTGTATCAACTCCAAATTCATTTTCGTCAACTCCATAGCATTTCTGACTATCAAATTGACTTATCAGGAATATTTCTTGATTTTTTTTGAAAATTTTGAAAAAATTGTCAATTTTCCCGAGGGGGCATACCTTAACCTGTTTCATGTTGGGGCACGATCGAGGCATATTTTCTTTGACACAATGTTGTAACAACATTATATCAAAGAGGGAAAAACTATAGATACCGAAAGTTGGTCTAGGCCAGTGAGTACATATTCGACGTAATTTTCTATAGGTCGTGGTCTTGACTAAATACTGTTTATTATTTAATTACCTTTCTAACACATATTTCCTCTATTAATTAAATACCCTTTTTAATTAATTCATTAATAACCTTTATTCAACTTGATTAATTTATTTAATTATGTTGCGAACTAATTAATTCTTCCCCCTTTATCTATCAATTAAATAATTTATTATTTAATTACCCCCCCTTTTATCATATTTCAACTATAATTAAATATCTTTATTTAATTATTCATTTAACCCCCTTTATCTATAGTTAAATATTTATTATTTAATTTATTAAATTCCACCTTTACAACAGTCAAATTAAATAAATGATCTTTATTTATTTAATTAAATCTTTTATTTTTGAATGTTGAATTAAATTAACATTTAATTCATATTTAATTATTTATGTCACATTCTTCTGTCAATCACTTGACTAATCATTCACTCACCTTTTGACTCAAGATCTATTTTTAGTTCTCCAGTTATCTCTGGATTCAACATCTGATTATCTCTGTGAGAGGACTCTCTGTCACAACTAGTTCCAACTCATATGCATGATGTGTTTATTAATTAAATATATTTATTTAATTAATTAACTCATGTTTGCATTCGAATGCATTATTCTTCAACTTCTAACTTTGTCTTTGACATTCAAAGTCCGTTTCTTCTATTTTCGAAGACTCTTAACTAAAGATTAAAATCTTGAACTCGTGTTCTAACTCATGTTCTAACTTAATCTTTATCTTGTAGTCTTTTCTGACTCATGTTTTAACTCACGTTCTATCTAAGACAAAAATCACATCGCATGGAATTCATCAATCTCATCCGTCGACCTCTCTTTCAATCTGAGCTGATCGTTCGAAAACCCAAAATCTATAAAATGGCCTGTCATTATCTTTATTCCTCCTCCCGAAATCATTACTCTTGAAATCATACACTTTTGAGAAGAGACTTATCTTCGATATTTTTCTTAGACACTCGACAAAGTTATACTTGCATTCAAACACAGAAATCTGAGGGCAAGAATACTGAAAAGGAATTATGGAGAAGAACAATCAAGATAATTCATAGGGGTGAACGCATATTCGGTGAGAGCATTCCATTAAATTGTTTAGTTTATTTAGTTTATTTCCTCGTTCTTTGTTGTTTGATTTTAGATTAGGATCAACATTGTTATTCTAGTTGCAGATTATCCATCTCATCATTCGAAAGATACATCTATTTTAATCTAATGTTACAAATCCTAACTTAAAATAAATGTGGTTGGGGATAAGTAAAAAATAGAAAAAAATATTGAAGGTTGGAATAGACAATATCTATCTCTAGCTAGCAAAATTCAGGTATGCCAAAAGATCCTTTATTGCTACAATATCTACTTTGCATTAGTCTTGTTTTTTAGCAGTTATCAGGTAAACAAAATACAAAAGAGAATCCAACACTTTCTTTGGTTTGATGGTAAACGTAAAAGGAAAAAAAACACATTGCCAAATGGGAATGGCGTTGCATAGATAAACTTCATGGTGGGATTGGCTTGAAGAACTTAAGGCTAGATGGTATTTCCTTTGTAGTAAAATGGGTTGCTAGGGCTATGGAAGGAAATAAACCCTAGAAGGTGTTGGTAAGGAATAACATTCGACTGGCTACCCCAAAACGGGCTAAAACATGGGAAGGACTGCCAATTTGTGATATTCTCATAAATAAATATCCTATGTCCCCATCTAGTTCTTCAATGTTTAAGAGTCTTTGGGAAGCCTAGGAGATAGTTAAGTACAAAGTTTCTTGTAAAGTGAATAATATCTCAAATAATAGCGATATTAATTGTCATTATTGTAGTTCCGTTTGGTGGAAATTGGTTCACAACAATAAACCTTTGGCCTTACTACAAGGTTGTTCTGCTAAATAATGGAATCTAATGGGCATTAAAACTATTAAGGATATTTTTATCAATGGTCAAATTAAGAGTTGGGACAATCTTGTCTCTGACTTCAACCTTCCTATTTCCAACTCAAGAACCTACAATACCCTAGTTGAAGCCTGCAAAGAGGGACAATTCCCTATAAATATTGATAATGACCTTGATTTATCTTGTGATCTTGTCTGGAAGGATGATACTAGGATAATTAAGGTAAAATCTAAATCAATATATAAAGAACTAACCAATCCAGTTTCTATTATTGAACATGCTAACTAGTGTTGGGGGCCCAACCTCCTTGTTGATGTATGGTATAAAACCTTTGGTTCTATTTGGAATAACATCAAAGAGCCTAAGAAGTCCTATTTTAGATGGCTTATTTTATTGCATAAGTTACCATTCAAAATTAATCATGTTGATATTTACATTTGTAGTATATGTACGACTCCTGAGACTATAAGGCATATATATTTTGATTGTTTCTATGCAAAGGAAATATGGAAACTCTTTTTGTAATGATTTAATGATTTGGGATAAAAAATGATAAGATTTATTGGAAATATTTATTATTCAATACTAGGAAACTAAATAAGGAATTTCACATGTACTTGATTTACTTGTCTACTGAAATATTATGGCACTTATGGAAGGCAAGAAATGCAGACAAGTTTCAGGGGTGTAAGAGGGTACTTACCGAGTCCTTAAAACAAATCACATTCCATAAAATTGTCTTTTAGGTCATTATTCACTTGGATTTTTCCATGGTAAAGTTTCTAAAGCTGTTTAGGAGGGCTTGGTGATAGTCTTTAGGGACGAAGTGAAATTTGGACATGCACACCACTGCAACCAGGAAGAGGCTTATGATTTCCTTAGAGCATTGAACAAGTTCCAAGGTGTGTTAAATAATACAAATAGGCTCAAGGATGCACACATGTCAGGTCCACAGGAGGACAATGATACACCTCATCCATCAAGAAGAAGTTAGATGTAGTGCCTAGCCTACTATAAGGAAGCTAAATCTGAAGGGTTTTGAAGAATGCAATAGGTTCTATAATTATTAACTCTACTTGCCTATACAAATTTATATATATGTTCTATAAACAATACTAAACTAATATTTTTTTCTTGTTTTTCCATCTATCATATGATGTATAAGTGTGAATCATACTATTCGCTTATTTGCAAATATAACTGAGATACACCTACTAAACCCCACACAATTTTGTTACTACAAGTCTTAGTTTTCCTAGACTATCAAACTTATTTTGATAAGCATCAGTAGCTGGGATGCTATGATTTAAATGTTGCTCTAGTAGATCTGTAAATGTTTTTGATATACTATATTTAATACAAAAATGAAAAAACCAAAAAATGAAGCCAAAAAAACCATAAGGTTTTGACAGAAAATGGAGCCATTAGTGTAGTGTAGAAAATTGTACTCCCTTCTTGGATATGGTACAATTCCACACTTATTTTGGACCTATCTTAGTACCCTTGCATTCATGACCCATTAAATCATCATTAACAGGCCTCTAAGACCCTTTATTTTGGATCCCAAGGCTAATTTCAGTTGAAATATTGACAAAATCAACAAAGACACTTAATTTTCTAACACCTTGACATTTTCTCACCTTGAAAAGCTAGGGTGGGATTCATATGCCACCTTGGGCATATGAGTCCCCCTAGGTTAGACCCATACACCACAAGTTGCATACAAGTCTCGTGTGGCCCCTTTTTAGGTTTTGCAAGAAATTAAGGTTTCTAATTCAATTTTTTGTCTAATGTTAGCATTTGAGATCTAATAAATGATAAATTAGATGAAGTGCTTATATAATTAAGGTTTCAAATCATTATTTCATCTAGAAAAGTAATTCAACAATATTAGAACTTTCAAGCAAGAGTGTTCAAGAGATATTTTCAAGCATTCAAGAACAAGGAGCAAATAAAGTTGAAGTCTTGGAGAAGCATTATAATGTTGATGTAGGTCTTCAAGCTCACTTTCATTCAAGATCTAGAATTTTCAAGAATTGATTATGGTTTCGTATGGATAATCATGATGGATTCTAGGTTGGGAGATACAACTAGCCATCAAACCAAACCTAATGACTTGTTTCCTAAGTGATTCCATCCTCCATTATCATTCTAATTTCTACATATATGAAGACACATGCATCATTGTGGCTCATTAGGGCAATTAGAGATCTCCCAAAGTAAGTCATCATCTATATGTTTCATTCATGCATCTTATTCTAGCACATTATAATAGGGTTTTATTGTACTTTGGATCTCCTAATATTGGATGCACTTAAGATTAGGACTTGCAATCTCATTTTATTTCAAGATCTATTTTTTTAATCAAGGTTTAATTACCAAACTAGGGGTTTGATAGAGGCAAACCCCCCATAAGTGAATCAACACAATATTTTATTTTGTAGGTTTTTGACAAGTTTAGATCTAGAAACAAAGTTAGGAAGGAGGACTAGGGATAGAAGAATAGATTCAAACCTTGAATTGTTGAAAAATCATAATGGGACTGATACACCAATTGTGGCATATGAGTCCTAGTATAATACTTTTCTCATATTTTAGAGGATTCAAACTTGTCACTGTGAAATTCTAGTTTTTTTCCTAGAAACCCTAAATCAGGACTAAATTTCCCAGCCTAGCCTATGAGTTCGAATATCATTTAAAAGTCATGATTTTTTAGGATTTTAGACCTTGGTCTAAGCATCTTTAATTTTCCAGGTGCCCCTCTATCCTTGGATAGTTTATTATTCTTATTTGAGTTCATTTTATAGGTCATATAGTTAGGTTTTTCATGCTACTTTCATTACCTATCTTTCTAAGCCTTAGCTTAGCGGTGAACCCCCATTTTGTCTTTAATCAAATCCCTAGGACACCAAATTGGAGATATATTTTCCTAATTACATCCTTAGATTGAGATCTCAAGGGTTTCCTTGAATGAAACTTGAAGGGAATAGGTGGAGGAATGCAAATCCTCCTTTAGTTCTATCTCCAAAACATAGAACACCCATTTTCTATGTTTCAAATAGCAAAAGAAATTAAATATCAAAACCTTAAAATATTTAAAAAATGTAAAAATTACATGGTTAGAAATCTAAAGAGAGCTCAACATTACTATGTCATTTTTTGAATTGACATTAAAACATGTGCAAACACACTTGAAATTGTGTCAATTTTTTATAATTTCAAAAAACACATCTTTGGATATTGAAATTTCAGTGCAACCATTTGGGTTGGATGCCCAAGAAAAATCCAATCCTAAGGGTTGGAAATTTCCAAGGTAGAAAATAAAATGAGTGTGCTATAACATGCTCACATTATAACATGTTAGTATTATAAAACACTTGGATAACAATGTGCTAACATTATTGTTTGTCTTAGGTTTCCATAATGTATGAGTGAATTATAATGCGAGAGCATTATAAAATTCACATATTATAATGAGCTAGCACGTTATAATACACTCACATTATTATGAAGGAAAATTTATATCCTCTCTCCATCACCTTCTCTCTCTCCCACTCTCTACCCTCTCCCTCCTTCCCTCTCTCTCCCTCCCCTGAGCTCTAGACTTATATTTCTACCTCTCCATCTCTCTCTCTCTCTCTCTCTCTCTCTCTCTCTTTCCCTCTTTATATCTTCATCTCTCTAGACCTATCTCTCTACCTCTCCCTACCTCCCTCCTTCCCCCCTTCCCTCTGTACTTCTCTTTATCTAAAATCTTTTGTTTTCTCCCTATCCTATTCTCTCTCTCACCTCTCTATCTCTCTCCCTTCTTTACCTCCCCCTCCCTCACTCTCTCTACCTCTATTTCTCTCTCCCTCCTTCCTTCACTCTCTCTCCCCATCCCTCCCTCACTCCCCCCCTTCTCCCTCTCCCTCCATCCCTCTCTATTTCTCTCTATCTACCCTATCTCACCTCTGTATCTCTCTCCTCTCTCTACCTCTCCCTCCCATCCTCTGTCTATCTCTCTCACCTATCTACCTCCCTCACCTATCAACCTTTCTCTCCAACCCTCTTCTCTCTCTCACCTATCTACCTCCCTTAGTCCTCCACTCTCTCTATCTCACCTCTCTCTCACCTTTCTACCCACCTCCCCTCTTTACCTCCCTCCCTTCCTCTCCCATCCCTCCCTCCCTCTCTCCCTCCCTCCCTCTCTTACCTCTACCTCCCTCCTCTCTACCTCCCTCCCCCCTCTCTTTCTCTCTCTCTCTCTCTCACCCTCCCTACTTCCCTCCTGCCCTACCCCTATATCTATCTATCTTTTCCTCCCTCCATCACTCTCTCACCCTCTTCCTCTATATCTCACATCTCTAGATATTTTTCTCTCTATCTCCCTCTATCTCTAAATTGTTCATGGATTAGGGTTTAGGGCCTGTGGGTAAGGGTTTATGATGGATGGTTTAGAGATTAATTTTTTGTTTTTGTTTTAGTGTTAAATTATTAATGTTAGGTTTTAGGTTTTAGCAATCAATTTTTTATGATTTATGGATTAGGGTTTAGGGTTTATGATGAAGGGTTAAATTTTGAGGGCTTAGGGATTAAATAAATTTTTAAATTTTTTTGTGTTAAAATTATTAATTATGTTAGGTTTAAAGGTTTAGGGTTTAAGGCCTATGTTTTAGGGTTTAGAGCCTAAGGTTTATGGTTTAGCATATAATGTTTAGAGTTTAGGGATTAAGGTTCAAGGTTTATGGTTTAAGGCCTAGTTTTTAGGGTTAAGGATTCATGATGTACAGTTTAGGGTCTACCTACTTCTCTCTCACGTCTCTCACAACTTTCTACCTCTTCCTCCCTCTTTCCCCCTCCACCTTGTTGGGATTAAGGTGTCTCAAACTTAGAGTCCTAAAATTGATTTAATTTGATGTAATTAATGTATTTATTTGTATTATTTAAATGCCTATGGTGTCATGTCACAAATTGGGACCCATCAGCTGGGTGGCATCCCCGTTGAAGGTGACTAGATGACACATCATCTTCCCAAGTGGACATAGGCATCCCAATTTTGAATCTATGACATATGAAATATCATATGATGCATCATAAGGCATATTTAAATGCATGGATGAAAGTTGGTGCCCAAGTTGGGTTATGATAGGATGTAAGAGAATCAACTATTTTTAGTCAGTTATGAAAAATTCTCTTACAACTATAAGTGCTATCAACTATGATATACTCTATGATAGTTGTAAGATGTGTAAGGCATCTGTCATAGCCTATTTATAGCATATTCTAGGCATCCAATCTTGGAAGAAGATTTTATGAATGTTTGACAAGTGTAAGGAGCATAAGGTAATATTGAACATGTGTCCAAATGCATGTCTAAGGAATTAAAAATTGTTCCATGTGGATTTGGATGCCCCTCACCTTCAAGATACTTCTTGAAGCTTGTAACACTCTATTTATTGAGTGACTTGAGTTGTAGAAAACATAGTTAGTTTGGAGGTAACAAAGTGTTGTTGATATCACTCCAAAATAGGTGTTTGATTGGAGCACTTGTAGAAGAAGGCTATGTACTTAGTGATATATTGTGAATCCTATTTGAAGTAATACAATAGTACTATGCTTTTAGAGGGTGGGGTTTTTTTACCTAAAAGGGTTTTCCCCACAGTAATTTTGGTGTCATTATTTTATGAAATGTTGTTGTTCTACTTCCATTATTCTATGTATGTGCTTCTCTTATTGTAATAGTAAAAGGTGTTGATTTTTTTGTTTGTAACTCTCCTCTGCTTAGATTAGTGTAGGAATTTGTTTATGCTCACCTAGCTTCCTTTCAGTTGGTATCAGAGCCTAGATAGCCTTGGTTCCTTTGTTGGGTTAGAATGGTTTTTTGAGCTAATCTCTATTTTAGTGGGAGTATTGTAGAAGTGTGTGTTTCATTACCTTGTTGCAGGAAATAGATGGAAAACACATATGGAAGGATTGAGATGAAAAAAATTAATGGTGGTAATTTTGAACTTTGTGGAAACTCAAAATGAAAGACATGTTAGTAGACCGAGACTTATGGATTACAATTTTTGGAACCAAACCTTTAGGAATGAAACATGAGGATTGGGATCTCATGTATAGGAAATATAAGGATCTTATTAGACTCCGTTTGGTTAATTTCATTCTCCTGAATGTCCATGAAGAGAAAAAATATGCTTATCTATGGAAGAAGCTTGGTGATGTCTATCAGGCTAAATCCCATGTAAACAAGCTTTTCCTGAGAAAGAAGATGTATTCTATGAAATTGGAAGATGGAGGATCCATTGCAAATCACCTAAACTCTTTTAACATGTTGGTTGCACAACTGGGTTCCATTGGAGACAAAATAGATGAACAAGATGGTTGCATGCTCATTTTGTGTTTGTTGTCGGACTCTTGGGATTACCTGGTAATGGCTATTGGAAGTACTACTTCCACCTTCAATATGGATGAGTTTGTTGCCTCATTACTATCTAAGGATATGCAAAGGAAGTCTTCTGAGATGGCCAAGGAGGCCCTTGTAGTATGTGGTAGACCAAAAGAGAGAAGCAAAAATAAAGATAAGTAATCTAAGTCAAAGTCTCCTGGGAGATCTAAGTCTCCTAGTAAGAAGTCCAAGGAAGAATGTTGGAATTATGGTGAAGTTGGTCACATTCATAAAGATTGCAAGGAGGAGGAGAAGAAAAACAAGTCTTTATTTGATTTTGAATCTGAGAAATCATCCCAAGATGATGGATAAGTATTTATTGCAACCTTGACAATCCATGCATGAGATGATGTGTGGTTGATAGAATCGGGTGCATCCTTTCACATGACTTCTCATAGAGATTGGTTCTCAAAGTATGAGGAGTTTGATGGTGGATAGGTGTACCTGGGTGATGACTCTCACCTAAAGATTTTTGGCCATGGAAGATTCAAAATCATATTTCCTAATGGAAGAGTGAACGGGATTGATGGCATCTTGCATATCCTAGGTTTGGTACAAAATCTTCCTTTTGTAAGTAAAATGAATGATTCGGGAGTGCAAGTTGTTTTCTCTAGTTGAGGATGCAAGATGCAAAGAGGAGCTATTGTGTTAGCTAAAGGAGTACATATTGGAACTCTATTTTATCTTGATGCAAACAATGTATAGTGCAATATTTCTTCTGATGTACCAAAGAATAAGAGACCTTTGGATTCTTCATCCTCACCATCTAATTGTGCAAAGAAGAAGCATGTTGTATCTACATTTGATGGTCATGCGTTTTGGGTACCTAATGGTGATAATTCCATGGAAATGAAGCTTCCTATAGATAAAACAATGTTATGGCACCAACAAATTGGTCACATTGGTGAGAAGGGTCTTAAAACCTTGAAAAATAAGAGCCTTTTTGAAGGCCTTGATGATTGTAATCTCGAGTTCAACTTTTGTGAATGTTGTGTATATGGAAAATAAAATTGTGTTTATTTTTACTCTAGTTCTCATAAATCTTCTAGGGTTTTGGACTATGTACATTCAGATGTTTTTAGTCCTGTAAATGTTCCTTCGTTATCAAAATTTGTATATTTTGTTTCTTTCATAGATGATTATAGTAGAAGGACATTTATTTATTTCCTTAGAAGTAAGGCTAAAGTATTTAGTTGGTTTAAGGAGTTTAAGGCCTTGGTAGAAAATTAGACTAGTAGAAAATTAAGTGTTTCAGAACTGATAATGGTGGTGAATTTTTTCCATAGAGTTTTACAAGTTTTGTAAAGAGCGCGGGATTGAGAGACATAAGAAAAATATCGACACTCCACAAGAGAATGAAGTTGCAGAGAGAATGAATAGAAAATTGATGGAGAGGGCTAGGAGTATGTTGAGTGGTGCTAGCCTTGAAGAGAAATTTTGGGCTGAAGCGGTAGCCACCACATGTTATTTGATCAATAGATCTCCTACATCAACACTTGTTGGTAAGACACCCATGGAGGCGTGGTCTAGTAAAAATCCTTCGTTGAGACATCTCATAGTATTTGATTGTGAAGTTCATGCTCATGTTCCATTTGGGAAGAGGTCTAAGTTGGAGAACAAGGCTATTAAGTGTATCTTTATTAGCTATGGTGTCGGTGTGAAAGAGTACATGCTTTGGGATTCAAAAGCTCATAAGGTTCTCTATAGAAGAAGTATGATATTCAAAGAGATGAAACCTTCCTCTATTGAGTTGTAACTAGAGAAAGAAGAGAAAAAAAAGGAGGTGGTTCAAATTCAACCTAACTCGAAGAAAGAATAACCTAGTACTCTTGTTGGACCTGATGATGAGGAGAGCTTAAGTAGCTCTAAAAGTTCTAAAGAAGGAGAACCTCAACCTCAATATTTGAGGAGGTCTACATGAGTTAGGCGACAACCAGAAAGGTTTGGATATTCATTATTGGATTCCAGTTACATATTTTCCTTGATTAATAATACTAATGAGTCTAGGACGGTTAGAGAGGAATTGGGTATGAATGATTCGGATTCCTAGATGTAAGCCATGGATGAAGAGATGGCTTCATTACAGAAAAAAAAGACTTAAAATTTGGTACCTTTTCCTGCTAGATATAAACCTGTTTGTTGTAAATGAGTTTTCAAGAAAAGTGTGGCCCTAATGGAAGTATTGAAGAAAAGTGTGGCCCTAATGGAAGTATTGAGAAGTATAAGGCACAATTGGTTGCTAAGGGGTATTCCCAGGTGGGGGGAATTGATTATGGGGAGATATTCTCTCTTGTAGCCAAGATGACATCTATCTGGCTTCTATTGTCACTTGCAACAATGCATGACTTAGAAGTGGAAAAGATGGATGTGAAGATAGAATTCCTTTATGGTGATTTGGAGGAAGAGATATACATGTCACAACTAGAACATTTCATTGAGAAAGGTAAAGAAAATTTAGTTTCCAAATTGAAGAAGTCTCTTTATGGTTTGAAACTATCTCCTAGGATGTGGTATCGAAAGTTTGATACCTATGTGTTGTCATTGGGATTTAGGAGATCTAAATCTGACCATTGTGTATAATTTAAAACTAATAACGGTCACATTCTCATTATTGTCACTATATGTAGATGATATGTTATTTATTGGGAATGGTAAAAGTATGATTTTAGATTTGAAGTTTTAGTTGTCAGCACAGTTTGAGATGAAAGACCTAGGTGCAACTAGGTATATTTTGAGAATGGAAATCATGAGAGATAGAGCTAATAGAAATATTTTTTTAAACTAGAGAAAGTATGTAAAATCCATGTTGGAGAGATTCAACATGGTAGATTGTAGTCAGTTAGTTGTTCCTGTGATGGAAGGGAGAAATATTTCTATGAATGATTGTCCAAAATATCCTACTGAGATGGATGACATGACTAGAGTACCATATGCAAGTGTAGTTGGTAGTTTGATGTATGAAATGGTGTGTACAAGACCAGAAATTGCCCAAGCAGTGGGAGTGCTTAGCAAGTTTATGGATAATCCTGGACAAGTGCATTAGGATGCTATTAAGAGAGTGTTTAGATATTTACAATGCACTTCCAAGTATGCCTTGTGTTTTCATGGTTATCCTACTGGACCTCAAAATTTTGTGAGAATTCATGGATATGTGGATTTGGATTGGGTAGGTGACATTGACAACAAAGGATCCACAAGTGGTTATGTGTTTATGATGTTTGGTGGTGCTATTAGTTGGATGAGTAAGTGACAAGCTATAGTCGCTTTTTCCATGATAGAGGCAGAGTATATGGTAGTCACTCATGCTTGTATGGAATCCATTTGTCTTATGAGATTGTGTTTTGATATTGGTTTAGATGTAAGACAAATTACTATTTGTTGTGATAGTCAAAGTGAATTTTTTTAGCAAAGAATCCTACTTTCCATGCTAGAACAAAGCACATCGATGTTCAATATCATTTTGTTCATGATATGGTAGAAGATGGAAAGGTGAACCTGGAGAAGATTGACACTTTGGTTAATGTTGTATATGCACTAGAAAAATAGTGAGCACAGAGAAATTAAGATGGTGTTCTGATTCCATGGGCCTTGGGGGCCTTGAGCAGATGATTCCGTATGACTCTCAAAAGGTCTTCGACAAGTGGGAGAATGTTGGGATTAAGGTGTCTCAACCTTAGATTCCTAACATTGATTTAATTTGATGTAATTAATGTATTTATTTGTATTATTTAAATGCCTATGGTGTCATGCCACAAATTGGGATCCATCAGCTGGGTGGCATCCTTGTTGAAGGTGACTAGATGACACATGATCTTCCCAAGTGGATATATGCATCCCACTTTGTAATCTATGACATATAATATATTCTATGATGTGTCATAAGGCATCTTTGAATTCATGGGTGAAAGTTGGTGCTCAAGTTGGGTAATGATAGTATGTAAGAGAATCAACTATTTTTAGTCAGTTATGCTAGATTCTCTTACAACTTTAAGTGTTGTCAGCTATGACAGATTCTATGACAGTTGTAAGATGTGTAAGGCATCTATCATAGCTTATTTATAACATATTCTAGGTGTTTAAGCTTGGAAGAAGACTATATGCATGTTTGAAAAGTGTAAGGGGTGTAAGGGAATATTGAAAATGTGTCCAAATGTGTGTCTAAGGCATTGAAAATTGTGCCATGTGGATTTGGAAGCCCCTCGCCTTCTAGATGCTTCTTGAAGCTTGTAACACTCTATTTATTGAGTGCCTTGAGTTTTAGAATGCATAGTTTTTTTGTAGGTAATGAAGTGTTGCCAATATCATTCCAAAATAGGTGTTTGGTTGAAGCACTTGTAGAAGAAGACCATGTACTTGGTATTGTAACTCCTATTTGAAGTAATACAATAGTACTATGCTTTTGGAGGCTGGGTTTTTTTACTCGAAATAGTTTTCCCCACGGTAATTTTGGTGTCACTATTTAATACATTGTTATTGTTATAATTCTATTATTCTATGTATGTGCTTCTCTTATTGTAACAGTAAAAGGTGTTAAATAAATTTTTTGTAACTCTCCTATGCTTAGATTAGTGTAGGAAGCTATTTCCGCTCACCCGACTTCATTTCACACCTCTCCCTCCCTCTAGCACTACCACCCCTCTATCTCCCCTCCCTCTCTCCCCTCCCTCTCTTCCTCTCTCTCCTTACTTCTCACTATCTCCCTTCTCCCTCTCTCTAACTAAATCTCCCTCACTCCCTACCTCTTCCTCCCTCTCTCCTTCCTCCCCTCTCCATTATATGTCTCACCTCTCTCTCTACCTACCTCTCCCAACCCCTAGCTTTCTCTGTAGACCTCTCCCTCCCCCTCTCACTAATTTTCTCTATCTCACCTCTCTCTCTCTACTTCTCTCTAAGGATAGAGACATTAAGAGAGAGGGAGGGAGAGCTAGGTGTAGCATCATAGATTGTCACCCTTGACAATTTTACACTAGGTTTTGATCCCCCCTATATGATTTTACCTAATTATGCACTTGATTTCCTAATGGATCCTTGAAAAAAAAGAATCCAGTCTACGACATAGGGCACCCTAGACTGCCTATTTTAGCTCTAAATTTAAATATGTTAGTGTTCGTAATTTATTATTTGAAATTCAAATTTCAATTATTCATTATCAAGATTTAATTTTTAGGAAATTAGATTAATTGCATATAAATACATAGTATTTTCACAAGTTTAATTAACAATAAAATATTAGGAAAAAATACCAAGGATAATACTTCAAAAATCAGTCCAAGAGCAATCAAGAGAAGAATTTTCAGAATTATTACAACATTTGATCATCTAAGCACCATGCCAAGTTTTATGTGAGTTTTATTCATGTTTTGCATGAGTGTGGCTTTAGTCTATCAAGGAGATCAGATTTGAGTGGTGAGTTGCAACAAAGTTTAAATTCATCATTCATTTATTATTTAGCCTCTATCCCTCAAAAGGATAAGCTCTCTTTTATCACCAAATTTTCCATTGTGGAGGTAGAAATACCAATGTGGGATTTGACTGAGGAAATACCATATATGACACAACCCTTCCTCTCCTTTTATGTGTGCAAGCTACAAATCTAAAGAGGATTGGACGAAGATTGAAGAATTTTTTTTCTCATGTATAAAACTCAGCAATTTGACAAGTCATAGAATCTACATTATCTCAGAAATAGACAAATATCTAACAACCAAATCTAAAATATAGAGACTACAGACTAGGGAACTCAAGCTCATGAAAGAAATATCTAATTTGAAGTCCCCAGTCTAAGGAATCCTTGCACCCTAGATCACCCAGATTTGTCTCAAAATCAAGCCACAAGTGTATCAGTGTCCGCCTTTTTCTTTTTTGGACCATAAATTTTTGTGTGTGTTTTTAGTCTATCATAATTCATATCAAAACACTAAATGTTTATAGTTTACCTAGTTACATCATTGCATTAAGTTTTTAATCCATCAACCCCTCCAAAATAACATAACAAAGAGAATCTAGATCTAGGGTTGGTTTATTCATGTTTTAGGTTAGTCAATCTCACATCCTTGTTGATCTAGATTCTCTCACACATGTTCTTAGAGAGGGTTGATTTTAGTCATCTATCCATTAGACCTAGGATATCCTTTTCCACCAAAATAGTACGTAGAGAGGGAGAGGTAGGTAGAGAGAGAGGGGTCTTAAGCTCATGGGAAAAAAGAGAGTGAGATAGAGATAGTTTGAGAAAGGGATGGATATATGAAGAGAAAGAGAGAGATAGGTCTAGAGCTCGGGGGAGATAGCAAGTGAGATACAGAGAGAGAAAAAGATGATATGATGCTATTGATTACTAAAATTTGACTATCTAAAAGATAATAAGATCTTCCAAAACCTATAATCTATATTATAACTCCTAGATATTTGAAGCCATTCTCGAACATCATATATATAGTCCAAGGTAAACATAGATGAGAAGAGAAAGAGAGAGATACCTATATTTTTGCTTCTTGGAAATGAAAGCACATTATAAAATGCTCATGTGATTTATTTAATAAGACCAAAAAGTGGCCACTTTGTGGTCCCCTATCATTTTGTACTTACCTTGTGAGAGATGATCATGGATTCTAGTGAACTAGTGAGGGTGCAACTATGGGAGTTCATTATTGATAGATCTCTCAACCTTCCAACTAATGCCTCAAGTTCTCTTATTGTTTTCTATTTTACCTAATAGGTTTTCTTGCATTAATGGAGGATGTCAAGGCATTGAAGGAGGGGTTTTCTATGGTTTTTTTTTAGTAGGGTTTTGATCAACTAATGGTGCATTATAAAATCCAAAAAATTAAACAAAATACACTTAAAAAAAGTAATTAAATATATCTATTTGATTGATTTTTTACACTAAAAAAAAATTCTCTTTGACCTCAGTGGTTGCGTGGTGATATTTTGACAATGATTTGGTGGAAAAAAAATGATGAAAGGCCTATCTCACAATGTGAGCATTATTGAACATAGTTGCAAACCACAAGTTTGACCAGGGGCAAGAATATAAATACAAATTTTAGGTGAGTTTTTTTTATGTCAGTATAGAATAATGAGAGCGTGTTATAACATACTTATGTTATGGTCTCTAGGGGCCAAAAAGTGAGGTGGCCACTCTTTGGCCCCCCATCTTTGTGCACATACCCTCATACATTTCCCTACCATTATGTCTTTGACTAGTGTATTCACTTGTCTTATTTGAACTTTTGTTAAATATCACTTCTAGAGCCTCTTTATGTGTTCAACTTAGAATGCCTCATGTTTATCCCATAAACATTAAATTTTTGTTAAGTTGGGTCTCAATAACTTCATGTTTGAGGGAGGAAATTTTTAAATTCCAAATAACTTCTTAGACTTGAAAAGCTACTAATATTGTGGCTGAGTGATGAGCTCAAGTCAAGTGTCTCAAAATATTTGAATTTCATGTTCTCTAGATAAAAATATATTCTCAAGGGTGAAACACATTTTTTAAACTCTAAGTGCTTCATCTATAGAGGTTTAGCTAGTGTCCTTCGAACTATCATCTATCTTCATTTTCATTGATCATTGTTAGTCGTGTAATATAGCTAAAATAAAAGAAATTCAAAAGAGGAAGATTTGAATTTATTATATGTCACTATATTAGTCTTACACTAAGATAATATTTAGCTGATAGGCTATTTTGTTTGAAGTTTCCACTGGGATTTTTTGTTAGCCCAACCATGAATTGGATTTTCCGATGCTAGAGATGTACTGATCGATGGTGACTTGACCGGGTTTTTTTGTTGCGATGTGGAGCTTTGTAGTTACATGGGTTCACGATGGTGGAGTTGGTGTCCTCGATACACAAAAGCTGAATGGTAAGTATTTTCTTGCAGGAGTGCTAATGCTTTCTATCATTTCTGTACGATGAGGATGAAAGAAGTAAATGCGAGTGAACGAAGTAAATGCAATATTGAGTGTTGCAGTGTGGGAAAATATACTTGATTATGTTGTATTTTCAAAACAACCATTGTGGTGTTGGTTTCATAGAAGAATATTATAAAAATCATCTCCATGGCTGGTTGATAACAAACTATTTGAAAAATTGAAGGCTTTTGAACTATTTTATGCTAGATTGAAAACTATTGCTCTTCGGAATCTGTAAGGCCTTTTACATGGGTATTTTGCATAGATGATTAATTTATTGTTCATGTCTTCTTGTTATATGTTTCTATCTTTGGCGTTTACCCATTTTGGAGATTTGAAAGAGATTATTGCTATGTATGGATGGAGAAATTGTAGTTAAATCTTATTTCTTTCATCAAAAAACATGGTTAGGGTTAGTAAATTTTTTACCATCGGTTTATTGTTTTAGTTATCTCTGTGCATCTATATGGTAAGTTGTTTCATATGGCTATTTTTCATAGATGATTAATTCATTGTTCATGTCTTCTTGTTATATGTTTCTATCTTTGGTGTTATACCCATTTTGGATATTTGAAAGGGATTATCGCTCTATATGGATGGAGAAATTGTAGTTAAATCTTATTTCTTTCATCAAAAAACATGGGTAGGGTTAGTAAATTTTTCACTATTGGTTTATCGTTTTAGTTATCTCTATGCATCTGCATGGTAAGTCATTTCATATGGGTATTTTTCATAGATGATTAATTTATTGTTCATGTCTTCTTGTTATATGATTTTATCTTTGGCATTATACCCATTTCGAAGATTTGAAAGAGATTATCGCTCTATATGGATTAAGAAATTGTAGTTAAATATTCTTTGTTTCGTCAGAAAATATGGTTAGGGTTAGTAATTTTTTCACTGCTGGTTTATTGTTTTAGTTATCTCTATGCATATTTGGAATTATACCGATTAACATAGAAGCAATTGTTTTTTCGCCCTTGGTTTATTGTTTTAGTTATCTCTATGCATCTTTCAAACTTATTGTTTGTAGTTATCTCTATGCATCTTTCATTTATTCTTTGGCACCAAGCCCACATTAAATATAACTCGTAAAGCCAATGAGTAGAAATAACCTATACAAAATTCCTATAATGCCACATACTTAATCGATAAAATTTGAGCTACATTGCTTGGCACTAAATATTCTAGACAAATAGAGAAATTGTAAAAGAGCTATTACACAACAAATCCTATTCACGACTAGTTTGACGAAAATGCTGTCAGAAAATTCAAAAAAAAAATTGAATAGATAAAAGAGATATTAGAAAGTAGTGCCAGGTGATGTAGCTAGAATTTTCAATGAAGCCTGTGGGGTTATACTCATTATTGCATGGTTGTTTTTCATAGATTATTAATTTATTCTTAATGTCTTCTTATTATATGTTTCTATCTTTGGCCTTATAGCCATTTTGGAGACTTCAAAGAGATTATCGCTCTTTATGGGTGGAGAAATTGCAGTTAAATATTATTTCTTTCATCAAAAAAATATGGTTAGGGTTAGTAATTTTTGTTTGTTCAATGTTATTATAATAGCTCTTTTACAATTTCTCTATTTGTCTATAATATTTAGTACCATGTGATGTAGCTCAAATTTTGAATGAACCTTTAGGAGTTCTATTTAATGTGGCTTTGCATTTATCTATGTTGTATGAATATGTTTCATGATATTCTTTTTCCCTCATGTGTTCGAAGCTCTCCATAACAAATTATTCTTCATGATATTATTTTTTCTAGTTGGTCATAACAAACTGTTGATTACCGTAGTTTTCCCATTCTATTCTGCATATTTTATTCATCATATTCTTGTTTCCTGATTTGTTTGAAAGAAAATTCATAATTTATCCTCGATCCTTATTGACCAATGAGTGATGTTTAGGAACATTCATTTTTCAAGAGGCGAGGTCCACTTTGTGATAAGCAGATTGAAAATTTATTATTCTCCATAATCTGTAAGTCGTTTTACATGGGTTTTTTGCATAGATCATTAATTTATTGTTAATGTATTCTTGTTATATGTTTCTATCTTTGGCATTATACCAATTTTGGAGACTTTAAAGAGATTATTTCTCTTTATGGGTGGAGCAATTGTAGTTAAATCTTCTTTTTTTCGTCCAAAAAATATGGCTACCGTTAGTAATTTTTTTGTGCCTCATTTATTGTTTGTAGTTATCTCTGTGCACCTTTGGAATTATACCCATTACCATAGGAGAAATTGTATTTAAATATTATTTCTTTCATCAAAAAATATGGTTAGGGTTAGTAATTTTATCGCCCTTGGTTTATTGTTTTAGTTCTCTGTGCATCTTTGGGGTTATACACATTAACATAGGAGCGATTGCAGATTAACATAGGAGTAATTGTATATATATATATATATATATATATATATATATATATATATATATATATATATATGCAGAGGGTTAGTATGAAATTATAGGCATCTTGGAGATAAAATTAGTTTACTGGCTGTTAAGTGTTATTCTAATAGCTCTTTTACAATTTCTCTATTTGTCTATAATATTTAGTGGCTAGTAATAGGTCAAAGTTTAAATAAATCCTGTGGGGTTACACTTATTTTGCATAGATTATTGATACCTATTGTCTTTAGGAGTTCTATTTAATGTGGCTTTTCATTCATTTGTCTTGTATCAATATATTTCATGATATTATTTTTTCCTTATGCATTTGAAGTTCCTCGTGACAAGCTATTCTTCATGAGATTCTTTTTCGTAATTACCCATAATAAACTATTGATTGTTGTGGTTTGCCCCTTCTATTCTTCATTTTTTATTCATGATATTTTCTTTAGGTTATGACAACAATTATATGATACAATAATCTATGCAAAATTTGTATAACACCACAAACTTAATTATAAATTTGAGTTGCATTGCTTGGGATTAAATATTATAGACAAATAATTTATGCAAAATACCCATGTAAAATGACTTTTAGCAAATAATTATTATTCTAACACCTCTTATACAATTTCTGTACTTTTGTTTAATATTTATTGACAAAGAACATAGATGGAACCGTGTATCAATATGTTTCATGATATTCAGTTTTTCCTTGATCTACTTGAAAGGTCGTTGGAACAAATTGGCCAAGACTATTTATGTAGGCAGTGGAGCTTGCTAATTATGTGGGATGACAACGTCTTATATGAATATGTTTCATTATATTCTTTTTCCCTCATCTGTTTCAAGTTCCCCACAACAAACTGTTCTTCATGATATTCTTCTTTTCAGTTCCTCATATCAAATTGTTCATTATCATAGTTTGCCTCTTCTATTCTCCATATCTTAAAGTTCTATTTAATGTGGTTTTGAGAACATCTATCATTTTCCTCTTATTCTTAAGTGTTTTCCTAATAGGTTTTTTACAATTTTTCTTTTCCTGTTCTATCAATATGTTTCATGGTATTGTTTTTTTCTCAACTGTTTGAACTTCCCTTTAACAAAGTGTTCTTCATGATATTCTTATTTTCAGTTTCCCATACCAAACTATTCATTATCGTACTATGCCTGTTCTATTCTCCATATTTTAAGATTCTATTTAATGCAGGTTTTGAAACATCTCTCATTTTCCTTTGATTGTTAAGTGTTTTTCTAAAAGGCCAGTGAAATGCATGTATAGATTTGAGTTTGCAACATATTATTGCTTACCAAAAATTCTATCGCTGTCTAGACAAGGTCTAAAAATAAATTCTATGTAACAGTTGGCCTGCCAATTCAAAATTTAAGCTACATTATTTCCCACTAAATATTATAGACAAAATAGGGAAATTGTAAAAACAACTATTAGAAAAACACTTAAGAATCATAGGTAGCGCCAAAGATGTCTTGACCAACAGGATGGTACTATTTTTTTCTCAACTGTTTGAAATTCCTGTTAACAAAGTGTTCTTCATGATATTCTTATTTCCAGTTCCCCATACCAAACTATTCATTATCGTACTCTGCCTGTTCTATTCTCCATATTTTAATGTTCTATTTAATGTGGGTTTTGAAACATCCCTCATTTTCATTTGATTGTTAAGTGTTTTTCTAATAGGTTAGTGAAATGCATGTATAGATTTGAGTTTGTAGCTCATATTCCTACCTACCATAAATTCTATTGCTATCTCAACAAGGTGTAATAGAAAATTTTATGTAATAGTTGGCTTGTCAATTCAAAATTCAATCTACATTATTTCCCACTAAATATTATAGACATAATAGGGAAATTGTAAAAAAATTATTAGAAAAACACTTAAGAATCATAAGTAGTGCTAGAGATGTCTTGAATGACAGACTATTTGTTTGAAGTTTCTGTAGGGATTTCTGTCAGCCCAGTCATTAATTGGATTTGCTGGTGTCGAAGATGTCCCGGTCGGTGGTGACTTGACCGGGTTTTGGGGTGGCAACATGGAGCTTGGTAATTACGTGGGTTGGTGGTAGTGGAGTTGGTGTCCTTGATATGCAAAATATCAATGGTAAGTGTTTGCTCGCGTGAGTGTTAATGCATTGTACTATTGTTGTGCGATAGGGGCAGGTGAAGCAAATGCGGGTGGACAAAGTAAATGCAATATTGAATGCCATAGTGTGGGAAAGTATACTTTGATAAAGTTGCATTGTTGAAACAACCATTGTGGTGTTCATTTCATAGAATTTTATATAAGTTATTACCCTCTTCTATTCTCCATATTTTTCCCATGATATTCTTTTCCCATTCATTTGTTAGTTAGGTTTGCTTCTTAAGTGTTTTCCTAACATCTCTTGCAATTATTTCATAGATTGCTTGTCTTGCACCAATATGTTTTGTGGATTTATTTTTCCTTGATCTGTTTGAAGCTGCTTATAATAAAGTGTTAATTGATGTGGTTATTTTGTCTATATGGGACATGTTATATCTCTTATATCAATATGTTTCATGATATTCATACTTTCACATCTGCTTGAAGTTCACCATATCAAATTGTTCTTCATGATATTATTTTTCCCAGTTTCGGATAAGAAACTGTAGCTCTCCCTAGGATATTGCACAACCCTGAAGGTGTGTTGCTTGCATCCTTCTTGCTATGGGAAATTGTATTGGCCCTTTGCTAGATGCATGGTTGGTTTGTTCATCAATTACATTGAATCTTAGATCTTTCGAACATCTCTCATTTTCCTTTGGTTCTTCAGTATTTTCCTAATAGCTCTTTTAGAATTTACCTATCTGTCTATAATATTTAGCGCCAACTAATGGACCTCAAATTTAGAATATATGTATGCATATATGTATATATATGTATTTATGTGTATATATGTATGTATATATATGTATGCATATATATGTATATATATGTATATATGTATATGTATATATATAAATATGTATACATATGTATACATATATGTATATAAATATGTATGGCAAAGTATACTGCGAAATCTGTGAGAAAATATATTGATTAGGTTTCATTGTCAAAAGAGACATTGTGGTGTTGGTTTGATAAAAATCTATTGTAAAAATTGTTGCCTCCACCTCTCTTTCAAGTACCCCATAACAAACTATTCTTCATGATACTCTTTTCTCGGTTCCCCATGGTGGACTGTTCATTGTCATATTTTGTATAAGAATCAGAGGTTAAAGATAGATAATCGAGAACCCACATTAAACATATTTATACAAGTCAAGCAGTGTATGTGAGAGTTGTCTTGTGAATTGAAAATTTGAGCTACATTCTTTGGTAGAAAGCCCACATTAAATAGAACTTTTAAATGCAATGGGTAGCAATAATTTGTGCAAAATGGCTATAATGCCACAAAGTTAATTGGGAATTCGAGCTACATTACTTGGCACTAAATATTATAGACAAATAGATGAGACTTGCACGAGGTTTTTAATGACAACATGGAGCTTACCTCTTCAACAAAGGATGTTTCTAAATGTTGCTTATTGGTCAATGTGAAGCAAAATTTTGCCTTTGTCTATTTTTGGCTTTCGGCTTTATTTTTGTCTTCAGGATGATCCATGACCAAAGAGGTTATATTTTTGACAAACATGCAATGCACCACGTCGTGGTTGCATGTGCTTTAATAATTGCTTCCTCCTTAGTCAGAAGTAGGACCACATGTCGACTTGGTAGACATTTTCTTGAATCCACTTTTCATGAATATAAGATTATCCACCCATGTGACATGCCATCCCTTCATGCAAGGAAGCTACATATCTTTGGAGTGTTCACTCTGAGACCGTCGGGATGCATTTTTCATTTTCCAATGAAGGGACATGAGTTGGTGTGGCCAAAGCCACTTGGGTGATCGAAAAGACCTTCGCCAAACTATATTTCTAGGATTAGAGCGATTACGAGGGCTAATCCTGTTGAAATATCTAAATGATATAAATGTGGTAGTTGAATGTTGATGAGCAGGATTCTAGTGACCAAATAAAAGATCTAGGATCGATTTTCCAAGCTATCAGGTGTGGACATCTGACAGTCATTAATACTGAACGAGGTCAAAATTTCTCTCTTCTGGGTAGCCATATATTGAGAACAATAGCATAATGAAAGGGTTCCTGAAGTTTTCCTGTTGGAAAAAGTTTCCTTAGATTTCTAGTTAGTAGAAATATTTTCTTTTAAAGTTTATAGAACACTACTTCACTCTGACATGTTATGTCTTTTTTATGATCAAACTATTATCAGATTGGAATCCGATCTCTATTTTAAAGTTCATATATATTTGAAGTATAAGTTATTTTGAGGAAATGTTTGAAATTGTGTATGATATGGTATTTTTCAGTATTTCTTTCTTTATATCTCTGTCCAGAATAGAACACCATGTCTTGCTTAATCTGAATAGTTTGATTATCAGATTTCCATGCTGTCTGTGTATATGATTAAATTATAATCTTTAGAGACTGGAATATGCAATTGGAATTCTCCATTTCTTTGTAGGGTTATCGTTTCTTCATGATATTCTATATTAAGAGGAAGGGTTTATGTTACTTTTTAAAAATGTTCTCTATTAATTCTGGAACTTCTATGTTTGATTCAGATCTTAATATGCATTTCTTGTGGATTGATTGAATTACTGCATCTATGCTTGTAATGAGCCTTTGCTATTCGTTCTCCTCCCAACAATGAAGGGAAGTGGTGTTATGTGTCTGTTATATCACTCATAGAAGGAAACTTGTGGTTTCGAAATTTTGTAAAAGAGTTAGCGCATCGCCATTTTTTATGTTTTGTTATTTTCATTTCTTTCTACCCTTTTCCCAAATTCAGAGAAGAGCCGAATTTCTATAAAAATATCAAAGGTATTCATTGAGGTGCATATTTTCTCCCACTTGCTGAATTTCCCATAAGATTATTGGAGAGGTGCAAGATTTGATGATCAACAGTTATTTTTCTGGCACGCCCGATGGGACTAATTCCAAAGGCTTGATTAGAAGTCAGAAATATTTCTAAAGAAGACCAAAGGAAGGAAATTGGAGGTTTCATGCCCAGGGTTGAAACAAGAGCATCATCAAAGGGTAAATTTTAGTATTCTCAGTTACCAACCTCAGTACCTAGGAGAAGAAGAGTCATAGGTTCTGTATCACCTATGAGAAGTAGTAGAGGAAGGAGTAAGATTCTGAAGTTTAGAGCCTTATCTACTCTGTGTGGAGGCCAAAGTTTCCAAATAAGAATACTAGTTTACTTGATATAAAGGAACCTTTTCTCCATGTACCACATACCCCCTCTTGCTCCTAGAAACTTTGTAACTTGGGATAGTGGTAGTCCGTTGCTGCCACCTACTCCACCTGATGTCTGGCTCACCATACCCACTAATGCCCTCAAGGCTATTCTAAAATTTTATAGGGAGGACTTTAAAACCCCTTACGAGCACCTCTTAGATGTAGCAGAAGTATGTAGGGTGCACAATATAGTGGAGGAAAATATTGCTATGAGATTGCTGGCTGCTTCTTTCAAAGGGAAGGCTCAAAACTCGTACAGATCTCTGACTTCTAGTTTAATCAGCTTGTGGGATGATCTCAAAGAAAATATTTTTGAATGCTTTTCAGAGAAAGGAGACCGTTCCTCACTATTACATCAATTGATTACCATCCAGAGAGCCCCAAAAGAAGCTATGAGTGATTTCAACACCAAGTTTAATAAAAACTAGCAAAAGATCCCAACTATTGCATGACCTCTAGCTGCTATGGCATTCATCTTCTACTTAAAGGCCATCAATTTGGATATTGTGGTCCTGATAACTTCCATGGCAGGAGATATTCCAACTGATGCCTATGAGGTGGTGATACACACAAAGAATAGTTTGATAGATGCGGGAAAGATTTAACCACGACCTCTGATGCCTATTTTTGTAGAAATCTCAAGTGTGCCACTCTGAGAAGAGTCCTCTCTAAACACTTCCATGACACAAATGACAAACTCAGCTCCACCCCAATCTATGTACGTATACCCTACTACACAATCGAGCACGTTGGGTTCTTCCTTTGTAGCAAAAAACCTTAATGATATGAAGAGCTTGGTGTGATACTTCACTAATGAACTAGTTCTCATCAAGTGACAACAAGTAGCTCCTCTGAAGCAAGAAACTCAAACATACCAAGGAGATAAACCTTTCTATTAAAAAAATCAACAGAGTACATATCAAGGAACTTCGCATTGGGGAGGTTAGCAAGTGGCTTCCACCAACCAAATAGTTCCGATTACCATGCCATTACTATAGACATGGAAAATTGGTCGACACACTTGATCCTGATTAATAACATCATTTCATCCTGAATCACCTTCTCAGCTTATCATCACCTTTCATCCCTTAATTGGATAAATCATTATTTATCTAATTAAGTCATTCTTCCCTGTTAATTAAATTAATCAATTTAATTTAATTAACCCTCCATCTCCATTTAATTGAATAACTCATGTTATTTGATTAAAATCCCTAAGGTCACTTTATTAAATAAATTAAAATTTGTTTAATTTAATATCATCATCTCTCTAATTAAATAAAGAAAATCCTTTATTTAATTAAATCTAAAATCACTTTCCTCTCATTTTGATTTATTTCAATCCAAAAATCTAAATCACATGGTCACCTCACATTCTCTCATTAAATTAATCAAGTCTTAATTAATTTAATCCCATCTCCTAAAATTCTCTAGATTTTGCCACTTGCACATGAAAATGCATTTAATTGATTTATTAAAATTTCAATTTTCTCTCAATATGACATATTTATGGAATATTCCTCCAAGTTTGAAAATCCCTCTAAGTGGATTTGTACATCCAACAAAGCATTCACTCTCCTCTTACATGTCCTTGTGCATTGAGCCAAGTGGCATTTAAGTAATTTTTCTTCCCTCTTCAACAAGTCATTTCACAAATTTGAAATTCCACCTAATAACATTTATTGGCTCATTCATCAAAATGTGTACAACCTTCCTCCATTCACATCTTGACAAGTGGCATGTGGCCATTGGATGTTGAATGATCCCACATTCATCCATTTTTCCTCTTCTCTTCTCAATCAAATCTATAAATAAGAGGCTTTCCTTCTCATTCATCATCCACAATTTGAGAGAAAAGTTATTATCTTCACATTTAGAGCAATTTCATCCATTTTCTTGAGCCTTTTCCATCACCATAGCTAGGTTATTGCAGATTTTATCAAGAAATCATCTTGTTCTTCACCATCAAGTGGATCAACCGTCATCAAAGCTTACAAAGGAGTTGGGAAAGGGCCAATTTCTACACATAATTGACACTAATTCCCCCATGGGATTGAGGATTTATATGCTTAATTAGGATTTAATTTACTTTCTTGTCTTGTTCTTCATATTTTACTATTTTGAGCATCACTAATGAATTTCATGGGGAATCCTTGTTCTTACTTACATATAAATCTAATTATGTGTTTATTTCTTATGTTTTTGGAGGTATAGGATTGGGGTTCACATTTTGGCACTAGAAGGAGGGCATATCTCACGTTCTAATCATGTTTTTTCAAGAAATTTCATGCTTTTTGTGCCTTTTTTGTAGGTTCTTGGAAACTCCGCTGCTGACTATCAAGCGGTGCAATATCAGACCCCTTAAAGTTCCAAACTCCATCACTGAGCTCTTCCTGCCTAAAGAATTCAAATTTCAAACTTAGTTGCTGGATTTCCAAATTGCAAACTGTGACGTTGGTCAAATAGAGCCACAATCATGGTCTTTGTTTTACTATAGAGCACCGCTCTCAGAAAATAAAAACGCTATATTGTGCTATTGAAGTTTTTAAACTCTATCGTACTCACTAACTGCGCTGCTGGGTTAGAGTAAAAAGTTCAAAATTGAGTTGATTTTGACATGTGCCTTTTTGTTTTTGACTTTTGGAGCTCCTAACCTATTTTCTGTCTCTGTATTTCTTGGTTTTAATCAGTTTACATGTTAGGGCAAGGGGGAGAATGAAGTTGAAGGTTGCATTATGACATCATTCTCACATTTTACCAAGTGTTTTTGAAAACTTTAGTGTTTGTTCAACACTCTTAGAGAATTCAAAATCTATCTTAAAAATAAATTCTTATCTTCATGCTATTAGGATCACTAAAGTTTCTTTTGGGCCCTAAAAATAATATTGCAAAAGCTTTCCTTTTTGCAACAAAGGGTTAAAAAAAAAAGGAACTTTAGGAAAAACTCACTAGATTTGGTTTGAGGATTAACAAATTGAACAAGGAAAATTCCATATTTCATTTTTGTGCACTAAAAAGAATCAAATCATTGCTTTGTGGACTTAAAATTTAACAAGTGCTTCTTTTTTTTGTAATTACTTACCCAAAGTAATATCATTAAAAGGATGTATGCACTTCTCTCGTGCTTTATAGTGACCTTGAGAATCAAAAGTACTTTTGGTGATCTTAAATTGTGTAAGTGATTGCCTTCACATTTCATTTGGGATTACAAATTGAATCAATCTTGCGAGTGTGAGTGTGGCATATTGTGAGTGTTCTTCCTTTGTTTTTCAATGAAGGTTGATCAAACTATAGGATATGCTTGCTCACTTTTGTTTATCTTAGAGGGCCTTCCTGGTGGGGAAAAGTAATCACCCCAGGGAACGAACCAACCGGTATATAAGTGTGGATTCTTGAGGAAAGTTCAAGAATCACGAGGATTATTCCGATGAGAATGACATCAATGGTTTCTCACTGCATGGATGGTCCCCCATGAATGAAATTCCCACATTAAAACCCATTGTTTAGCAAAAGGTCATGTCCTTTGAAGCTGCCCCACGTAACATGTGGTTCTGTTGTAGAGATAAAAAGTATGCCATGGGAGATTCATGGGTACTGATGCTTGGCTGAGCTGAGAAGCGAGTGAACTATAAGGGTGAGCCTATGTGGTCAAGCATCTAGTCATGCACACTTAATATGCACAACTGGAATAAAATCCAAGTGGGAATCCAAACAAATATTGTCTTTTCATCCTAGGATTGTGTATGCTCTTGGAATAAAAAAAACCTTGCTTGGGACTTAAAACATTTGAAAAAAAACATTCACAAGATCTTCAAAATTTCAAACCCTTTGGAGGAAGAAAATACCTTTGACAAATTCAAGTGCTCTTGCTTGCCCTAGGTATTTTATCCTTAGAGGCTTCTAAGTATTTGGGTTCAATCACAATTTTCTCTCTCTAAAGTCAACCTAGGAAACTATGCTCTTGAAACCTTGATTTTCACATAAGGGACCTTGTGGAATAAAAAGGAATTGAGACATAGACATTTAGTTTGAAATTTTAATCAAAAAAATGTTTGTGGTAAAAAGAACTCATTGAGAAAAGATAAGGACAATTGGACCCCACATGCATTCTTTCAAATATTTTCCTTCAAAATCAAAATCCACAAGCCCAAATTCAAAAATATTAGTCCAAAGGACCGTGAAGAACATCTTTCAAGACTTCACGAGGTAAGAGAAAGGTTGGTTTACAACTTCTACAAGAAAGATTCAAGAAACAACCCTAACTTGTATGAGTTTTATTATCAGAAAAATCCTAATCTCTTTTGAAGGTTTGTTTTTCTCACATAAGAAGTATGGCATGTTCTTCAAAACCGAGGTCTTGTAAGAAGGGGTTTTATCTAGGTCAAGTCTAGGATCAAAATCATCACTCTCACCCATCTCTCAACTATCAAAAACAAAAATCACCTCACCAACAAACTCTTGGAAACTTTGAAAACATCATTTATGCTAAACTTATAGGAAAAATCAAAATCATCTTGTTTGACTTAACACACTTAGTCAAATTATCAATCCTTTTGAATGAATTGACCTCTCAATGAAATCCAACATCTTGGGGTCTAGGAGTTCATTATCTTGTTTGAATTAACACACTTAGTCAAATTATCCTCTAGTGTACGAGTTTAATCTAGGATAAAACAACTTCCTAGAGTTTACAAGTTCATCATCCAAAATCGCTTTGTTTGACTTCACACACTTAGTCAAATTATCCTCAATCAAAATCAAATCAAATCAGACCTTAAAGTTTAGCATTTCCCTCAAGGTTCTTCAAGAGTTTTCATCATCACTTTGATCCTTAATTTATCCTAGTTCTTTTATTTTTGTACGTAAAGTCTTTTATGGTGCAAACAAGATCTCAACACAAGAAGAATATGGAAATCACCAAGGAAACATCAAATTCAAGTGACCTAAGTCAAACTGCTCCTGAAATAAATCCTGTTGGATCAAGCAATCCCCCAAGCAACTTCCCTCTATGATTTCAAACCCCTCAAGAGAAGGGTTAAATAGATGACATCACTGACAACAAGATGACACAAGATGAAATCCTAGAGATGGTGCGAAATCCCAAAAATCATCGAATTGTCAATGCTATGATGAGGTTATATCCATCCCAATACATGCTAGAGTTAGTGAAAGAAGGGGATAAACTTCCTTCTAACTTTGATGTAAGCACTATTGTGCAAAGAACTCTTGGGATCATGCCCCCAACCTCATCCATTCTTTTGCTTCAAAGCATCACTCAAGACATCCAAAAAATCATATCATCTATCACTTCAACCCCATCGGTTGTTAACAAGGGAAGCGCCATGCTTCACGAACTCCAAAAAAAACACCTTGTGAACAATAGAGAGTTGAATGCAAACACCACACTGGATAAATCCATTTTGGTAAATCCATTACACCCATATGTCCCTCTCACATTTCATGATTTTGCCGATCCAACCTCTTATCATACAACACCAATTTATCCTCTAGACACAAAAACCTCTCTCCCTACCTCACAAGGAGAAGGTGACTTGTTTGGAGCAGGGGGAATCTTTGATCCCTCATCATCACTTCAAGGGATTGCACCACCCATATTTCTGCCATTTCCACTTCTACCACTTACATCTGCATCATCTCTTGGGTTGGGCCTTCCCCCCTTACCCGCCATCAATCAACCAAACCAAAGCATCATACAAATCCTCCTGCTATGCCATTGATATCATAATGTAACATATGTCAACCATCCAAGCAACCCCAATGGTCAACACATCCACCATTCCTCAAATCTCCCAAGGCATGGTTTATCAAGGACCAAGCATCTTGATCATGCCATCCACAATTCAAACCCCGATTATCAATATGACCATTCCGCTCATCACAATGGTCCACACCCTTCCCAATCCACCACCACCATCGCAAAAACACAACACAAAAAATTCATTCACCATCGCATTACAATCTTCTCGATAAACCACTCATCAAAAGGTGCTCCAAAACCAACAGGCTACACAACTAGCTACTTAACAAGTGCAATAGGCACAATAGGCTGCTCAAGCTATCCAAGCCTTACTACAACAACAACAAGCTACAAAAGCTGCCCAAGTCACACAAGCTACACAAGCAATCCAACAAGCACATGCTCAAGCTCGAGCCCTATTGACTTCTTAGTTGTCTTTGGTTGTCCTTGATGACATAATTGGTTTGGTATCTTAGATAATCATTCAGAGGCTTTGTTTTTGGTATTCATGTTCATGATGATTCAATTTTTTCATGTTGATTACTCATATGGCTTCTGGTTCATATTTTATGAATGCTATTCATTTGCAAATGGTAATGACTATATTGGACTGACAGTGTTGATAAGGCTTGGTACAGGTTATTCAGATGCTGTTCATTGTCACAGGGCATTCATTAGCTTATGTGATAAATGATATTGTTATCTTGACAAGACTTAGGTTGATCATGGAATAGTTGGTTTCATTTTGATAGGTATATTATTCCAATTTCTCATTATCAGGTTGATCATGGCATCATTGAAAAGGTTCATTTGATTATATCTTCATGGCATATTTTCATTCTATTGATCTTCATGGTTGTCTCATAATTCTTGTGTGTCAATGGCTATGATACATTATTTGATACATGGCATATTGGGTTGGAATTATATTAATGCTCTCTTTGGCACTCAAGTTTGATATTTCTTTTGGCATCATTGGTATATCAAGTTACTATACACTCTTTAGTTGGTTTTGTCATTTCATATCTTCATGGCTCTTTCACATTATCTTGGTGTCACTAGCTAGGACACAATGATTGGTATATATGAACTCTTCATCTGGTTCATATGTTTTAGATTGGCTTGATATCATAATCGACATCTAAAGGTAATGCTTATGGAAATATGGTTTTAATTGATCATTATCAGGTTTATATTATCAGTTGACATGAGAATTATGTTTCATTTTGGTTTGATGTCATTTTTTGTGTCTAAGGAATATGATCTTAACATATATAGATGGTCATTAAAAGGAGACTACATTGCACAAGCCTAGACTTCAGTATCGACATCCAAAAGTGATCTAAGAGATAAAGGTGATCATTTCACTTAGCATATAGATTAACCCTATCGGGTTTCTATTGGAATCTTGTTTTATCATTTGTTAATTATATTTTTGCAAGTCAATTTAATGGATTATTTAAAAGTCACTATGGAGTGACATGGCATCGACAATTTGGCAATAATTTTCAAAGTTAATATTGTGGCTCAAAGGCATTATTTTAAAAAGTAAACTTGCATCGGGCTTCATTGAAACGGTAAATGACTTTGAATAAAGTCTTTTTTTTTTAGTTCGACCTCTATGCTTCATCATTTTACATATCTTATTGTCGACATGATTGATTCTTTTGGACATGGTTTAAATTCTTTGAAGTGGCAATGTTGATCGACAACTAGAAGTCAATAATCTAAGCGATTATTGTGTCAACATTATGTGTCTTTGAAAAAAAAATCCAAATCATTATGGTGTTTGATTTGATACATCAGATTTCATATGTTATTATGTTTTTTCCCCTTTGGACCTCAAAATACATTTCACTTTGTCAAAGGCATTGAAGTAAATAGAAGAAAAGCTAGGGCAACAATTTTTTGTCTTCTCTTTGCACGGGTTTGAAACCCTAGCCTCTCCGCCACCATGAGTCTTTGGTATGTGTCTTTGTAATGAGTTTCTACTATTATTGTGAAGGTTTCTCAACTATCTCTGGCCATCTATAGTGGGAATATCAGAGTTGCGCAACAAGCATGCATTGGGTAAATTGTATTCTAAAACGTTTGCTGGGTAACAAGGGTAAATGGATGTTTCCTCCAACCACATCTCCATTGAGTATACTCTAGTAATCTTGACCTTCTTGTAGCATTTAAGAGGTAATTTTCTTCATTTGGTGAAAGGAAGAATATAGATTTATCACTTGTTCTTCAACATGAATCTTGGAAATAAAGATATGGTTGGTAGAATATTTCATATTAACTGTTGGGTTTTACTTCTCCATTTGTTTTTTTCTTGGATGGTTGGTCAGATCTGGTATTTTGAATCATGAAAATGCTTTTCAGTTAGTAAAGAGAAAATGATGCCCTGATAGAATATTAATTCTAATTATTCTTGCAATGAGGGTTTGTGACGTTTAGTTGATGAGTAGTCATGCATTTTGTGAAATCTATCATTATCATTGCAGATTCAAAGTGGACTTATTTCATGTGTTACAAAAAATGATGATTATGTGCATAAGGTTTTTTTAAAACAAATTCTTATGGTTTTTGGAAAGAGGGAAATTATGTTACTTGTGCATATTTCACTACATTCTGATATGGGTTATGAAAAATATTTTAATTTGAAAAAAGAAGCGTTACTTGAAATATACTTGTCTGATTTTGAAATGGCCTTCTGTATAGGAATTACATAAGATTATTCTCCATCTGCTGATCATCATTTTTACTAGTTCATTTTTTTAGAAATTGTATGAGGGTTTCAGATTCAATGACATTCCTTAATTAGAAAAAAATGATTTTGAAAGATATATAAATATAGTGATGATACACTGTGATGTGTTGTTGTTGAAATTGTAATTGTTATTATTTCAAAAAGAGATGTGATAACTTTTGTAAATGAAAATCTGAAAAGAGATAGTGAAAAAGCTCTGTAATAAAAGTTTGAAAACATGATGCAGAGTATCATCATTAAAAACCTTATTTATTTAATATTTTAAGGATTCATGTTGAATCTTTAGGGTATTAAATAGAGAGGTATGAGTGAGAAAAAAAGAAAATAGAGAGATCCTCCGTGTTATTGTAATTTTGTAAACTGAAAAGGGGTTGGTGCTTCTTGAAATTAGTGTTTCAAAATAAGGGGTTGGTACTCCTTGAGATTGGTGTCTCTAAAGGAGGGGTTGGTGCTCCTTGAGTTGGTGCTGAGAAATTAGCTTATAAGGCATTGTTAACAGTGGTTTTCAAATAAGAGCTTGAAAGGCAGTAGTTTAGGAGTGGTTTTTCTACCCCAGGAGGGTTTTCCACTCAACATATCTTGTGTCTCATTGTTCATTTGTGGTTTCACTGCTTTAGTGTTAGAATGCTTTATTGTTCATTGTTTAGCAATTACATTTCTCATTTCAGTTTATGAGTGATTGCATTCAATTAATGAAGGTACTTATCATTGAAATATTGAGAACAAATGTGTGCTATGGTTTATTTTTTGAAAAATGTTAAAATATGTTAAGACACTGATTCAACCCCCCTCTTAGTGACATTTTCACTCCAAAAATTGGTATAAGAGCGTATGGTCCTCTAATAGGTCTAAACAACCTAGGATTGATTCTAGTCTTGGAGTCTGTTTAAAATGTCTCAAGCTCATTAGGCACATCCGTGACTAGAGCTCCATTATTTGATGGAACAAATTATGTATTATGGAAAATTAGAATGGAAACATATCTATTTTCTATTGATCTTGATGTGTGGAGCATAGTTTTAAATGGGTACACTATACCAACCACATTACCCATAATTACTGATGAAAATAAAAAGTATGAAACTAATGCTAGAGAAAAACATGCTCTCTTGTGTACATTGACTAAAGATGTCTTTATTAAAGTCATGCATTGCAGTTATGTTAGGGAAATCTAGGTTAAACTTGAAACCATCTATCAAGGAAATGAAAAAGTTAAATAGTCAAAAGTCCTTACTCTAAAACATTAGTTTGAGGATATAAAAATGAGGGATGATGAAAAAGTGGCTGATTACTTCTTCAGAGTTGATGAAATTGTCAATGCTATGAAAGGGCTAGGAGAAGATGTAAAAGAATTTGATGTAGTAACTAAGGTTATTAGAACCTTACTACTTAAATTTGAAGCTAAGGTTTCTACTCTTGAAGAAAAGAAACACTTTGACCAGCTTAGCTTAGATAGTTTACAAGGTACTTTGACTGCCTATGAAATGAGAATCAATAAAAACAATTCTACTAGAAAAGAAACTGCCTTTAACACTGAAAAGAAAGAAAAAGATGAGGTTACTGATTCAATTTTTTTTGATTCTATAGAATTCCATTTTGTTAGAAATCTTAAAACGGGATCTGGAAAATATAAGCGAAAACTTCCCTTTAAGTGTTTTAACTGTGGAAAAATAGGTCACTTTGCTGCAAAGTGTCCCTATGGCGATCAAAATAGTGACAATGAGAAATATGAAAAACTGCCTAAGGAAAAGGCCTATAAACCTAAATGAAATTTCAACTTCAAAAAGAATAAAAGTTTGTTTAGTAAAGATGAAATAGACACTGACACCTAAGATTCTTTAGCTAAAGAAGATGAAACTTTATTCATGGCTGAAATCATTTAGAAAGAAGATGCAAACAACAATGATAATGAAGAAGGTGAAGTAGATGTAGAAGGTGAACTGAAATGTCCTTTAAAAGATATTTAAAAACTCAAAAAGTAAATTCTAGCTCAAGAAAAAAAATCTGCTCAAGCTCTTGCTCAAGAAAAAACTTCAAATCAAGCAATAGTCTCTTTAAAGACCTAGCTTGAAGAAGCCAAGAGATTTGAGGATTGTCTTTGTGTTGGTATATGTTATAAAGATCAAGAAACACATAAACTAGAAAATGAGATTCCTTCTTTAAAGAAATGTTCAAATAATTATTCCTTGTTAAAATAACTAACACTTAAAGATGATATGATTATAAGTCAGAAAAATGAAATTGAAGAATGTAAGAGGATCGCAGATGTTGTAAGGTCTGATTTGGAGGTTAAAATGATTGATTGTCTAAAACTTGAAGGAGAAGTAGTCGCTTTAAGAAAAGAGCTTGAACGTGTCAAGGTTCAATCATAAATTTGATTAGAGTACTAATATATTGAATGAGATGTTGGGCAGACAAAAGCATTCTAAGGATCCTACAAGAGTGGGATATGAGGTTGGACAAAGCTCTACCGAAGAATCTAAAAGAGTGTTTGCTATTGTAGATGGAAAAATGTTTACACCAAGAATGAAGGCTGATCTTGGTCACCATGCTATTGCACCAAAGAGTGTAGAGAAGAAAAAATCAGAGGATGACACTACTGCTAGAAGACAATTCAAAGGTACTCACAGAGAAAGGAGATATGTCTTCAGATCTTCACATCCTTGGCATGATAATTTCATTTAGTTATAATCATTATTTTCAAGGATATTGTTATGTTTGTAATAACTATGGTCATAAGGAAATTGATTGCATGAGATGGTCAAATAAGAATCATTCCAATGTCTCTAGAAATGAAAATGTGGTGTGTTATAATTGTAACAACTTTGGTAATTTTAGAAAAGATTTTAGAATGAATACAAGTGATAATTATGATGGGAAAAAATTTGGAAATATCTTTAGGAAGCCTTATGTTCCTCAGATCAATCACCAATTCATTTGTTTCAGATGTAATAACATTGGGCATAAAGTACAACAATGCAAATTTAATAAAAAGACAAGTACTTTAAGCAAACAAGTGAAAAAGTCTACATTGGTGTGGAGAAGAAAGAGAAATAAAGATGAATGTGTGAAAAATCCTTGTGCACTCCTTGCACATGTGATACCATCTAGGTCTTGAGAAGAAGCAAAGACTTAGTGGGAGTCTATTATGGTAACACATTTTACCCCTATGAAGTAAATAAGAGGTCTGTAAATGTCAATATTTCATTATGTTTATTCTGATTGTATTGTTTATGAAGGTCGGCATATGATATGGGAAGTTTATGAGAGCCTTAGATATAACATATATCATCATGTTTATTACTCTACGTATAACTGATCAAATTTACAAGTTGTTAAGGAATTTAAGTTTGAAGTACATTGACAGTCCTTTGGTGAGTTTGATACTTTGATGGCTCAATTCATAAGGTGCACGTTGACTACATACAAGAGATGGTTAAGTTTCTTATCTTTGATGTCTTGAAATCATTCATTAATTTTGGTATCAAGGTGTGATGACTGTCTTGTTCTTGAAATGCATACTTTCCAATGAAGAGTAAACACGTGAGAGAAGGGTGTAAATTTTATTTTCTATGATTGAAAGTTAGTTGAGGAAACATTTAGTTTAACAATATGTATGGACTATATTATACTGAGCTTGGATAGAGACAAAATTTTTTATTATAAAAAAATAGTAGAAATGTCATGGATCAAAAGGTAAATAGTTGTTTAACGTTTCAGTTTGGTAGTGATAAGGACATTCGGTTTGAACTTGGTTTTATTTTTGATAATATAGTAATACTTGTTTGAGGATTTATATGACAATGTGACATGAATACTTGTTAGAGTTTGTGGCTCTGATATTGACAATCATTGATAGTTGCTGAAGCTTTGTGGTTTAAATGCCTTAACCTTTTGTTATTGCTGAAAAAGGTAATCATCTGGTTTGGAAGGTAGTGAATGAATCTCTGCATTAAGAAATGTTTTTGCAAGTCAGTGGTGAAATAATTTGGTATCTCCCTTATATTATTTGGTATCAAAGAAGATGAAGTTTTTCTCATGATTGAGATAGTACACAAGAACAAAAATATGCCTTGATGGTACTTCAGGTTTTTATTCTTCATGAGAATGTTTTGTTATCAATAATATTCGAGTCTTTGCACATCTGCAATATGGTTTACAAATGGAGTGGTGAATTGCTAGTGTGATTGCAATGGATTGAAAGTGTTTTCAATGACCCATTTGGATTATTTGACAATGCTCTTGCTGTTTGAGAAAAAGGAGTAATGATATCAGTTTTGATATATCTATATATGGAGCTTCTTTGTAGGGGGAGCTTGTTTCTATATGTTCTTATTTCCAGCTCTCTTATATATTTTCAATTTTCTGCTCTTATTATTTTAGTTGTAGTTGGTTCATATAGTTCTTTGTTGGCTTCTCAGTTGTGGTTGCATTGCATTTCTTTGTCATTAAGGATAAAAGGGAGAGAGTAATTTGTGTTTTTCCATCAAGGACAAAGGGGGAGTTTGTTGACTTCTCAGTTGTCTTTGGTTGTCCTTGATGAAAAAATAAGTTTGGTATCTCAGATAATATTTTAGAGGCTTTGTTTTTGGTATTCATGCTCACGATGATTCAAGTTTTTCATGTTGATTACTCATGTGGCTTCTGGTTCAGATTTATGAATGCTATTCATTTTCAGATGGTTATGACTATATTGGACTGACAGTGTTGATAAGGCTTGGTAGAGGTTATTCAAATGCTATTCATTGTGACAGGGCATTCATTAGATTTTGTGATAAATGATATTGTTATCTTGACAAGAGTTAGGTTGATCATGGAATGGTTGGTTTCATTTTGACAGGTTGGCCCTTCTTTATTGCATGACAGGTATATTATTTCAATTTCTCATTATCAAGTTGATCATGGAATCATTGACAAGATTCATTTGATTATATCTTCATGGCATATTTTCATTCTATTGATCTTCATGGTTGTCTCATAATTCTTTGGTGTCAATGGTTATGATACATTATTTGATACATGGAATATTGGGTTGGAATTATATTAATGCTCTCTTTGGCACTCAAATTTGATATTTCTTTTGGCATCATTGGTATATGAGGTTACTATACACTCTTTAGTTGGTTTTGTCATTTCATATCTTCATGGATCTTTCACATTATCTTGGTGTCACTAGCTAGGACACAATGATTGGTATATATGAAGTCTTCATCCGGTTCATATATTTCAGATTGGCTTGATATCATAATCGACATCTAAAGGTAATGCTATGGAAATATGGTTTCAGTTGATCATTATCAAGTTCACATTATCAGTTGACATGGGAATTATGTTTCATTTTGGTTTGATGTCATTTTTTTTGTCTAAGGCATATGATATTAACATATATATATGGTCATTAAAAGGAGACTCCATTGCACAAGCCTAGACTTCAGTATCGGCATCCAAAAGTGATCTAAGAGATAATGTTGATCATTTCACTTAGCATATAGATTAACCCTATCGAGTTTCTATTGGAATCTTGTTGTAGCATTTGTTAACTATATTTTTGCAAGTCAATTTAATGGATTATTTAAAAGTCACTATGGAGTGACATGGCATCAAAAATTTGGTAATAATGTTCAAAGTTAATATTATGGCTCAAAGGCATTCTTATAAAAGTTAAACTTGCATCAAACTTCATTGAAATGGTAAATGAATTTGAATAAAGTCATTGCTTTTTAGTTCGATCTCTATGCTTCATCATTTTACAC
This sequence comes from Sequoiadendron giganteum, assembly GCA_007115665.2. Classification (NCBI taxonomy): domain Eukaryota; kingdom Viridiplantae; phylum Streptophyta; class Pinopsida; order Cupressales; family Cupressaceae; genus Sequoiadendron; species Sequoiadendron giganteum. Next base: position 228,848,954 of record CM021104.1, on the reverse strand, counting down.
ATCTTATTGTCAACATGATTGATTCTCTTGGACATGGTTTAAATTCTTTGAAGTGGAAATGCTGATTGATTTGATACATCAGATTTCATATTTTATTATGTTTATTTCCCTTTGGACCTCAAAATACATTTCACTTTGTCAAAGGCATTGAAGTAAATAGAAGAAAAGCTAGGGCAACAATTTTTTGTCTTCTCTTTGCATGTGTTTGAAACCCTAGCCTCTTCGCCACCATGAGTCTTTGGTCTGTGTCCTTGTAATGAGTTTCTACTATTGTTGTGAAGGTTTCTTAGTTGTCTCTGGCTATCTATAGTGGGAATATTAGAGTTGCACAACAAGCATGCATTGGGTAGATTTTATTCTAAAATGTTTGTTAGGTAACAAGGGTAAATGGATATTTCCTCCAGCCACATGTCCATCGAGTATACTCTGGTAATCTTGACCTTCTTGCAGCATTTAAGAGGTAATTTTCTTCATTTGGTGAAAGGTAGAATATAGAGTTATCACTTGTTCTTCAACATGAATCTTGGAAAGAAAGATATGGGTTGGTAGAATGTTTCATGTTAATTGTTGGGTTTTACTTCTCCATTTGTTATTTTATTGGATGGTTGGTCAGATTTGGTATTCTGAATCATGGAAATGCTTTTCAATTACTAAAGAAAAAATGATGCCCTGGCAGAATATCGATTCTAATTGTTCTTGGAATGAGGGTTTGTGACTTTCGGTTGATGGGTAGTCATGCATTTTGTGAAATCTGTCATTATCATTGCAGATTCAAAATGGAGTTATTTCATACGTTACAAAAAATGATGATTATCTACATAAGGGTTTTTCAAAAAAAAATCTTATGGGTTTTTCGAAAGAGGGAAATTATGTTACTTGTGCATACTTCACTACATTCTGATCTAGGTTATGAAAAATATTGTAGTTTGAAAAAAAAAGTGTTACTTGAAATATACTAGTCTGATTTTGAAACGACCTTCTATATAGGCATTACATAAGATTATTATCCATCTGCTAATCATCATTTTTATTGGTTCATTTTTCCAAAAACTGTATGAGGGTTTCAGATTCAATGAAATTCCTTAATAAATTTAAAGATACGAGGGTTTTAGGTTCATTTTTTTTTCTTGAAAGATATATAAATACAACGATGATACACTGTGATGTGTTGTTTTTGAACTTGTAATTGTTATTATTTCAAAAAGAGATGTGATAACTTTTGTAAATGAAAATCTGAAAGAGATAGTGAAAAAGTTTTGTAATAAAAGTTTGAAAACATGATGTAGAGTATGGTCATAAAAAACCTTATTTATTTAATATTTTAAGGATTCATGTTGAATATTTAGGGTATTAGATATAGAGGTATGAGTGAGCAAAAAAGAAAATAGAGAGATCCTCTGTGTTATTGTAATTCTGTAAACTAAAAAGGGGTTGGTGCTCCTTGAAATTGGTGTTTCAAAATAAGGGGTTGGTGCTCCTTGAGATTGGTTTCTCTAAATGAGGGGTTGGTGCTCCTTGAGTTGGTGCTAAAAAATTAGCCTATGAGGCATTGTTAATAGTGGTTTTCAAATAAGAGCCTGAAAGGCAGCAGTTTAGGAGTGGTTTTTCTACCCCAGGAGGGTTTTCCACTCGACATATCTTGTGTCTCATTGTTCATTTGTGGTTTCATTGATTTAGTGTGAGAATTATTTATCATCTATTATTTAGCAATTATATTTCTCATTTCAGTTTATGAATGATTGCATTTAACTCCTGAATGTACTTATCATTGAAATATTAAGAACAAATGTGTGCTATGGTTTATTTTTTAAAAAATGTTAAAATATGTTAAGACACCAATTCACCCCCCCTTTTAGTGTCATTTTCACTCCAAAAATCCCAATATCAAGTCCAACAAGCGCAAGCACAAGCACAATACAAAGAAAAATTGCAAGAAGCCTAGCAAGAAGCATATCAACAAGCCTTGCAAGATTATCGAGTACAACATGAAGTGACCCAACAACAAGCCCAAAAACAAGCGTTGTTGGAATAACAAGAGCATGACCAACAAAAAGCATTGCTGGATCAACAACAAACACAAGCATTACTCGATCAACAAAGCTTGCACCAAACTCCCATCAACATCCCACCCATCAACCCAACACCTCAAAACATGTTCACCCCACCTCATGATCCAGAAGATGATTTGACAACACAAATCAAACTGCTCTCGCAACAAGTGCTTGATCTTCAATTAGGGAAAACAAGGACACCCAAAAATTTCTATTCCTATCCATTCAACAAGAGCTTGGCAATTCTACTATTCTAGAAGGGATTCGAAATCCCCACATTTGACAAATATCGCGGGATAGGGAGCCCTGAAGATCACATCATGGAGTTTCAAGTAAATTGTATGGAAGTCACATACAATGGTCCACATATCTGACGTGGTTGTTTCCTTGAAGCCTAGCAGGTGCCTCCATGGAATGGTTTTGTCATCTTCCTATTGACATTATAACATCCCAAAAAATCAAACACGCATTCCTCCAAAATTATGCATTCAACATTTTCGTGGATGTTAGTTTAGAGGAATTATTGACACTTAAGCAAGGAAAGGGGGAATCATTTACCTCCTTCCTACAACAATGGTGATCTAGGGCCAATCAAAGCAAATGGGCCATGCCAGAGGAACAACATGTTTGTACCATCATTTCCAATCTGGACAAGACCTTGGCCTTTTATCTAAAGATGTAATGCATCACCACCTATGACCAATTGATCCCCAAGGTGGTCAACATCGAAAGGGCCCTTATAACACAAGGGGGCACACCTACCTATCCTAAACATCAGGATAGTCACCCATCCACTAGCTACAATGATAAACCTCGCACATGGGCAAAGAGGAGAAATGTCACCAACGATGGAGTGGTCAATGCCAAGGTCATCATCAGTGCTCCAAAGAAAAATAATCAAATGCATTATCATCAACCACAAAATAATAATCATAATAAGATGCAAGAAAATGTGATAAACCAACAACCACCCCATAATCAAATCAATAATATCAATAATCAAGGAGGACCACCTCCGCGAAACAAGTATCCCTCCAAGCAAAAATTCACAACCCTTGGGGAGTCAGTTGAATCCATCATGAAAAAATTGGTTAATGAGAACCTCATGAAGGTCCCCACTCATGATAATTACCAAGAACCCTAGGTGAAGCCATCCTGGTACAACGGAAATAGCCTTTGTGATTATCATAAACTCAAGGGACATACGACCGCCAATTGCATAAAATTGAAAAATATCATCCAAGATCTCATTGAGGATAAAGTCATAAATGTTGAGAAACCAGATGGTAACCAAGATCTAAAAATATGCACGAATCTAATGCCCAACCACAATCAAGGAAATGATAAAGGTAAGAAAAATTCTGGCAAAGTGAACCATGTATACGAAGGACTTGTCGTGTGGCCGGATGAATTCGTCACTATTGTTAGCATTAAGGGAGCAAACGCTGATTGTGGAGTCACCACATTCAGTGGAAAGGTCACCATTTCTAGGGAATCACATCCATCTAAGACCCCCACTGCAAACCAAAAATCCATCCATAATGATTACAACATCCTTGACCAGTTAAAAATAACCCCTGCTCAGATCTCCATCATGGAGTTACTGAAGATTTCAGCCGCCCACAGGGAAATACTTGAGGAAGCCTTGGCTTCATCCACTATCTTTTCCAACCTTAATATGAAGCAATTTCAAGCTATGGTCGGTAACATCATCACTCCAAATCTCCTCACCTTTTCTGATCAAGACTTCCCCACCCAACCATCTCACAACTGTGCATTACACCTCGAAGTCCTGGTTCACAAGAAAAAGGTCAAAAGAGTCTTGGTGGATGGAGGTGCAGGCCTCAACATTTGTTCACTAAAGCTCATAAAGAATCTGGGAATCTCCAAAGATTCCATTGAGAAAGACAAAGGCATTACAATCAGAGCATATGATGACTAGGAAAGAGTGTCTCAAGGCACTATCAAACTCCCAATCTAAGTAGGGCCAATTACTATGGAAACCACATGTCAAGTCCTCAACCTTGATTTTCCCTACAATATCCTCTTGGGATGCCCATGGATCCATGGGATGAAGGTGGTCACCTTAAAATTCCACCAATGCATCAAATTATCATATGAAAATGAAGAGGTCACAATTCATGGTGATCCTGAACCCTTCACTTATTGCAAGAATTTGGAAGCCAAGTTCTACAAAGTTCCCTAAGTCTCGAAGAATGACAAGGGCCCCTCAACTTCATATAAGTGACCCATCCAACATCGCCTCCACTTATGGGACAAAGACACCTACCATCTCTGACATATTTGACCTCAAGGTCATGATCCAAGAGAATGGGTGTGGGGAATACAAAATGAAGAAGAATTCTTTTGTTGTAGGAGAGTTACCTCAATCTCCAAGGTCACATGGGCAACCCCAACCAGCTAAAACACCCTCTCACACTTTCAGGGTGAACCCTTCTAGATTCCAATGTTGGGGGGATCTAAGTCAGGAAGCTGTGGATGAAATAGAAATTTCAAGCTCACTATATCAAGATGAAGGGACCGTGCCTAATCTTCCCATGGACGAATGAAGCAAGGGGCTACAAATGATGCTTGGTATGGGATACAATAGAAATGAAAGCCTTGGAAGGAACAATAATGGCCAAATGGAACCCATCATTATTAATAGATGAATGAAAATTATTGGCCTTGGGTGTACCCCTTTGAGTATAACTATACGTGGCCAAGGTCCCCTAGTTAACATAGTCAAGACTCCCCCTCAGTTATCGACAACTACCCTCCAGTTACCCGTGTCCACAAGTTGAGTCATAGATAACTTTACCTTTGACATAACTGACGTTTGTAGTAGTAGTGATGACAAGGACACCATAACTGACCTACCCATGCTTTTTGAAGACTCCTCCCTACTCATGATTAGCACCCTATCTTTTGAATTAGACCACCAAACCCACAAAATAAACTTGGTCTACCCCCAACTCATTGATTACGACCAATGAGGAGCACCGATTTTGGACTCATTTGAGAACGATGAGGCACTCTTGGAGTTCATGGGATTGAGGGATACAGTACCATGTGTAGATCATAAGTCTAGATTTGACATTACACTAGACACTTACGCCTATTACAGGGAGACAATTGAGAATAATCTCAAGGTCCTTGGGTTAAAACCACACCGTGGCACTCTTTGACCATAAAATAGTAAAAATAAAGGATGCATCCAATGGTGAAAACCTCTTTGAGGCACCGGAGGATGAAGGATTCAATCTTCCCCTCACTACAATCCATCAAAAAAAATTGGCAGTTCTGGTATAGCAATACAATCCTATCAACCTGGGAACAAAGGAGCTACCACACATAACCTTCTATGCTAAATCACTTCTATCAGAGGAATAGGAACTCTTAGCTACATTCTTGAAAGAAAGAAAAGTGAACTTCGCATGGACTTACGCTGATATGCCTGGGCTTGACCCAGAGATAGTGGTTCATCATTTGGCAGTATATCCTGAGGAAAAACCTGTCAAATAGAAGCTCAGAAAGATGCATCCCCAAATAGCCTTACTAGTCAAAATAGAATTGAAAAAGCTCTTGGATGTAGGGTTCATACGCTCGATCGACTATCCAAAGTGGGTGTCCAACCTGGTACCTATTTCAAAACCAACTGGGGGCATCCACATTTGTATTGATTTTAGGGACTTAAACAAAGCGTGTCCTAAGGATGAATTTCCACTACCAAACATCGACATGATAGTGGATATGATGGCCAAACACAAGATACTATCACTAATGGAAAAATTTTCAGGATATAATTAGATCATGATAGCAAAAGAGAACCAACACAAGACAATGTTCACATGTCTGTGGGGGACCTACTGCTAGAACATGATGCCATTCAGGTTAAATATTGTAGGTGCAACTTATCAAAGAGACATGACACTAATATTTCATGACATAATTCATAATATTGTGGAATATTACGTGGATGACATATTGGCTAAATCAAGGAAAAGACAAGATCACATAGCAGCTCTGAGCTCAATTTTTGACAGATTGGAAAAATACAAGGTTAGACTTAACCCCAAGAAGTGCGTCTTCGGGGTGTAATTAGGAAAGATCTTGGGGTATATCATGTCAATGAGAGGAATTGAATTAGATCCCACTAAAGTCAAGGTGATCCTCGATATGGAAGCACCTAGGACACTAAAGTAGTTGAGAGGTCTAAAAGGCAGGCTCTAGTCCATCCCCAAATTCATAATGCAACTGGTAGATAAACATATCCCATACTCTCATCTACTCCACAAGGAGGTAGAATACAAATGGTATGAAAAATGCAACCATGCATTTAACAAAATCAAAGAATACTTACTCACGCCACCAGTTTTGATGCCACCAATCCCAGGAAAACCACTGATCCTATACATTTCAGCGACAATGGAAACTCTTGGTGCTCTATTAGCTCAACACGATGAAAATGGAAGAGAGAAATATACTATATCAATAGGACCATGGTGGGACACAAGCTAAAATATACTCCTATTGAAAAATCTTGTCTGACAGTTGTGTTTGCAGCTCAAAAATTCAGACACTACATGCTGGCTCATCAAATCAAGCTAATTGAGAAGATAGATCCTCTCAAGTACCTACTTTCTAAAGCCACTCTCACAGGACGAAAAACCAAGTGGATCATGATATTGAAAAAACATGACATTGAGTATGTGGAGTGCAAGGCCATCAAGGGACAAGTCATTGCAGATCAACTAGTTGAGGTAGCTATATACACAGAAAACCCGCTTATGTCAGAATTCCCCAATGAACCAATTTTCAGCCTAAGTGTAGCAGACCATTGGAAGATGTATTTTGATGGATCTTACATGAAACATGGGCTAGGAGAAAGAATTTTCTTCATAACTCCCCAAGGAGACTCCATACCCAAATATTACAAGATGTAAATCCCATGCATGAATAACATAGCAGAGTATGAGGCTCTTGTCATAGGCTTAAGAATTGTACTACAATGGAAAATTATGACTCTAAAGGTATATGGGGACTCTCAACTCATAATCAATCAAGTAAAAAATGAATATCAGATGAAGGATGACAAGCTAAATCCATACATTTGAATAGCTACCTAAAGAAAACAACAGAGCAATGAACACAATGGCTACAATTGGATCACTCCTTGAAATTCCACACAATGTCCCAAAGCAAGAAGTCCTTGTAGAGTAGCTTCTCATACCAGCATTTGAGGTACTAGAGTCTCAATTTGTGTGTGAACTCATTGGTCCTGGCGATCCCTTGTATCATGACATTTACGGATACTTAAAAATAGAAGTCTTGCCTGTTGACATAACCCCAAACCTTAAACAAGCCTTCATGAAGAATTCAACCCAATTTTTCATCCTAGGAGAAGCCCTTTATTGTAGGAGCATTGAGGGAAACCTGTTGTGTTGCTTAAATACTGAGGAAGCCCTGACTACTTTAACCGAGGTACATAATGGCATTTGTGGATTGCACTCGAGTGGTATGACTTTGGTTAAGAAATTTTTGAGGACCAGATACTATTGGCCCACAATGGAGAGAGATGCACATGACTTCATCAAAAGATGTTTGGAGTGTCAGCACCATTTAGACCTCATCCATGCACCAACTCAAGAGCTTCATCCCACTATTACACCTTGGCCCTTCTCACAGTGGGGGCTTGATCTCATCGGAAAAATCACCCCAACCTCATCCAATGGCCACAAATTCATCATCACCACCACATAGTACTTTACAAAGTGGGTCGAAGCCATTCCCATGACCTACATCACTAGAAAGTAGATATCTAAGTTCATCCTAAACTATCTCATTTGCTAGTACGGTGTCCCCCCAAGCTATTATCCCAGATAATTGGACACCTTTCAAAAATCAAGATGTTCGTAACTTATGTGGAAAATTCAATATCCAACATCACTTTTCCACTTTGTATTACCCTCAAGGCAATGGCCAAGTAGAAGCCACCAATAAAACCATCTTGAAAATCCTTAAGAAAATGGTCAGTGACATTGGTCATGACTAGCATTTGTAGCTAAATCCCACCTTATGAGCTTATCACACCAGCATTCACACACCAACAAGTGTCACCCCATTCTCTCTAGTCTACGAATCATAAGCCATCCTACCCATTGAGATCAAGCTCCCATCCCTAAGAATATCATTGCAAAACCTCATCACAAATGAAGAATACAGGGTCTCATGACTGAATGAGCTGGAGTTATTGGATGAATGGCGTATGGATTCCCTAAACCATCTATGGTTGTATCAAAATTGACTTAAGTGGAGTTATAACAAGAATATCAGGAAGCAAACCTTCCAATTTGGTGAACTTGTGCTAAAGGAGAACCAAAAGAATGTGTCAAACTCAGAAAGAAAAGGAAAATTTGATCCCAACTAGTTGGGACCTTTCGTAATCATGACAAGCTATAAATCAAGGGTATATTGATTATCAACACCAAAAGGGGAGCCTCTATAGGAGCCCATGAACAACTCCCATCTTAACAAGTTTTATTCCTAAAATCTTGCAAGGTATAGAACCAAAAAATACAAAAAATCACAAAAAGTCCTGAAAAAATGGTCACCCTGATGAAAACCTGACAAAGAGGCATCTTGGTGACAACAAAAAAATTCAAAAAATACAAAATCCAAAAAATCAGAAAAAGGATTGAAAAAAGTAAAGAAAAATCATCCTCTAGTGAAAACCACTTCGGTGGTGCTTTGGACAAGTACCATGGTGAAAACCTGGAAAATAGGCTCCAAGCATAAATAAAGAACTCTCCATCCACCAGGATCTTCATGACTCACTTATCCATTACATTCCATCTATCCTTCCACCATCCCTTTGCATCCTTACCATAGCTTGATCTTGTGTTTGTATCATGTTCCACCCTAGTACTACTTGGCACATTCCTAAGGTCAGTTTGTCCTGCCTTTATCGAAGTAGTCTATCAAATCACGCTATGGGAATTTTCCTATACCTGCATCATATCATATTTGTGTATATTCTTGTGATCTTCCTTAAAGTAAAAAATCCAAAAACATTCAAAAAATTAGAAAATCAAAAATCCAAAAATTAATAATCCAAAAAACATCCAAATCATATCAAAATCCAAAACGTGTCAAAAATTTGAAAAATAAAAAAAGAGTCATCAGACAAACTACATCGTTGCTTGAACGTAGGAAAGGTTGATATTTGATCATCCCCTGAGATATTTTAGGTCTTAGGCATTCATCACAATAGAAATGACAATCCGTTTGCCCATCTGTCACATCAGTAATCGAGTCTATGTTAGTCAAACTACGTGGTCTCTGCATGTATAACGTAGGCAAGGCTAATCTATTAATCAACTCCTGAGACCCCTAGGATAGGTCTTTAAGTTAGTCTCTTGGTCAAATCTCGAAAATACCAAAAACATTGAAAAATCTCAAAATCTCAAAAAATAGCTTCAAAACATTTCAAAAAACATCAAAAAAATCTAAATATTTGAAAAAACCCAAAATGGTGCATCCATCTCATCCCGTTTTCATCCATAATAATCATCATTCATAATAAACCGCCTTCATCCTTTGGTAAGTCAATTAGAAGCAAGTATAGCAGGCTCAAAAGTAAACACCCAATCATCAAAATCTCAAGTCTAGGTTAGTAAGTCAACAAGTTGGTCAACTCGGTGTATCTATAGCTTATCATCCAATCAAAATATCATCATCACCTGATCACAACATGTCCTAGAATGCATCCTTTTGGTGATGGACATCAACATCAGGAACCACCGTAGATTAGTCTTGGCTAGCGGTATGAAGAACATTAACTTGTTTGTTTACTTTATATTTTTTTGGATTTATCTTATTGCGCTCATTCTAATGACCTCTCGATGATGTCTAAACAAAAATATTTAGAGAGAAAGGAATGGGGCAAGGATCATTATCTTTTTTATCTGCTGTGCTTATGGGATATTCTTGTAAAATAACTTCATCATGCATGCTTTGTTTGGGGTGTAGGGAGGATGTTTTAGATGTCTTGTTGACCAGATAGCAAGGCTTTCTTTTCTATGTTTTGGTCGGAGATGTTTATAATATTTGAACTACATTCTGAATAAGGCTTCCTATGTCAAGTGTGAATAGGAATACTGCTATTTGATTGTCAAGTATAAGTCCATCACACTAGGTACCATGCCATCCCAGTTCTTTATACCTTGATGCATCGTACCTACGTGTGTTATCAAACATAAAGTAATTGGGTGTTTTAAAAACCCAACTCTTGGTAAGAAAAGCATCATCATCGACACTAATAATAATGACTTGTTGAATATCTTTTCTTCTATCTTCTTTCCACACTAACATGGTACCATGATAGTTAATCAGATCATTGCTAAGGCATCCATCCTGCATTCACAAATTATTATTATAATGCATAATTCATATCACATCATATCAACCACATCACATCATTGCATTTCATGTATCATCATTATCTTAAGTTATGAATAATAATATAGATTTTTTATTCTAAGCATCTTAAGAAAACATTGCATTCATGTCATTACATCCATCACATATCATGCATCATCATAATAATTTTGTATAAGGAAAAGGAAAAAAAACATCATAATCACTCATTGCATGATCTATTAGGAGCATAATATAAATTATTTGCATATCATAACTGCATCCATACAATCCTCACCATAAAATGCATAGAAAAATACAAAAAGAAATGCATCGATAATCACTGCATCATACATCACATGGCATAACATAAAATAAATGCATCTCATAACATATCATCACATATAGGAAATTAAAATGCATCCATACATTATAAATAAAATATCACATCACATAAAAGAAACCATCTCATATATATCATCAAAATATACAACTATCATGGTAAAAAATATCAGATCAAGTGTGTATATGGTACAATAGGGGCAATACAAAAAATTAGAGCCCATGAACTAAAAAAAATGAATACTATCTATGATCAAAAGGGAGGAACTAGCCTTGTTGGCTACTGCCCTCTCCTACCTACCTCTCACCATGATCCTTGGGGGGCCTCATCTCTGTCTGCTACAAAAAAGTCTGGCACCTAACCTGCTGCTAGTAGTGCCTTCTTGTAGTGCTAATGATAGTACTCAACCTGTCTAACTACCTCCTTATATGATCGTAAAGATACTGTCCTACCCTAGGATGAGGAGGCCATACTCTCAAGCTATCTTCTATGACCTATCTCATGGTCCCTCTCGGACCTAGCCTGATCTCTCTTAGCAATAACTACCAAAAACTGCTGCCTAGCCTGATCCCTCTTAGCTGTCAAAATATGCACCTATGCCTACAACTACTGAATCAAACTATCACGATGATCTGGCTATGCTGGTGGCTGCTGATGTGAGACCTCTCTCTCTCCATGTCTCTAGGTGGGCTCTATTGTGCCTACTCTTTGGGTGTTGTCTGCATCTGAGGTGATGTTAGATGTGGCTATAGTCTGGGTGGTGTCTAATGTGGAGGAGGTGCCCCTCCTCCTAGCAGCCCATCTTCATCTCCATCCCCTCTACCTCCCTGTCCTTGACCTTAGCCTACTGATTGACCCCAGGGTCTCCATTGTGCATCCACTATATGTGGATCTGTAAGTCTCAAAGGGGGTTTAAACCAATCTCTGTATACCTATGTCATACCTGCATCACTTGGCCCCTGATCATGTAGCCACAACCTGGCCTTTAGCTACCAAAAGGATGTCACTATCTCATCTATAGGGATGGGCCTGCCCCATGTAGTCTCCCTTGTAGTATATGAAAAGATCACCAAGTACTGGTCATCAAGCCTATCCTGTACCTCACCAAACTATCAAGCCACCTGATCTGGTAAGTGCTTCTCTATCATGGTGTGCTCTCTGCATTGCATTAGCCTATCCTAGTGAAAAAAGAACAATTGCTGAATGTCATCAAACCAAGGACCCATCCCAAGCTAGGGCCTCTAGGTAAAGACAATCATCTCATCGATGAATCTCCTCTAGTGTGTAATACCGTTGGCCCCTGTATGTGTGAAGATAATTTGAGCACCACCGTATCGCCATATGATCAAATCAGCTAGCTCTAATGCAATTGGTGTAACCTGTGGTCAGAGCACTACTATCGACTCTCAAGCCCAAACATGCAACAATGTAACCCCAACCCTGATGGCACTTCTATCCATGTAGGAAAACTCATGAAGATCTCTCTACAGTGAGGCCAACATCACTGGACCCCAGGTAAGGCACTCTCTCTAAAAGAGCATCCACTCCCATGCTAATTCCCAACCCCGACTCAAATATCGGCCCCACCGATCTGGTGCCACAAGACCTGATATAATGGTTGCAAATATGAGTCTTAATATGGGAACTGTGCCTTTGTACCTCTCTAAATCATTCTGGCCCTTTGAAAAGACAATGGCCTCAAGCTCCATGATCTCATAGCATGTATCCCTCCTAGCGTCTGCATCATATATAACCCTCTCTCCATGGATGGGCAATCAGAGGATACACCATACATCCTCTAATGTGATGGTAGCCTCACCAATGGGCAAGTGAAATGAGGATGTCTCATTGCACTACCTCTTTGCTAGGGTGGTCATCATCCCCAAATGGGTCTGAACAGGACGTGCATAAGCAATATACTATAGTCCAATAGCCCCAAGATGCTCCTAGAGTAGATCATTTAAACCAACTAACTGAATCAGTACCAAAGGTCTGTGCTCCCTCAAGTGTAGTATCTCAAGGTCCTCCTCGCAAAAGAGGTCACTACATCAAGTTTCAAAAAAATGGACCCTTGAACCAAGATTCCGCATTCCAAACATCAATTGCGACACTGTTTGTAAATGTGGTATAGTTTGCAAATTCCAAAATATGCCATAGTGGTGTAGTTTGAATGCACACTTGAGTCTTAAATTCCAAACAGACCCGCAATGGTGCTCTTTGCATATGCAACTGACTTTTTCTTGAAACCCTAATTCCTAAAGTGAACCATGGCAATTCCATTCACATATGTAGTGCACTTTGAGGTTGCACAATGCTAATTTAGCATTTGCAGTGGCTCCATACAATACCACTTGACCTAAAGTTGGCTCTGACCCTATTTAATGCATGAAAAATGATAAAATTAAAAGTCGAGAAAGGGGTACGTACCACGGGTCCTGCGATGGATGGCTGTTGGTGCATTCATACTCACTCTGACACATGCCAGGTAGTAATCTTTGCACCATCTCGATTAGGACTCAAAGCTGAAAGTGCAAGAATTTTCAAAGGCTAAGTGTTAAAGTGATGTGAAAATGACCCCTTAGAGTCTATTTTAAGCCTAAAATATTAGAGTTTTTGAGCTTTTTCAACCATCCGACTAGGGTTTTGGTCCCCCGATCCCGTTTTTGTCCAATCAAGGGCCATTTTGCATCTTTTTTGGCATTTTAACGTATTTTTTGGCATCTTGGGGATTTTTCTGGACCTGTTGAGCACCTTGTCCTCTTTTTTCATAAGATCACCCAAAAATCCAAATTTTCGTCTGATCTCTCAAGGGGGAATATACCAACATAATCCTTCTTGCTGGGGCAGCAGTGGGGCATCTGAAAAATCAAGAATTTTTTTGAACTTTGATCATAACAGTTTATTCTTTGAACCAATGCAACAAGTGCATTGCTTCAAAGAGGGGAAAAATCTAGACATGGAAAATTGATTGACACACTTGATCCTGATTACTAACATCATTTCATCCTGAATCACCTTCTTAGCTTATCATCATCTTTCATCCCTTAATTAAATCAATCATTATTTATCTAATTAAGTCATTCTTCCCTGTTGATTAAATTAATCAATTTTATTTAATTAACCCTCCATCTCCATTTAATTGAATAACTCATGTTATTTGATTAAAATCCCTAAGATCACTTTATTAAATAAATTAAACTTTTTTAATTTAATATCATCATCTCTCTAATTAAATAAAGAAAATCCTTTATTTAATTAAATCTAAAATCACTTTCCTCTCATTTTGATTTATTTCAATCCAAAAATCTAAATCAAATGGTCACATCACATTCTCTCATTAAATTAATTAAGTCTTGATTAATTTAATCCCATCTCCTAAATTTCTCTAGATTTTGCCACTTGCACATGAAAATGCATTTAATTGATTTATTAAAATTTGCATTTTCTCTCAACATGGCATATTTATGGAATATTCCTCCAAGTTTGAAAATCCCTCCAAGTGGATTTTTACATCCAAAAAAACATTCGCTCTCCTCTAACATGTCCTTGTGCATTGAGCCAAGTGGCATTTAAGTAATTTTCCTTCCCTCTTCAACAAGTCATTTCACAAATTTGAAATTCCACCTAATAAAATTTATTGGCTCATTCATCAAAATGTGCACAACCTTCCTCCATTCACATCTTGACAAGTGGCACATGGCCATTAGATGTTGAATGATCCCACATTCATCCAGTTTTCCTCTTCTCTTCTCAATCAAATCTATAAATAAGAGGCTTTCCTTCTCATTCATCATCCACAATTTGAGAGAAAAGTTATTATCTTCACATTTAGAGCAATTTCATCCATTTTCTTGAGAATTTTCCATTACCATAACTAGGTTATTGCACATTTTATCAAGAAATCATCTTGTTCTTCACCATCAAGTGGATCAACCATCATCAAAGCTTACAAAGGAGTTGGGAAAGGGCTAATTTATACACATAATTGGCACCAATTCCACCATGGAATTGAGGATTTACATGCTTAATTAGGATTTCATTTACTTTCTTGTCTTGTTCTTCATATTTTCCTATTTTGAGCATTATTAATGAATTTCATGGGGAATCCTCATTCTTACTTACATATGAATATAATTATGTGTTTGTTTCTTATGTTTTTACAAGAATAGGATTAGGGTTCACAGTTATAGACAGTCAAGGATAGCCATAGCAAGGAGTTGATTCCAAGTCAAAATAGCCTTGCGGATGATGACAATGCATGGTGTTTTCCCTGCAATGATATTCATATGCCTTAGAATTTCCCTAAGGTAAATCTACAACAAAGGATAGAAGAGCAAAGGAAAAAAGGTGCCCAACCAAACATGGAAGGGTATGACTCATTTGAGATGGAGAATGCCCGATTCAAATAAAAAATGAAAGGGATGTCTGTAGAGCAAGAGTTGGACATTGCAGCCGATCAAACACTTTTCTCTTGGATGGAAGAGGATGCAATTTTTGTGAATGAAGCTCTGACAACCAGCACTCTACAGATACAGTCAGACTACAACACAAGATCCAAGAGAAGAATTACTGAGGAATAAGTGCCACAAGCTCTGCCTCACTTCTAGCCTTGCCAACCACCCTCGCATGCAGGAAAAATACCTCAACCGACTGTTTAGTCAACTCAGCAACAATGGATTCCATCGTCGCTTGACAAGTTGCCTGATAAGAAATCAAACCAGTTCATGATGGATCATCTTCCTCCGAAGCTGAGAGAGATTCTGGCATTTAGACCAAAGATTCAGCTGGTTGGAATGCTCAATGTGGTCGAGTAATTGAAGAAGGCACAGGTAACGTGTCTCTATGGGACGTGATATCTATCCTTGAGCAAAAAACATTGCTTTGGGAAGCACTAAAAAACAAAGAACCAAGGCCATAGATGAATGAAGTTCCACCAAGTGATCTGAGTAAAGATAAAGGACCCACATCAAAACCTCATATTCTAAAGGCCACAACTTGTACAAATGACGTGGATGAAGAAAAAGAGGTAAGTAAGCCAAAGCCCACTCCTTTCCTTTAACGTTAATTGTGGGAGATCAAATTTTGCACAATAATATGATTGATTTGAGAGCCAGTACAACAATCATGCCAAAGTAGTGGATGATGCCTTAATGCTCAAGTATGAACCTTTGGAAAAGGGAATCATGTAGCTGGACAAAAAGAAGGTTCCGACGGTTGGTTAGATAAAAGATCTATCCTTAACCCTTTTTTCATGCCCAAGCCAAACAATTTAACAAGAGGTAGTTATTATAGACATTCCCCCAGTTTTTAGGATGTGTCTTTCTAGAGATTTTATTGTAAAGCTAGGTGGATATTTGGCACTAGATTGGTCCCATCTGATATTAAGAACCAATCATGGGGAAAATATGAAGATTCTTTCAGAATCTCTGAATCCTGAACACATAGCAGAAAATGAACTCCTCTGTTTTGAAGCAACACATACTTATTTTTCAAGACAAGAAGGATACTACATTGAAATATTGGAGGATAAAGAAGATACAAGTGAGCAGACCCCTAAAGAAGAGATTCTTCTTAACCAGTTCATCGACTTCAACCAATTCGACAATTTGTATGCCACGAGACTAGATACTTATGTCATATTTGATGATGACATGGTCCATCCAAAATTGATGAAAGATTAGGGAAGCTATGATGATCCCATGGATAATCACCTTTGGACCTTGTACTTTGATGGTGCTAAATGCAAAGCCAATCCTGGATCAAAAGTCTGATTTCTGTCTTTGACAAGATCAAAGACCCTCAAGGCCTATGAATTCCAGTTTCTTTGCTCAAATAATGATGCGAAATATGAAGCATTAATCCATGATCTATTTCTTCTTGAGCAGATTGGTGTGAAGAGGTTGCAAGTATTTGGAGATTCTGAAGCTTTCAATGTGCAAGTTATTCCCTAATCCTAGAATAGTATAGCAGATCAGATGGCTTCTATCGGGTCATAGTTTGAGCTAGATTTCAATTCAAAGCAAAGTGCCATTCACATCATTTTCTGACCGTCAATTCCCGACAATGATAACAATTGGAAAGTGTTTGAGGATGACACCCAAATAGCCACTTTTATTCAAAAGTCGAAAGGAATTTTCGACTGTTTGGATTCAAAGGTTGGACCATCTAAAGGGAAGGTCATTCAGCTAAAAGGAAATGATCTCCCTCAAGGTTTGATTTCCCTTGAGAACCTTTTTGATTGTGAAGATGTGAGGAATGGCAAGAAAGGTTCATAATCGATGAAAAATATTATGAAGAGTTGGATGTCGGAAAGGGTGAAAATTTGAAAGTAGGAAGAAAAAGAAAGGCTAAGAGATCTATGTTCTAGGTATGATGAAGTTATAACATGGACCTATGATGATCTTAGAGGATACAATCCTGGCATAATCCAGCATACCATTCCCTAGGTGGAAGGGTAAAAACCAATCTGACAAAAGAAAAGGCCCATTAATCCAAAGGTTGAAGCACTAATGGCACAAGAGCTCACTAAACTAATTGAGTCTCAAATCATTTACTCGATTAAACACTCAACTTGGGTGTCTAATCTGATACCGGTTTGGAAGAAAAATGGTGATATCAAGATTTGTGTCAATTTTCGAGACTTAAATAAGGCCTTGCTAAAAGATCATTATCCTTTGCCATCCATAGAGCAGATCTTGCAAACAGTGGTAGGTTCAGAGATGTTCTCATTGCTTGATGTCTTTTCAGGATACAATCAAGTACTTGTCAAAGGAGGCAACCAACATAAAATGATGTTTACCACTAAGTGGGGGACGTTCGCATATGCAAATATGCCATTTGGATTTTCAAATTCCAGCATGAACTTTTAGCGGGCTATGGAAATTGCTTTCATAGGTTTGATTAATTCAATCATTTTGATTTATCTAGATGACCTAACAGTATTTTCAAAATTGAAGGTTGATAATTTTGATCACCTAGAATAGGTCTTCCAAAGATGCCAAAGGTTCAGGATTTCCTTAAATCCAAAAAAATGTGTTTTCAGAGTACCTCAAGATAAACTACTTGGTTTTGTAGTGTCTAAGGAGGGAATTGCAATAGACTCTAAAAAAGTCAAATCTATAACAAATTTTCCCTTACCAGTTGTGATATAAGAGGGATTCATTGCAAACGGGTCTATTTATTCTCAATAGATCACCAGGGAACGAACTTCCCTTATACACCTCAAACTAAATAGAGTGATATAACCGTGAGGAGAAACGTGAAAGTGGGTCCAAGATCCAAGAGAGCGAGACTTATAAATTTATGTCCTTGAATAAGAAGCTCTTGGCCAAAAGATGTTAGCATAGTTCTCGGATGTGAGCATGGTGCATTGTCATCTGCAAGATGCACTGGCGTCCTAAGTCACAGAGAACTCAAGAGATGAGGCAAACAGACTAGAGTTTCGCTTATTGAATCGAATCAAACAATGAAAAGAGTTAAATAACTAGTAGAAACTAAAGAACTACAAGAGAATGTAAGAGAGTTAGAAGAAAGATCATGTCATGCATTCGAGTCATTGGTCCAAGCTTCCTTTCGTGACCTGCACATAAAAGATCAAGGGGAAAAGGTTGGGGCTATATAGGGTCCTACTTCAGTCAGACCCCTATATTGGTGTTCCCACCTCCACAGACAACTAGGTTTGGAAGAGAGTGTAAAGAAATTAAACGAAGTGTGTGGTGAAAAAAAGAATCGCTTCAGAGTAGATCCCACACCATAAAGCAGTAAATGAACTAGTAGGAAAAAAGAGATAAGGAGAGAGAGCATTACCCATGGGTCAAGACCCTCTTCCGGAGCACAAAGGCACACCACGATGTGCTTGCTTGGGAGCTGATAACTATTGGGGAGCTGGTAGCTGCTAGAGGGACCTCATTTTGGTATGGCTTTTCCAATAGAAGTGCTGCTATTCAAGGGTGAAGTTTACCCAAGACTAGAGCAAGTGGTGATGATGGTTGAATTGAAAACTTCCAACCCTAAAATGAGGGAAAAAGGAGTTTTTAATGTATGCAAGGGTGGCATAGAACCATTTCACTTGAGTCATAACATCCTAGACATGTGTCACTAGTGCCAGGATTCAAAATTCACCGTTTAAAACTCAAAAAATTGGGAGGACACTAGTGCACCACATGGACGTCCGCGTGCTGCACATGCGTCCAAAGCTTGTGTTTTCAGGAAATGCCTTGTCAAGCTTCTGCCATCTAGGTGCAATTCTATGACATTACCTTTTTCCCCCACTTTAGTGGGCTCAACTTTAGAAAGAAACCAACCTCACTAAAGTAGAGAAGAAAAATTTCACCCGAACTGTGATTTTTATAGAAATGCATTCCTAAAAGAGGGACCACAAAGGTCTCCAAGGTTGAGCTGACTAGTACCAAGGGTGCCCCCAGCTTCTGAGCTCATCAATTAGCAACACCATGGTCATGAAAAACTATATCTTGCAAAACTAAAATTTTGAGTTAGTTTCAAAAAATCAGAAGAAACTACCAAGGATAGAAGAATGATAAAGAAAAATTTATTGATTTGAAGGAGAAAAAAAATGATCAAGAGGTGAGCATATGCCCCCTCCTGAGTTTTCCCCCAGCATGGTGGGGTAAAGTCAAGAGAAACTAGGGGGCCATGAGCTCAAGGAAAAATGGGCCTCGAGGGGCCTATATATACCTAGGTGGGCCCCCAGAAGGGTCATTGTCACTATTCACTGTGAGCAGATTGTTGAATTTTGTGAGAGAAAAGTTAGAAAAATGTTGAGTAGGAGAGAGTACAAGGTGACAGGGCTTGAGCATCTATGAGATGACATCACCACGGGAAATGAGGTTGACCAGGTAGGCTTCTTAGCCTCAATTTTCATGTTATTCAACTCATTTTTAAGGTTTTCCATGCCACGAGGTGTGCAGGCATCCAAAATGTGCACCCGCGTCTCCATCCCACGCTGACATCCAGGACACACGCTGGGTTCCCAGATCAGCGATGTCATCTTGAGGACACGTTGGCCTCCTCTAGGAGACCATGGTGGATCCGGGACGTTGGTGCATCGCGCCGACGTCTGCGTGACATGCATGCATCTTTTAACATAGTTTTATGACATGATCAGGCCTCTGACTTAAATATTTTTACTTTTTTTTAGGATTATCTAGAGATCTATGAGCATCTTGGAGGGTGAGCATTCCACCTTTTTTGGGAGTAGAGAGATCGACTATCTCCCGATGAGGTTACACACTTAGAGAGAGTCAGTCTCTAGCATGTATTTTTCATGCTTGAGATACACTATCATGATAGGATGCTCACCATGCTGATGGAGCGATGGGATGCGACTACTTCTTCTTTCCATCTTCCTTGTTGGGAGATGACCATCACCTTGGAGGATGTTTAGCAGATCCTTGATCTTCCCATCTGCGGATGACGGGTGGCTTTGGATGATACCCGATTGGTGTAGGAGCATAGTGAGGGAATCCACTACTTCACAAGGTGGACTGACGATGGTGATGAAACTAGTCACATATACATGTACTGGTATGACAATGCGAGGATGACAGTGCCACTACTACGCCAGGTGATGGTGGTGGTAGATAATGTTGGGGTGGAAGCTAATTTTTTTTGGTGGTGGGAGAGGCATCATCTTAATCTTTTCTTCTATGAGGTTGCTCTAGGAGGGGACCTAGGTCCATAGGAGGAGGAGGAGGAGGAGGAGGAGGCAGTGCCTATGAGGCTGTGATGACATAGGAGATCAACTGCCCCACTAGCTACTCCTATCTTTCCAATACTGCCAGCCCCTACTGTCCTAGCAGCAACATCACTAGCATCTCCTAGGGTGGCCACCAATACTGGTGGTGCAGGCCCTAGTGTCGATCCACACTCTGATCCCACATGGTAGCCATGGAATCCAGGTATACATAGTGCACATTTTTTACTTTCTTGCTCTTTATATTTCTGCTTACACTTTTTTATCCACATATTTATATCATGTGATATTGATCCACTCTTTGTGGCTATAGAGGATGCACAGGGATGGACTGAGCTCATAGCTCAGTATTTTTCAGAGGTGGCTCCTACTATACCAATCCAGGGGACAATCCTAGATGCCAATCAACTTGTTTCAGAGAGGAGGCCTACCCCCACTTTTGAGCTGATGGCACATCTACAAACCACATATGAGGAGTGGAGCGTAAAGACAGTGCAACTAACTGTGGAGCTATTAGTTATTAGGAGTCAGTGAGATCAGTTATTAGAGGAGCTATGGATGGTGCTCGCCGAGCAAGATGTGGTAGTGATGAGGGATGATGCCACCAAGGTGGCACATGATGCCCTTCAAAGCCGCATTGATGAGCTTGATGCACAACCAGTAGTTGTGATCCTGATAGATGTTCAATGACTACATAAGGAGTTGATCCGGGCGAGGATGGACATTTTTTCGCTATAGGGAGAGCTAAGAGGGATATGGGTTGGCCTATCAGCATCACACTCACATCAATCCCAATCACAGACCACCATGCAACCTCCCCCTAGAGTGCCAGAGTGGGAACTAGAGCCAGAGGGTGCAGGGAGCCACATGCCATGGGGATAGGACCCCTATTTTGTACATCATTTTGGTAGCCAGATGTAGACATACATACATACTTGTAGATATTTTTGTATAGACATATATTCGGCAACCGCCCATTTTTATAGTAGTGGTGTGATACATATACATGACATTTGATTCATACATTGGACATATATATACATTGGTTCTTGTATCATGGTTTTCCTATGTGTATGCTTTTCCTTTTCATATATGCTCATGCTATGGATGTATGTTTTCATTAGATGCTAATCATGATTTGTTTTAACATGTTTATCCACATGTTAATTAAATGCTATGATGATCTAAAAAACTTTTCATGATGTGAAAATGGGTGAATGTTTAATATATGTAGTATTACTACCTTCTAGGGAGAACACCACATACATGGCCCATTAGGGCACTATGCATAGTATCAACGAATATGCATCATGTTGACAGGTTCTTTTAAAGGTGTTCCATCCATATATGATAGTCCATAGGCACTTGAACTATATACATAAACCATGATGTAAGGACCTAACAAATTAGGACTAAATTTTCACTTTTGGTTAGGTAATGCTTTCACATTCCGTTGATTTTCGTATAGAACTAGGTCTCCCATCTTGAAGGTCATAGGAAGTAAATTCTGATTATATTTCTTAGATAGTGACCGCTGATAAGCTTTAAGATGTTCGAGGGCCCGTAAACAACATTCGTCGAGCATCTCAAGCTATTGCAAGGGATTAACCTGATAGGTTTCATCGTCAATCATCCCCCTAAGGGAAACCCATAAGGATGAAATTTCTAGCTGTAAAGGCATGATAGATTCAACACCATACACAAGGTTATAGGGAGTCATTCTTGTCATTGTGTGTACACTCGTGTGATAAGCCTATTGATGGTATTTTTTGCATAGCAACAACTCAGGCAAAATATGATATCCTATCTCTCTTGAAAGGTAAATCCCTATGGGAAAAGAGCTAACCCAAAGGTCTCTAATTTCAAGGCTTGACAATACAAATAAAACAACTCAGAGATAATAGGATATTGCTAGTAATCACAAAGGGACCTTACTACAAGAAAATACTGAACTCGAACTTATTGAATCTAGCAATATGTTGATATTCAAACCTTAAATTTAACCCAGATAATAAAGAAATAACAAAAGATAAAGGTTTTAGAGATAATTCTAAGACTAATTATAACCCTAATATTGAAAATGAAAAAGATAAGATGCTCAAAATGGAACAATCCCTCAGAAACTACTTCCTACTTAACCTAGATAAATCTGTGATCTTCTAAGGTGTTAAATATTTTCAAACCATGCATATTCATTCAAGACAACCCTATTGCAATTGAAATAAACAAACATTCATAATTGAACTAAGCACAATTTTAAGTCTAGGCCAAATTTGCAAAGCAACTAACAATCAGCTAACAACAAAAATTATGGACTAGAGATCGCTGTAAACATTTTAAGCATAAAACCCTAAGCATCACCAAACCATCTAACAATAAAATCAAGCAATTTTAAAGATGGAATATCAAGAACCATGCCGGATAGAACTCAACACAAGAAAAATACCAAATCACAATATCCTTCCTTATATCAAATCACCCAACATGGCAACAATTCTAGTCTTTTGTTATAGCATTTGCTAAACTCTAACCTTAATTCCTGCTCTTATAATTCACTCAATTGTGAAATTCTTCTATCTTTTTCTACTACTACCCTTACAAATGATGAATCATGCCAAATTTATAGAGAACCCCCCAAGATAGGTCGGCCCAAATAACGGTTTACAATAATAAACGCCATATAATAGGTCAACCAAAAGATATTATAAAATAACATGAAATGTGCAATTTTCACCAATTTCATCCAAATTAGCCTGGGGTCTCCAAGAACTCGATCCAATGCATGTGAAGGAAGAGGAGAAATAATGGGAAGCACAAAATCTGATGTAGCCCTATATAACTACTTCCATTCTTTGTCCTTAGGACACTCCACTTCACCATGCACTGCCAGTAATAATTTGTCTAATTCAATAATAGGTGGCATAGAAAAAACTCTAATCTTCCTCTCAAGAGACTTGATGTCCTCTCTTGACTGCTTCATTGTATTATCCCAATCAGCCCTATTCATTTGATACTTGTCAATGACTGCAATGTAAGTTGCAACATGATCTAACTAATGTTCAGTAACATGACCCTCATTGATTGGAGAGTAGACATCTTGCCACCACCTCCTTAGGTGCTCCAAATTGAGATGTTTTAGAGCAAGCTTCTTTCTCCTTGTCATAATTTCAAAGAAGGAGATACACTTATCATAAATAACAGTCAAAGTGTCCTTAATCTACCTCCCCTATTTGTGTATCTTCTTCAAGGCCCTCTGCCTCATTTGCAGAATCTGAAACCATTCCCAAGGCTTTGCAACCCTTGAGAAAGGAAGAATTCCATCGTTTACAAGTTGATCCTCAGTGTGCTCCATGATTGTCTTTGTTTTCTCCAGCAGAAGATCTATATCCTCCTTATCCTGGGCTAGAATAGTCTTTAGCCAATCAATTGATCTCATTGCATCCCCTGCAATTGACAAGATGTCCTTGATGGCACTATCTCACTTGGTCTAAACTCTCTGCAACCAACCAACTGTAGCATGTGTGGTGCCCTTCATCTTCTCAAGCTCTGATATTGTCTCTTGAGGCAAGAAGCCTGCAACAAAGGAGGAACAAATGATGGATTGCAAGGGTTTCATCAACTCTTGCAAGTACCTCTTTAGTCTCAAATTTTACTGTTAGAATCCAAGATCACCTGCATGCAAATGGATACCTGTCACATGCAAAAGACATGCAAAACCAACAAGATGTTTTGTAAACCTCAAAGTGTAAAATACATTATGAGAATCTCAAATATTACAAAGAGATCAATCCTTATGAAGGAGATCAAGAAACCCTAAAAGGGAAACCCTAAATGAAACCCTAGTGTGCACACTTAATAATTAATAAATAATTATTAATGCACCTAAGTTTAGCTTAAGCAACTAGATGAATAAGTGACTTAATTAATTAACCAGTATGATATAATTAATTAAGCGTAATAACTTATTACTCTAACACCCCCCCTTAAGATGAACTTAGGAAGAAGCTAAAACACTAGAAGAAGATGCATGCAAGAAAAGATGGGTCCCGACAAATAGGCCTGATTAGGTACCCATTTACAAATGCAAGAAAGAGGTAGAGGAGGAAAACCCAGTGCGACAAAACCCCCCTACAATGATATGACATGCTACAAAGAAGCACTGGAAGAACACTATAGAGTAACACTGGAACCGCAATCTGGCAAGCAAGGAAAGATACTTCTATCTACAAGAAACCATATCGGAATCATCATAATGTGATAGTAGACCTGATGCCACAGAACACTCAAAAACTCCAAACGGGAACAACGCTAGAATCTATGAAGTAGTAGTTGATTATTGAATGATGAATCACTAAAAATGAAGTGCAAAGATGCAAGAGACACTCTCCCAACTGCCAAAATATCCAGGTAATCTCCAAAACACCCATCGGGTGAAATCTGGATTAATGAAAAACTTGGGATAGATACATAAAAAAGTGCATGAACAGCAACATAAAGCTCCTTGATACCTTTCCAACGCCGCAAAGATAGCGAAAATTGGAGATTGTGGCAAAAAGTTATGAGCTCGGAAGCATAAAAAGTACATCTGACTTCAACTAGCAATAAATGCAGTAAACCAGGAAAATACTGTAAAATAAATTGCACCAAATGAAAGTGCTCGGAACTAGCTTTCCGGCGATATCTTGTTTGCCTGATTTCAATATCGTATGCCCAAGTTATGCAAAAAAGAAAAAAACTGCTGCTTTAGAGAAAACTAGGGTTAGGAGGGACAAACAAGGTGCCGTACGGGCGCTGATGTCATCACTTCACTGCAAAAAATTTGACGGCCATCTGGCCGTCGGTGCAAAAATTCGGCCGCCCTACAAAAAAATTTCGGCCCTTGGTTTTCCATACGACCGTGGGCGTAGGGTAGGGGGCTGGGCAGAGCCTCTGGTTCTCCATGCGACCGTGGGCTCGACGGAAGGGGTTGGAGGCCTGGACCGGCGATGTAGGGTGGCGGAGCCACTGGTGGCGGTGGCGTGTGGGTGGCACTCGGGTGGCCGCTAGGTGGTAGGCGGGCGGCGCCTAACATTTTCACTAGCAACGCAAGCACAGATCCCCAAAAAGTGCATTTTTTCAATTTTTGAGCCATTTTGACCTGGAAATGCATGCTAGGGAGGCTGTACGGCCTCTCTAGTAAAATGTTTTTGCGTCCTAGATCAAGTTCACCAAAATCAACCAAATGACAGGTGTTCCTAGGGTTTTGAGGCGTTGCGAACGCGATGGCGACGTCCGTTTGAGCACATAGTGTGCCGAAAAATCGACTACCCCCAGATCTTGTAGAAAAGATGCCCGTGGAAACCCTTGCATTTGAAACTCACTGAGAAGCCATATCTTCAGATCACGAATAGGCAGATGCAAGTCTAGAGCTTTGATACCATGTTAGAATCTAAGATCACCTGCATGCAAATGGATACCTGTCACATGCAAAACCAACAAGATGTTTTGTAAACCTCAAAATGTAAAATGCATTATGAGAATCTCAAATATTACAAAGAGATCAATCCTTATGAAGGAGATCAAGAAACCCTAAATGAAACCCTAGTGTGCACACTTAATAATTAATAAATAATTATTAATGTGCCTAAGTTTAGCTTAAGCAACTAGAGGAATAAGTGACTTAATTAATTAACCAGTATGATATAATTAATTAAGCGTAATAACTTATTACTCTAACATTTACTTCTCCAACTCATGCTTAGTCTGCACCTCCTTCCTCAATCTGCCAATGATCACAACACCAGTGCCTTCATACTCCTCAATGTCTTGCTTCATAGAGGCATGCCCTAGATTGATGGTCTGCACATGATAATTTTTTGCAGTCACCCCATCTCTATCTTTATCATGAGTAGGAGTAGCAATATGGACCACCCTATTATTCACTCCATCTCTTTCAATTCTGGAAATGAATCTAGATTTCTTCTTTGTCTTTCCTCCTCCAATGTTAGCCTATAGGCTATCCCAATTGGGAGGAGTGTCTTCTACTATAATCACTTTTGTCTTCAGCTCTTTATCCAACCAAGCTAGAGTAGTGGACTCTGACTGCACCCTAACTTTCCTATCATGTTCCTCTTGAGCACTAGGTGCAACCTTCTTAATGCTTGGCTCTTCAGGGATCTCCCTAGCTGAATCCTCCTTTTCTTTACACTGTTCCTCCTCTTTGTCTTGTACTAGTGAGGAAATCTTGGCTAGTATCTCCTCCTTTTGAGGGGATTTATCCTCATGTACCTCTATAGGTGAATTGGTATAAGACACCAAATGAGACTGCATTACTTTATCTATTTATGCCTCTGTATTGTAGAGATCTCCCTCTTAGAATTCTTCTTCTCCCAAGTCCTTAGGTTCTTCAACATTCTTTGGATCATTTGGCACACTGCCAGTCTCTTGAGAAGGGGGAATGTCTTCATGTTCAATGATAGGAGCAATCATAGGAACACTTCCTTTAGTGCAACATCCTTTGGGGAAGGAGTCCTTGACCTCCTCATATACACTTGTGTCTTCTCCCCTGAGATTTCTACCTCCACCATAGGTGGCTCAACTTCCTTATCTGTCCTAAAAGTTCCCTCTACCTTTTGTGACAATTTCACAAGTCTCATTTTCTTAGGTGCATGAGTAGTGACATTCACTTATTCCTTTTCTTCTTCATCTTTCTCAGCCCCTTTCCTCTTTGAGACATGCCTTCTCTTCTTGGCAATGGGATTTATTTGTTTCCCTGCTTCCACTACCTCTTCTAAATAAACATCTTTAATCTTGATTTTGAAAGGAGAACCCACCTTGGCTTTACCTTTGGGATCCTGCTCATGTGACTTCTTACAAGAAGAATGAGACTCCAAGTCTCCCATTAAGTCATAGGTACACTGTATACCTTCACCCCCCAATTCTAACATCTTGTGCTTAAGCCACAACTTAGTGTACTTAATCACCGGAGTCATAATCTGCTCTAGTTCTATCTTTTCCTCCTCCAGCCAATCAACCTCTCAAACTGGCTTGTCCATCACAACCTCAAAGATATGGCCTTGAATCAGATTCCCATCCTCCTCAACTTGATCAAGATTTCTTTTATGTTATAACCGTACTAAGTTCACTGGAAACCTAGAGAATTTCTTCTTTCTAACTTCAAATTCATTACCAAGGTTGGCCCAATAGTCCTCTATGTTGTCCTTGTGACTATACTTTCTACTAGCCTTCTTCCATTCTTCACCAGTTATATCAAACCTGGTCCTTTTGGAATGGAAGGAGAGAACAAGAGTGCTCATTTCCTCTTCAAAAGAATGGGCTAATTGGATAGAAGGGCATACCTCATTAGTGGCTATCTTCAGTGGGAATTCATTACCAAACCCTATCTTATGGTCTGTAGAGTACCTTGGAAGTTTGTATGGAGCCCTCTGACAACCATCAATTCTTATGTAGGAAAAGGTAGGGATCTGAATGAATGAATCTGTAAACCATTTGATAAATTCCTTGGCCTTGTCTGAAATTCAAACATGCTCAGCACCCTACAGTAGCCTAATGATGTCC
This sequence comes from Sequoiadendron giganteum, assembly GCA_007115665.2. Classification (NCBI taxonomy): domain Eukaryota; kingdom Viridiplantae; phylum Streptophyta; class Pinopsida; order Cupressales; family Cupressaceae; genus Sequoiadendron; species Sequoiadendron giganteum. The sequence goes on along the minus strand of CM021104.1, from coordinate 228,820,873 downwards.
ATGGTGAATGAATCATTCAAACTCCTATAGCTTCCTCCACCCAAGTGTAGTTGTGGATACACTTCATAAATTACATCTTGTCCAAATAAACCCTTGGTGCTCAACCCTGTGTATGGGTGAAACCATGCAAGTGCATACACCAGATAGGAAGTCATTATGAAGATCTTTGTCTATAGGAAATTGCACATTTATTCATGTATTATTACACTTATAACACCTGCCCAATGGTAATCTATACGTTGCTCCATCCAAGCAATAAAATTAAACATCCAACATTCAAATACCCCTACACTTTTCAATCCTACCACCCTACTAAGGAGTGTGATAGCATCATAATACTCTCTCCTAAATTTGAGTCAGACCAACTGCTTGGGAAACTTGGGATTCTCCAACCAAGAGTTAATAACCTATTTGGACTTGACAACATTCTCCTCATAATACTTCTTGGCCGAATCCATATCAAAAGCCACAACATGGGACTGATCAGGAATGTCAAAGGTCTGGGCTATGGATATAGGGTCGAAGTTCACCACAACCCTTCTTTGAGGACCAATTATCCTTTGTGTACCCCTGTAATAATTCCTAGCACACTCAAGTACCAACTCATAACACTAGACCGTAGAAGGAAATCCAACCACATGTGCTAACCCAGACTCCAATGTCCTTCTAGCTAACAAAGGAAGATTTTGTGCTACTATCCCTGCCTTGAATTCCTCATAGTGCCAGATTCCAACATTAGTATCATTGATCCCTTACTAGATGAAAGTCAGCTTGATTTCTAGGATTTTACTCTTTATATCCATCTTAAATCTCTTTGCCTCGGAGATAGCTGAACCTTCAACATCTGGATCCATCAATTTTCCCTTGCCTCGCCGAGCAACAACTTGTCCTGATCCTACCTGCAAATAATAAAGAAATGAAAAATAAGATCCATGATAAGAAAAATGCCTAAATTCCATATCAAATCAACCATCTCAAAGTTTGGGCTTTAGGCCCCCTCGTAGAATCCAGATGGGAGAGGAATTTTGGGGAAATCTGGACCAAGTGAAATCTATTGAAATAGGCATACAAGTATCCACATAATTATTTAATCAATCAATTTAAGCTAGGAATCATTTGATACACCCTAGCATAAGTTCATTTAATAATCATATGCATAATCACCAAGCAAATCCTCACGCAACCACCAAATTCTTCATTCTGAGAAAAACCTCACAAAAATCCACCTTAGATGAAAATCCCCGAGAATGAAAACAATTTCCATACTCTTGGAAAATGAAGGAGGTGCAGAACATTCGGGAAAATCTAGAGGGTGCAGATTTTAGTGAAGTCAATGTAACTCTACCATTTAAGCCCAATTTTGGGAAATTGACCAAGCAACAAATAAATCGGGGAAATCCAGAGGCAATGGAAATCTGAGAGACAAGTAAAAACCCAGATTAAATTACATTGCGAAGAACAAAGATAAAATGGGAAAATCGGGGAATTCTGGCAAATGAGGAATTTTGTGAAGACACTGAAAACCTGAATACCTATGTTTTCTATCATCCTCACCCAAATTGATCGAATGATCACGAATTTGAGGACCTGGAGCTTGACACCAGCTCGACCTAGACCTCCCATGGATCATCTTTGAATTCAAAGCCCACCTTATAGTAGAACAAGAGGGATTGGCCATGCCCTAGGTTGAAAACCCCCAATCTCCCACCGTGAATGCACATAATAGAATCGGGCACAACTTGCTTGCCCACAAGGATAGAAAGTTTGTGGCAAATATAAGAAAGCGACCCAAGATAAAACTGAAAGATAAGTTCAAAATACCCACCCAATAATGGCACTCGAACAGAATGGGAAATTCCTTAAGCTTCAAAATACAAACACTAGACTGGTATGACATGAACCTCCAAACAAACCCAAAATGCCCAGGAAGCACACACATCCAATAGGCAAAGAAAAAAGCAACGTGAATAGCATGAAAGTGCACAAAGTAAAGCAATCCATTTCAAACATAAGAAAGAGACAACATTCACATACTATGGGAATAGAGAAATTGAAACAAAGGAAGCTGGCAAGAAACCCCAAAGCTCGAACAAAATGCAAATAGTGTTTAGAAAATCCAACTGCAACAATCGAATCCACTCCCAAATACACAATCCAGAACAACACTCAGGTTCAAGCACTCCAAACCAAATAGGAAGCAAAAGATGAAACTCAAATGGCACAAAACTTCCCATAAATCAATATAATACCACCTAAATAGTCGTGTAATCAAGCATTAATACAAGCGATAAGGCCGTTTAAACTAATCTCGGGAATCCGACAAAGCAACAGACCCCACAAAAATCTGGCCATAATGGGTTTCTGCTGATGAGAAAAATCCCCTGACTTCAATGAAAAGCAGCCGCCATCAGGCTTGGAAAGGAAACTGGGAAATTCCACCAAGAGTGGATTTTCCTGGAAACATTGAAAAACCCGAAATGAACCCAGAACTTAAGGTTTTCAATATAAATCACAAATGGAATACTCCAATAGGAAAGATGAACATCAAAGCACATGCCCAAGCAAGAAAAAATCCAAAATAGAAAGGCCAAGACATGAAAAGTGAAAACCAAAAGAGCAAGAAAGAGGGTCCCTACTTTCAGTGGGTTGTGTGTGTGAAAATTGTACAACAAATGGTGACTCTGCTGGGGAAATGCTCCAGAGCATTTCAAGAACAAGCTGCAATGAAGAACCCAAAATCTCTGGTTTCAATCCTTACATCAAGACACCTATGAACAAAGTTTCAGAAACCACAAGCAAGAAGACCTTTTCCTAGGATAGGGTCCAAGTGTGTGTATTTGCATTTATTTCCTAGTCCTTAGGTGTGACAGGAACTAGAGAAAATCTGACTGGGGTACTTAAAATTTCTAACTTCAAAAGCAACCTGGATAGAGCCTCGTTGCTAGTTAGGCATCCATACACCTGATGAGGTTATCGCTGTGACCCTCCCAAGAATAGCTCTACTGCCAGCTAGGCATCTATAGCCCCGGTAGAGATACTAGAAGACCCCTAATAAGGTGAAGGTTATTTTGATTTTAAATAATTTATTTTTCTCTTTTCTCTTTTAAACATTTTTCATAAACCCTTTCTTTCACTTGGTAAGTAATGAAACTTACACTCAGGGATAAGGAACATAGTGGCACTGAAGCAAAATATAAGATTTTTCATCAGGCCAAATGACACTGGAACTTTATGCAATTCCAGAATCTTTAAATTTAGTGTGAAAGTGTGAGACCCAAATGTATTTCCCAACAAGTGACTCTAATTCTGAGTACAAGGGACATTAGATGAAGGAATTCCACCACTTGACTCCGAAAAAACTGATGAGAGCTTGTAAAAGAAACTTATAGAACAGCCCTAGATGAGCAACTCGTTATACAGATGCAACAACCCCAAGAAAGCAAGAAACCAAAAGAAAAAAAACAAAATGGAATGCAAAACAAAGCAAAAAGAAAATCTACCCTAACCAAAGCAAACAAGCAAAGAAAAACAAAGAAAGGAAAACAACACTAACCAAAGCAAACAATCAGAAAGAAAACCTACTCTAATTATGTACAAGAGAGAGCTGTAAACAACTCAAGATTGGAAGTAATGCTTCAAATAGTGCCCATTGACAGGCAGCGGGATATCCTCCCTAGTGAGGGTTTTCAGGCGAAAAGCATTATCTCCCAAATTTTTTGAAATCTGGTAAGGGCCAAGCCAGAGTTTGTCAAATTTACCATGCTCTCCCTTACAATTATGGGCTTTATCCCAATAGAGAACTAAGTCAGAGATTCTAAAGGATTTCACCTTAGCTCTCCCATCAAACCATCTTTTCACTATGCCCTGATGTTTAGCAAAGTTCTCTAGGGCTTCATCTCTTTTCTCTTCAAGGTGTAACAACTCAGCAAGACGGGCTTCACGCTTATCCTCCTCATTGTAGTATTTATTAATAAAATGCAAGGTAGGGATCTTCAATTGGATGGGGAATACAGGTTCCAAACCATACAATAAGTGATAAGGAGAGTTTCCTATAGATGCTTTATGTCTAGTATGATTTGCCTAGAGAGAAAATCAAAGTTGGGTGTGCCAATCCTTAGGATTTAGTTCTAGCAACTTACAAATGACTATCAAGAGATTCTTATTGGAAGACTTAGCTAGACAATTACCTTGAGGGTAGTAATTGGATGCAAATTTTATAACAATTCCATGATCAAAAGCCCAATTAGAAAGTTTTAATGATGCAAATGCATGACCGTTATCACAAACTAAAGACAAAGGACAACCAAAATGATTAATAATACCCGACTCAAGGAAGTTGATTACCACATCATAAGAACATTTTTTATAGGAAAGAGCCTTGGTCCATCTAGTAAAATAATTAGTTATGGTGAGAATATACTTGTGGCCTAAAGAGGATAGGGGATTGATTGGACCTATGAAGTCCATTCCCGACTGAGAAAATGGTTTTACCTTTATGAACGATTGAAGTGGAAGGGCTGCCTATTTTTCCTTACTTGTTGCAGTTTGAAATACATGACAAGTCCTCACATGGTGGTGCACATCCTTGAACAAAGTAGGCCAATAATAGTCTACCCTTAGGATCCGATTGGTAGTGGATGATGCAAAACCATGGCCTATTCCATATCTTTCATGGAATTCGATCATCACTCTAGTAGCTTCTTCCTTCCCTAGACATCTTAGATACACACCCTCATGATTTTTCTTATACATGACAAATCCTTTCATCATAAAAATTCCACTCTTCAAGTGCAGGGCTCGCCTTTGAACTGTACTAAGGTGATTAGGACATTTCTAGTTGAGTATATAATAAATGATTTCATCATACTAGTCTCCCAGAGATACCTCTTGGAGATGATAGTGCTGGGTTGTGAGATCAGGACCTGTCTCAGCCATTGTCTTCGTCAACCCCTATCCTCTCACTAATTTCATGGGTTGAATATCTATATCATATTCCTACAACATAGTCACCCATTTGGCTCTTTGTTCACCTAGCTCATTCTGCATTAGCAACAACTTCACCGCAGGATCAGGCACTATGGAAAAAAATTTATTCCTCAAAATATAGTGTCTAAAATTTTTCATTGCTCTGACCAAAGCATAGGCCTACTTTTCCACATTGTGATATCTTAATTTTGTATTCTTTAAAAGAGTACTCATGAAGGCTATAGGATGCTCATCGCCTTGATCAAACTTTTGAGTTAACATTCCAACATAGGAGTGATCAGAAGTGAATGAATATATGTAAAAGGGTTTAGAATAATCTAGACTCACCAACACTAAAACCTCAACAATAGCTTTCTTAATTTCTATAAATTCCTCCTTAGCTTCTGCACTCCATTCTACTTTTTCCTCTTGTTTCAACATAGAATTCAAGGGCTTCACTATCTCTACAAATCCAGTGATAAAATTTCTAACAAAGTTAATCTTCCCAAAGAATGACTTCATTTCTTTCTTGCTTGTAGGAGGCTAAATCTTCAAGATAGCCTATATTCGTTCAAGATCAATAGCGATACCCTATTCTGAAATAATATTTCCTAGTAATTTTCCTTCTATGACTCCAAAAATGCACTTCCTTAGGTTAAGTGAAATGCCAAACTCTTTGCACCTTTGGAATACTTTGCATAAATTTACTATATGATTACCTCATTTCTTAGAGAAAACCATCAAGTCATCCATATAAATAATGACGAACTTACCAATTATGTCCATAAAATAAATATCCATAGCTCTCTGGAATGTAGCTCAAACATTGATTAATTCGAAAGGCATCCTTCTGTAAGCAAAAGTTCCCCATTTTATAGTGAAGGAAGTTTTGTGCCTGTCTTCATATTGTACCATAACTTGGTTGTATCTGGAATACCCATCCAAAAAGGACATCATCTGAGATCCATTGACAATCTGAAGTACTTCATCCTGTGAAGGAACTAGATAGTTATCTTTTTCCGATGCTCTGTTCAGATTCCTAAAGTCTACACACAGTCTGATTTCTCCATTCTTTTTTCTTATTGGAACCAGATTTGCAACCAAAGTTGAATGCTTTACTGGAAATATAATTCATGCTGAAAGTAGTTTCTTCACTTCCTTCTAAATGATGGGTTCTAATAGAGCATTGATTGGTCTTTGTCTCTGTCTGAATGGTTTGACATTTGACTTTAAGGGGATGGTGTGTGTAATAATTGAATTATCATATGTCTTTAAATCTTCATAACTCCAGGCTATCACATCATGATATGTGTGCAAGACATCAATAATCCATTTTATTTCCTCTGGAGTACATATCTTACCAATAAAAACGTTCTTCATGTTGTCTAGTGTCCCCATATTGTATGTTTCACATTGACTGCTAAGAGAATCCCTTTTTAGTTGTTGTTCTTGATCTCTTATCTTATCCAAATCAAAAATTCGTTCAAGCTGCACCATACCTCTTGGGATAGTATTGGTCTTCAGGTTAATGATTCCTCCCAAGTCCATTTTTTCCTCTTGAGGCTCTATCTCATCAATGACTTGAGAAGCAAACACATCACAACTTGTAATAACATAGAAAATATGCTTATCATCTTCAAATACTTGGAAGTTTGTAACATTGTCAGGTACTGAAGGTACTGGAGTGAGTTCAACTATAAAATTCTTCAATCCTGAAAGTGATAAAGGTTGCAATGTACTAGTAGCCTATGCCAGAGATTCTGCAACTTGATTCCTACTTCGATGGATCAAATGGATGTTGAAAGCATCGAATCCCTCAATGAGATCCCACACTCTATGCCTATAATTACTCATCCTTCTATCATGGCATCTATACTATTTCCTTACATGCTTGACTACCAACTCAAAATCTCCAAAAACTTGTAATCTCTGAACTTTCTTCCTTGATGCCATTAACAACCCATGGATCAAAGCTTCATATTTAGTGACATTATTAATACATTGAAATTAGAGTCTGTGAGCAGAAAAATAATTATTACCTTTAGGACTGATCAACTCAAACCCTGCTCCAACACCCTTCTTAGATTTGGATCCATTGAATCTCAAAGTCCAACAACCATTAGGATCTGATTGTTTTAGTTCAACTTTCATTTTACTACAAATAGGGGGCTTCTCAGGAAGCATTGGGATTTTACCCTTATCATGATTTAACTCCTTCTGTATATTGAGTCTAACAGTTGGGACTGCATTAATGCATTTCTGTACCTGCTCCACAACAGTCTAACATAAGTCACATTTTAGCTCAGAGTGAGGAGCATCATGGAATGGGCACCAATTGAGGAGCAACGGTTATTCAAAGTTCATACTTCCTCCTAGTTGGATCTAATTCTCCATACACCTCTAGATGAATTCCTGAAAGTTATCCAAAAAATTAAGTTGTCTGTCCTCTTGGTCATTCGTTTCATCTACTTTTTCAATCACTGTTCCAAAACCACTGATCTCTGATATGAATTCATCTAAGGGGTCTTGCAACATAAATACCTCTTCATTATCTAAGGATGATGCAACCAACACATAATTCCCCATGCTAACTTTTGACACCAATACCTCATTTGAAGTATTCTGATATTCAGTGATTACATACTTCATTCTAGGATCTCTTTCAATCCCGATCTGATTTGGAACTCCTTTTCATGGTAGCCACATGTGAGAATGGTTTGTAGATGCATATCCATTCAATTCCTTGGTAAAATCCTGACCCAGAATCAAACCATAGGTATCAGGAATATCAACAACCTGAATGTTGATCACCTGCTACACCCTTGGATCTGATGCAAGCTGCATGGGGATCATGTTCAATTATCCTACTAGACTTACCTCTGTTTTGTCCAATTGAGTGACCTTCTTTTGAGAGGCTATAGGGGTGATACCTAATGCTTTACAAACAACAAAAGGAATAACATTTGTAGATGCCCCTGAATCCATAAGACAATTATGCAGATACTCCCCAAAGATACAAACATAAATTAGGAAAGGAGGGGTTTCCATCTTGCCTTGAAAAAAAATCAACCGGGTGTCATCTTGTGCAACTTAACCTTTATCTTTATCTCTCCCTTTGTCTACAGGTGGAGCCTGACCTCTAGATGCCTGTGAACTAGAAGACATGGAAACAACTTCATTGGCAATTACTCTCTGTGGTGTTGTGTTCGAACTAAATGACCCCAAGACTGCATTTCTAATAGCAAGGACTCTTAATAACTCAAAGGCATAAAGAATTACCTTTACTTTCTTGAATTACTCATTCACATATTCACCCAATTTCTCCACATTCATATCAACATGAGTTTCCTTGTAGCCACTAGCCAGTCTGTCCTTTGAAACTTCAACATTGTTTCTCTTTGACAATTATTGTGTTAACACATGAGTATAAGGTGGATTATGACTAGCTTGCGGATCTGGTGGAGTAGTAAAATTGTTAGGAGGGATAGAAGTAGTGAAGGGGCCTCCAACCTGTGGACTCCTGTTAGGCCTATTCCGCAAATCTTATTTCTTTGGTGGCTGCTAAAACATCTGAAATTATTCTACACCAACTTCCTCCTCATCCAATGGACCATTATCATTCTCATTTTCCTCATTAAAGAACTAAGAGATTTCATTGCTGGTTGCTAAAACATCTGAAATTATTCAACACCAACTTCCTCCTCATCCAATGGACCATTATCATTCTCATTTTCCTCATTCAACACCTACTCTACCTCATTATCTTGGTCACTGGACTCTTCTTCTGGTTCATTTTCCACACCTTTTGGGAATGGGCCATGATTAAGTACCAATACTGGAGAATCTTAGGGATTTGAGGGCATAATCTCCTAACTACTGGAATTGTTCTCAATTTTGTACTGAAAGATGGAAGCAACAATCTAAATATCAGTGCAATCTAACTCATAATGCTAGCTTGTCTTATGGAGTCTGCACCATCTAGACAAAGCTTCCTCTGCCAAATATACACCACTTGGAGGCTTCTCTTGAGTAGAAGGCTGATCCAATGGAGTGGGAACCCCTCCATTATTAGGTCCAGTATTCCATGGCCTATTATTCCTAGGTGGTTGCCTTCTATCTAATCCTTGTCCACCTTGTTGCCCCCTATCATAATTCTAGCCAGAGCCTTTTCCTCTAACATAATTTTGATTTCTATCAAAATACTATCCTCCATCAAAGTTCTATTCTCTAAATTCCCGCTCTCTCTATTGTAATTAGATTTCATGGTCTTCGGAGCATCCTAAATTTTTCTATTTTTATTTCTCAAATAGGTTACCTCCGTATTCAATTTCTTCACCTGCTCAAATAACTCATCCAACTGCTCCTTATATAGACCATTAGGTGGTGCTGAATTTTTATTACCAGGAGAGTATCCAGGTATTCCTCCAGAACCAACAACTTGATTCAAAACTTTTGAATTATGCAAATATGTAGGGAAACCGGCCTATTGCTGTGGATGAATCAATGTATTTGGATGAAGTGGAAGTGGAGGCCTCTTGATTGATAGGTACTTGATGCTCAATGGTGGCTCACAAATTTGTGCAGTATTGAAAAGGATCGGGATCTCCTGGGATAGTAATCTCAGTACCATCAAAAGGGAATTTTAGGCATTGGTGGTATGTGGATGGAATGGCGTTTAAAGCATGGATCCAAGGTCAACCAAGTAAGATGTTGTAGTGTATATCATGATCCAAGACCTGACATGTTGTGTCTATGATAACTGGTCCCACCCGGAGTGGAATTGTAACGACGCCTTTAGAAGTGCGTTCTTCATCATCATAGGCCTTGATGATGATGCTCTTGCTAGCATCTACACATGCATTAGAGAAACCGAGAGCTTTAACCAATTTTAGAGAGTAGATATTCAATCCTGCTCTGCCATCTACTAGGACTCGTCTAACCTTGTGCTTGTGGACAAAAACTTCAATGTGGAGGGCATCATTGTGCGATGGTTTGGGTGAAGAGTAGTCGATGTCTGAAAAGGTGATGTGATGGGGCAAATTTAGATATCTGACCATAGTTTCAAAGTGGTTGACATCAATATTGGTTGGGATGGACAACTCTTGTAAAACTTTTTCTAAGATAGCCTTATGTGTGGGTTAGATACGAAGCAACTCAAGGATGGATATTTGAGTGGGTGTCTTATTCAATTGCTCAATAAGGTTGAACTCTGGCTTAGGGGTTGACTGTTTTGCAAATGGACTAGGTATGGTGATTTTTGGTTGATGTGGAGAACGACCTAGAATGGTGATCTTTCCTTTGCAGGTGGTGACATTGCATTCTAGGACTTTTTTAATGGTGATGGTATTAACATTCTTATCTTCATTAGCAGCGCGAAGATTGTTAACATCGGGGTAATTGTATGTAAAACGGGTGGTATTGTAGGCCGGACGAATGTTGTTGGCTTGATTGTTTATATGTTGTGTGCCAGACGAGGACGCTTTACCATGGTCCTGCAGTGGGTTCTTATGTATGGTGTGATCTGCATTAGATGTAAAATATTGACCACCCAATTCAATGGTGTGGTTCTCTATGAGGTCTTGCACCAGATTTCACAATTGGCGACAGGAGGAAGTTTTGTGCCCTTTGGCATGGTGGAAATCACAAACTGCATTATCATCCCACCACGATGGTTTGAATTGACCAAGATCATATGGTTTAAGGTCTTCTAATGTGATGACACCATTTTGAAGGAGTTTCTTTAAGACAACTTCAATAGGTTCACCCAAAGGAGTGTATGTATGCCTTTGGATTTGCCAGGCTTGACGCAACTGCCTTTGATTAGTTTGGGTGAAATTGCTTTGGATAGCATTTGTAGTTGGTGTTGGTGTAGTGATAGGTGCGTTTTGATTTTGTACTCCTTTGATTGTGAGCACATGACCTATTGCATTTATAGTTTTGGCATCAACTACATCGTCATTTGTGATATGCTTGTTCTTGACCCAGTATTTGTTTTTGTCATTTGAGCTACTTGGGTTATTATTGGTGGTGGTGTTGATGGTTTTGCCACCATATTTCAGTTCACATTTGGCAATCAAGGCTTTTTCGAGTTGGACACCCTTTTCAACAAGGTCAACAAAAGTGGTGCAACAATGAACTTGTAATCCATACCTTAGCAGTCCAAGGAGAGTTTGCACAAACATGGTTACTTTCTCCTTTTCAGGTATTTCTACTGGACATTTGCTTGCTAAGGCTCTCCATCTTTGAAAGAAAGGAATGAAAGTCTCTCCTACATCCTCTTGGGTAAGTCTGCATAAGGAGGCAATGTCAATGTCCATGTCAATGTTGTAGGCATAGTTCTCCACAAATTTGTTTGCCAATTCATCTCGTGTTTTGATTCCCTTAGGCAAGAGTGAGAACCATTCTAGTGCATGACCTGTGAGACTTCTTGAAAAGAGTCTCATGAGATAGGTTTGTTCATAAGCAATATCCATGCAACTAGTGGTGAATTCTCTTATGTGTTTGATTGGATTTGTTTTTCCCTTGTATTTGGGAAAATGAGGTACCACATATCCATGAGGAAGGGTGGCATATACAAGGTTGTGTCAAATGGATAAGGACACAAGTCATAGGACATGTAAGACTTTTTGTTGGATTGTTGCAAGGTCTCTACTTGCATTTGAAGAGTAGCTAGTTTGAGTGTGAGTGACTCCACAATGGGGTTGATAGTAGCATCACACATGTTGGTGATAGAGGCAACATGACTCCCTTGTTGTTGTGATGAGATGTATTTATTCAAAATTGGTTGTTGGTGAGAAAATTGAGTATTTTGAGGAGGTGGTTGTTGGAAGTAAAAGTTTTGATGAGGTATTTGTTGGAATTGAGTGTTTTGAGGTGGTTGTTGGAATTGAGTGTTTGGAGGTGGGATGTGCTGTTGTGTACGAACTTGAGTAGCATATGTGGGGATTTGAGATCTTGTCATGTTGGATGGAACTTGTGGGCCTTGCTGATGTTGAGTCTATTGATGTCTAAATGGAATAAAAGATTGGGTGCCTTGATTTCCTTGACCAAATGAGGCATTTGGGCCTTGATTGGTGTTTTGTCCCAAAGGAATGTTGGTATTAACTTGTGAATAATCAGGTTGGGGTCCTTGGTTGGTAACTCTAAGTTTATTTCTCCCAACAGGATGTGATGAGGTAGTTGCCATAGTATTTGAGAGACCCAATAACAGGTTTGCTGATGGACCCATGGTATTGAATGAAGTTCCAAAAAGATTTGAAGTAGTTGCCCCCATTTTTGACCCAAATGTTTGTGAAGGGGTAGTGGTTGCTTTTTGGGGGATGGATTGCGATGTGGTGTTGATTTGGGTATATGGTCCTCCAATGAATGTTGTGTTGGTTGCGGTGGATGAATTAGTTGTGGTAGCAACATTGGTTGTAGTAGCAACATTGGTTGTGGTGGTAGCATGACCAAGGGAGGTAGTATTGATGGTGTTGATGATGTTTTGTGAAGAGGTTCCCATGGATAGATTGTGTGATTGATTTGGAGATGTTGCTCTAATGGTGTTGAGGTCAAATCATTTTGGTAACCTAGCCCCTTGGTCAAGGAGCATGGCTAAATATCTGGATGGGTCATGTAAGACTAATTCGTCCACAAAAGAGGCCACTTCTGGGTTTTGGGCAGCAGCTTGTAAAATTTCCCCTTTTTGATCTCTGTGGATAAATTGCTCAAAGAGATTGTGTGGAATGGATGTCTCACCGAAAGAATTGATCACCGAATTTTCCATGTCATTAGAAAGATCACTCATGTTGTTAGGGAATGAATTTGTGTTATCGGTGAAATTGGGAATATTGATGTCTTCACCAAAAAGATCCATGAGTTTCTTCCTTTTGTGTAATCTAGTTTCAACCATAAAAAAATTTGCTCAACTTTGGGATGATGATGGATAATGACCTAAAATGTGACACTATGTTTTTGGGTTTTTTGAGAATAAGGAATGCTATGGAATGCAAATGAGATTTTTGAAAGGTTTGGTGGATGCAAAAAACATGATATGATTCTAAAATGATATGCGAACTAAAAATGGAGCCTAAGACACACTCACTATTGAGAAATCTAAGGAGATGACTATTTGACCAACAAAGTGTTTGCAATGTTTTAGGTTTGTAAAATCAAGGGACCAAAGATGAGACTTTAAAAGAGGACAAAGTGAAGTTTCCACACTAGACTGTTGAGTGGGAAACAATTCACAAAAGTTTTGACTAAGTGACTAAGGGTGATGGGGTCCAATGATAACCTACTTTTGAAGACAAAGTCTTGAGAATAGATGGTAAGGAGTGTATTCCTAAAATCTGCAAAATGAGTGTCTAAGGAGATGAGAAAGCTAACAATGCAACTAGTCGAATGCAATTGGAAACCTATGATGATTCTAAGAATGATGTGCAATGAGGGAAGTTGAGCAACTCAGTATCTGGTTTGATAGAAACAAAAAGGATGGACTTGATGGAATTCTGGAAAAGACAAATTTTGACTTTGATTTTGGCAGTGAGCAGAATGTTTTTCAAAATTTGGCAAATGCGGCTCGACAGAGCAAATGTGGCTCAACAGAGCAAATGTGGCTCAAAAGAGCAAATACGGCTCAATAGAGCAAATGCAGTTTAATAGAGTAGATGCGGCTTAACAGAGCAGATGCGGCTCAAAAATAATAGAGGTGGCTTAATAGAGCAGATGCGACTGAATAGAGCAGATGCAGCTTAAAAATAACAAATGCGGCTTAATAGAGCAGATGCATTGTAGGAATTGATTGTGGAAATTTTTTCATAGATAGGAAAATGCGGCTTAATAGAGAAAATGCGGCTCAATAGAGCAAATACGGCGTAGGAATTGATTCTGGCAATGTTTTAGATAGAGCAAATGCGGCTCGATATTGCAAATGCGGCTCTGTATTTTGCAAATGCAGTTTGTAAGATCAAATGTGGCTTTTGAATACTCAAATGTGGTACAAAAAACTAGTTGCGTTGCATGAATTAAATTTTGGAAAAAATAGAAGGGTGTTTGGTCGATTTACCGAGTTTTTTATCCAGATTTGTTTGATGTTCAAATTGTTTGAAGATTGTTTGAAAATAGATGACAAGCACATAGAATCTAAATTACTTCAAATAGACTCACTCTTAGAAGTCAAAAGGTCATCATCGCAATCACAACCCACATCTTAAAATCGCGTCGACTCACACAACCATGTCACCTCCTAGAGGGTACCCGTGTTTTTGAATTTTCTAGGTGTGTACTCAAAGTGACGGAAGTGGATACCGAATCCCTTGAGCAAAAAATCCATGGCGATTATATGGTGAGTGTCTTGGGGGCAGATTCTTCCCTCCCCCTGCACTGTGATTGAAATAATGTTTGGTTACTGACACAGCTGGCTTCTACACTAGGTTCTTAGTAAGTCTTTCCATTTGGCGTGACAATAGATAAACTCTCTCGAGAGACCTCCCAATATTTAGAACAAAGATTTTGGGGATGGTTATCTTGTCTACTACCGTCAAGTTGGATTTTCATCAACAACTTGCTTTTGATTATAGTGGGTTGGAAACCTTGGCTTTAGGTGTTCCCACTTAGGTCGTTCCCATAGGGTGAGTACTTTTTCCCACTACGACAGGCCTGCTAAAGGTTGTAATAAAGCTTGAAATGCATAAATAAAATGGGTAAGTCTATATTTTTCATCACCTAGCAAAGGGGAGAGCATATACCTATTACCCAATCAAGCATAGTAGACAAATGTTCAGTTTTAAACCCAAATGAAAAATTTGTTACTCTAAGTGAAGATATTGCTTCACAACAGTCATGGGGTTCATTTTAACCAAACAAAAAGAAGATGTGGTGACTATCCTAGGATTGATAAATTTCCAATTAAATGACTACCCTAGGGTTGGTTCATTTTAAGTCCATCAAAATGAAAAATTGGCCGTGGATGCGTCGGATCTAGATTACAATTCGAAAACAGAAAATGAAATTTTTCCAGTCAAATGCTGCTTGACAGGTCACTTGCGTCGCATAAAATATCAGATGCGTCATTCAGAGAATCAAATGCAGCTTAACAGGTCACTTGCATTGCATAAAATATTAGATGTGTCGTTCGGAGAGCAGACCGTTGGTTTCGTTGAAAAATGCGGCATTTGGCATTTTGAATGCGGCTTGGTTCTATAGATGCATCGTTTCATTTCTCATATGTGGCTCGATAGGTCACTTGTGTCATTTGATTTGGTAGATGCAGTTTGATTTGGCAGATGCGTTGTTTCGTTTGGCAGATGTCGTGATCCGTATACCTACAACCTGCGAAAAAAAAAATGTGCCGTGACCTGCAAAAAAAATGTGACAAAAAATCCAGACTATGCTTGAAAAACATGTTAATCAAAAGTTAGGTTCACCAATGTAGCAAAGGATAATTCTTCAAAGGCATCTTAACAATGTGAAATCTTGAAAAACCCTATGTGGTAGTGAAGTGCAAAGGAATAGATGAACAATCTTGATAGATTATCTTCATCCTCCATGACTAACCTCCATTACACCTTCTTAATTTACTGAAATATGCATTTTTCCCTCAGATTATGATGAGCAAAACAATGAAATGACAAGTCCAAAGCAAATATCGAAGGATTTAATCTAAAATGTTTTGTAAATGCAACTATTACAATTAGTAATGCATCTAAAGATCTAAATATACTAAATGAAATGGAAATGTGAAATATGCTATGACAAATGAGAACAACAATGTTAAGATTATCTAAAATGCAAGAGATGTGAGAATTGACAAGATAGCTGGGGGGAAACAATGAGACCAAAATTGCTCTTTTATAGAAAAGTGCAATTTTTTGTGAATGGTCTAGATTGAGAGTTACAGAATCAACAATGTGACTCTTCACATGGCCGACCTTTGGAATTCCAAAAGGGAGTGGGTCATGTATCAGTAAATAATTTAAATTATTTACTAAAAGAGGGAATTAATTGTGACAAAAGGGATCTTTTAAATTAAATATAAGAATTTAATTTAAAGTTTGGGAGAGTGGACCTAATTAAATAAATAAAATTTATTTAATTTAGGAGAAAGAAGGCTAATGAATAATTAGATAATTAAATATAATTATTTAATTATAGTGGAAGGTGAATTAAATAAATAAGCATTTATTTAATTTTAGGAAGGAGAAGACTTAATTAGTGATGCATTAAATAAATAATCCAAATTTATTTATTTAATAATCATGAAGAATAAATAGGTATGAATTAATCAAATAATTATGAATTATTTAATTAATAGTTGAAAGTGAGTCAGAAACATAATTAAAATGTTCCAACTAAGGTTAGAAGAAGAGCTTGCAGGTGTAGGTCACTTTTATGTGTCTACACTTACAATGCACTCAAATGTGAAATTATTCTAAATTTTTTTACTACTACCCTTAGAAATGAGGCATCATGCCAAATTTATAGAGAACCCCCCAAGATAGGTCAGCCCAAATAAGGGTTTACAATAATAAATGCCACATAATAGGTCGGCCAAAAGATATTCAAAAATAACATGAAATGTGCAATTTGCACCAATTTCATCCAAGTTGGCCTAGGGTCTCCAAGAACTCGATCCAATGCATGTGAAGGAAGAGGATAAATAATGGGAAGCACAAAATCCAATGTAGCCCTATATTAAATAAATTCCTTTCTTTATCCTTAGCACGCTCCACTTCACCATCCACTACCAGTAATACTTTGTCTAATTCGGCAATAGGTGGCACAGGAAAAACCCTAATCTTCCTCTCAAGAGATTTGATGTCCTCTCTTGACTGCTTCACTATATTATCCCAATCAGTGCTATTCATTTGATACTTGTATATGACTACAATGTAAGTTGCAACATCATCTAACTGATGTTATTTAACATGACCCTCATTGATTGGAGAGTAGACATCTCACCACCACCTCCTTAGCTACTCCAAACTGAGATGTTTCAGAGCAAACTTCTTTCTCCCTATCATAATTTCAAGGAAGGAGATACACTTATCATAAATACTAGTCAAACTATCCTCAATCTGCCTCCCCTATTTGTGTATCTTCTTCAAGGCCCTCTGCCTCATATGTAGAATCTCAAACCATTCCCAAGGCTTTGCAACGCTTGAGAAAGGAAGAATTCCATCCTTTACTAGTTGATCCTTGGTGTGCTCCATGATTGTCTTTGTTTTCTGTAGTAGAAGATCTATATCCTCCTTATCCTAGGCCAACACAATTTTTTAGCCAATCAATTGATCTCATTACATCCCTTGCAGTTCACAAGATGTCCTTGATGGAACTATCTCCCTTGGTCTGAACTCCCTGCAACCAATTGACTGTAGCATGTGTGGTTCCCTTCATCTTCTCAAGCTCTGATATTGTCTCTCGAGGCAAGAAGCCTACAACATAGGAGGAAGAACTGATGGATTACAAGGGTTTCATCAACTCTTGCAAGTACCTTTTTAGTCTCTCATTTTCCTTCTCCAACTCATGCTTAGTTTGCAACTCCTTCCTTAATCTACCAATGATCACAACACTGGAGCCTTCATACTCCTCAATGTATTGCTCCATAGAGGCATGCCCTAGATTGATGGTCTACACATGATAATATTTTGTAGTCACCCCATCTCTATCTTTTTTAGGAGAAAGAGTAGCAATATGGACCACCCTATTATTTGCTCCATCTCTTTCAATTCTAGAAATGAATCTAGCTTTCTTCTTTGTCTTTTCTTTTCCAATGTTAGCCAATAGGTTATCCCAATTGGGAGGAGTGTCTTCCACTATAATCAGTTTTCTCTTTAGCTCTTTATCTAGCCAACCTGGAGCAATGGACTCTGTCTACACCCTATCTTTCCTATCCTATTCCTATTGAACATTGGGTGCATCCTTATCAATGCTTGGTTGTTCAGTGATCTCCCTTGCTGAATCCTCCTTTTCTTTATAGTGTTCCTCCTCTTTGTCCTATACTGGTGAGGGAATCTTGGCTGGTATCTCCTCCTTTTGAGGGGATTTATCCTCATGTACCTCTATAGGAAAATTGGCATAATCCACCAAATGAGACTGCATTACTTTATCTATTTCTACCTCTGTATTGTAGAGATCTCCCTCCTAGAATTATTCTTCTCCTAAGTCCTTAGGTTCTTCAACATTCTTTGGCTCATTTGGCACACTGCCAGTCTCTTGAGAAGGGGGAATGTCTTCATGTTCAGTGATAGGAGCAGTCATAGGAACACTTCCTTTTAGTGCAACATCCTTTGGGGAAGGAGTCCTTGACCTCCTCATATACACTTGTGTCTTCTCCCCTTAGCTTTCTACCTCCACCATAGGTGGCTCAACTTCCTTATCTATCCTGGAAGTTCCCTCTACCTTTTGTGACAATTTCACAAGTCTCCTTTTCTTAGGTACATGAGTAGTGACATTCAATTATTCCTTTTCTTCTTCATATTTCTCAGCCCCTTTCCTCCTTGAGACATGCCTTCTCTTCTTGGCAATGGGATTTCTTTGTTTCCCTGCTTCCACTACCTCTTCTATATGAACATCTTTTATCTTGATTTTGAAAGGAGAACCCACCTTGGCTTTACCTTTGGGATCCTACTCATGTGAATCCTCATAAGAAGAATGAGACTCCAAGTCTCCCATTAAGTCATAGGTGCATTGTATACCTTCATCCTCCAATTCTAACATCTTTTGCTTAAGCCAAAACTTAGTGTACTTAATCACGAGAGTCATGATCTGATCTAATTATGTCTTTTCCTCCTCCGGCTAGTCAACCTCTCCAACTAGCTTGTCCTTCACAACCTCAAAGTTATGGCCTTGAATCAGATTCCCATCCTCCTCAACTTGTTTAGGAATTTCCTTTATGTTATATAACTGTACTAAGTTCACTGGCAACCTAGAGAACCTCTTCTTTCTAGCTTCAAATTCATCACCAAGGTTGGTCCAATAGTCCTCTATGTTGTCTTTGTGACTATACTCTCTACTAGCCTTCTTCTATGCTTCACCAGTTATATCAAACTTGGCCCTTTTGGAATGGAAGGAGAGACCAAGAGTGATCATTTCCTCTTTGTAAGCATGGGCTGAATGGATAGAAGGGCATATCTCATTGGTGCTATCTTCAGTGGGAAGTCATTACCAAACCCTGTCTTATGTTTCTCCCCCTTCACAATGACATCAAAGTCACAAATTTTCCTTGTGACCTCTAGCAATATAACAGGTTTGTAAGGTACCTTGGAAGTCTGTATGGAGCCATCTGACAACCATCAATTCTTATGTAGGAAGAGGTAGGGAACTGAATGAACTAAGCTCCAAAACTTTTAATCAAATCTTTGGCCTTGTCTAAAATTTGAACATGCTCAACACCCTACAATAGCCTAGTGATGTACATGGTGAATGCATCATTCACCCTCCTATAGCTTCCTCCACCCAAGTGAAGTTTTGGATAAACTTCTTAAATTAAATCTTGTCTAAATACACCCTTGGTGCTCAACCCCTTGTATGGGTTAAACCTTACAAGTGCATACACCATATAGGAAGTCATTGTGAAGGTCTTTGTCTACAGGAAATTACACATTTGTTCATCTATTATTATACTTATAACACTTGCCTACTGGTAATCTATACCTTGCTCCATCTGAGCAATAACATTAAACATCCAACTCTCAAATATCCATGCACTTTTCAATCCTACCACCCTACTGAGGAGTGTGATAGAATCATAATACTCTCTCCTAAATTTGAGTCAGACCAACTACTTGGGCAGCTTGGAGAAGTGAGAGTTGGGCTTCTCAAACCAAGAGTTAATAACCTGTTGGGACTTGACAACATTCTCCTCATAATACTTCCTAGCCGAATCCATATAAAACGCCACAACATGGGACCGATAAGGCATGTCAAAGGTCTGAGCTATGGATACAGGGTCGAAGTTCACCACAATCCTTCCTTGAGGACCAATTATCCTTTGTGTACCTTTGTCATAATGCCTAGCACACTCAAGCACCAACTCATAACACTAGACCGTAGAAGGAAATCCAACCACATGTGGTAACCTAGACTCCAATGTCTTTCTGGCCAGCAAAGGAAGATTCTGTGCCACCATCCCTGCCTTGAATTCCTCATAGTCCCATATTCTAGCATTAGTATTAGTGATCCCTGACCAGATGGAAGCCAATTTTCTTTCTAGGATTCTACTCTTTATATCCATCTTAACTCTCTCTACCACAGAGATAGTTGAACCTTCAACATCTGGATCCATCACTTTTCCCTTGCCTTGCCCAGCAACAGGTTGTCTTGATCCTGCCTGCAAACAATAAAGACACAAATAATAAGATCCATGATAGTAAAAATTCCTAAAGTCCATATAGAATCAACCACCTCAAAGTTTGGGCTTTAGCCCCCCTCACGGAATCAAGACTTGAGAGGAATTTTGGGGAAATCTAGGCCAGGCAGAATCCAATGAAACAGGCATACAAGTATCCAAATAATCATTTAATCAATCAATTTAACCAAGGAATAATTTGATAAACCATAGCATAAGTTAATTCAATCATCAAATGCATAATCAGCAAGCAAATCTTCACACAACCACAAAATTATTCATTCTCAACAAAACCTAGGAAAAATCCACCTTAGACATAAATCCCCAAGAATGGCAACAATTTCCATACTCTGGGAAAATGAAGGAGGTGCAGAACATTCAGGAAAATCCTAAGGGTGCGGATTTTAGCGAAGTCAATGCAACTTTACCACTTAAGCCCAATTTAGGGAAAATTACCAAGCAATAGATAAACCGGGGAAATCCAGAGGCAATGAAAATCCATGAGAAAAGTAAAATTGTGGATTAAAGCACATTGTGAAGAACAAAGAGAAAATGGGAAAATCGGGGAATTTCGGCAGATGAGGAATTCCGTGAAGACACTAAAAACCCAAATACCTACCTTTCTATCATCCTCACCCAAATTGATCGAATGACCTCAAAAATTTGATGACCTAGAGCTTGAAACCAGCTTGACCTAGACCTCACATGGATCATCTTTGAAATAAAAACCCGCCTTATAGTAGAACAAGAGGGATTGGCCATGCCCTAGGTTAGAAACCTCTAAACTCCTTCCATGAATGCACAAAATAGACTCAGGCACAACTTGCTTGCCCTTATGGATATAAATTTTGTGGAAAATACAAGCAAGCTACCCGAGATAAAACCGAAAGATAAGCTTAGAATACCCACCCAAGAATGTTACCCGAACAGAATGGGAAATCCCTCAAGCTTCAAAATACAAATGCCAGACTGGTATGACATGAACCTCCAAACAAACCCAAAATGCCTAGTAAGCACACACATCCAATAGGAAAAGGAAAAAGCAATGTGAATAGCATGAAAGCACACAAATTAAAGAAATCCATTTCAAACATAAGAAAGAGACAACATTCACATACCATAAGAATAGAGAAATTGAAACAAAGGAAGCTAGCAAGAAACCCCAAAGCTCAAACAAAATGCAAATAGCATTCAGAAAATCCAACTACAACAATCGAATCCACTCCCAAACACACAATCCAACACAACACTCAGGTTCAAGAATTCCAAACCAAATAGGAAGCAAAAGATGAAACTCAAATGGCACAAAAATTCACATAAATCAATATAATACTGCCTAAAAATTCATGCAATCAAGCATTAATGCAAGCGATAAGACCATTTAAACCAAACTCGAGAATCCGAAAAAGAAATGGACCCTGGAGAAATCCAACCATAATGGATTTCCATGGATGACCAAAATCCCTAGACTTCAATGAAAAGCAGCTACCATCGGGCTCCAAAAGGATACTGGAAAATTTTGCCAAGAGTGGATTTTCTCGAAAATAGTGAAAAACCTGAAATGAACCCATAACTTAAGGTTTTCAATATAAATCACAAATGGACTACTCCAACAAGCAAGATGAACATCAAAGAACATGCCCAATCAAGCAAAAATCCAAAATAGAAAGGCTAAGACACCAAAAGAGAAAAGGAAAAGAGCAAGAAAGAGGGTCCCTACTTTTAGTGGGGCGTGTGTGTGCAAAAATTGCACAACAAAGCCCACAAAGAATTAGTTAACTAAATATACCAATCCTTACCATATTTATTAACTGTCTTATGAAGGATGAGTTCAAGCATTTTATTAGAATCTTCCGCTTGACCATTGGATTGCGGATAATATGGTGTAGAAAAATATGTTGAATATGAAACTTTTCCAAGAGATTCTTTACTTCCTTATTCTTAAATGGCATACCATTTTTGGAAACAAGTGTAGGAGGAAGTCCAAACTGGGAAATGATGTTGTTTAATAGGAAGCTACAGATAGTTTCAACACTCATGGATAGAAGCGGAATAGCTTCAACCCACTTTGTGAAATAATCTGTAGCAGTGATGACAAAGGTATGCTCCTTGGAAGAGGGAGGTGATATTTTCCCGATAATTTCCAATCCCCATTTTTTGAATGGCCAAGGAGAAGTTTGAATCTACAACTCTTGAGCAAGAGTGTGGATAAGGTGGCTATGCTGCTGACATTGAAGGCACTTTTTAACGAAATCGAAGGAATCTTGTTCAATTGTTTGCCAATAATATCCCATGTGTATCATTTTCCTCACCAGAGGTCTACCAGCAAAATTTTCACCCCCAGAGCCCACATGGGCTTCTTTAAGGGCAAGGGGTATCTTTTCTCTAATGATGCATCTTAGTAGCAAGCCATTACATGATTTTTGATAAATAACATTAGATAAGATGATATAACAGATTGAAAGATTTCGTATACGAGTGCGATCATTTTTTGTCGCAGCGTCGGGAAATTTTTGCATGAATTACACCACGAAGTGGTATTATTTCGTATCTTCTACTAAAGGTACCAAGGAAGCCACACTTGCCATTGCATCCGCATGTCTATTTTCTCACCTAAGAATACTATTTATTGTGAAAGAGGAAAATTGATTAAGAAAAGACAAAGCAAGGTCTCTATATTGGGACTATAAGTGTGGGATTAGTTGTAAAGCACAAAACACTTCTTATTAAGACATTATATCAAAGATAAATCAAAATGAACTAATTCAAAACAATAATCTATTGAAAGTGTCATATTGTTCTCTATCTCCAAAGATTTATTAAATCAAAATGGCTCTCAGATCGTGAGTGCACTATGATTGTTAAAATGACAATTCAAAGAATGAGATGGATGATAATGCAATGACATGGAACTAAATATGATAATACTGTATGATAAATGAATTAAAATAGCATGAATTGACATGAAACAAATAATTGCAGCTACAGGAGGTAGCCATGGTATGAAAACTTGATTTCTGGATATTGAATGCTTGATGCTTGATGTGTTTGATGCTTGAATTTTTGCAGAGTAAGAGTGCATAAGTTAGATTATCTGGATCTTTTTCTTGGTTCAGTGAGGCTTTATTTATAGAATTCTTGGCTATAGAAATGCACAGGGATGGCATTAAGAGGCTTGGATTCAATCTAGAGGATTGAATGGTGAGATATGGAGGAGAATGAGAGAATTTTGGTGATTGTCTCTACCCATGAAAACACCAGGCAAGAGAAAAGGAAAAATTAATGGAGGAAGATTGAGAGAAGAATTTGGAATTTGTCTCCAAAACTTCCCGTGAAGTTTCAAAGAATTAATTGTGACATATTTTAGACATAGATTAGACATAGGATATCTAATTCATTTTTGAGATAATATAGATGGAATATTTCTTGTGCTTTAATTCAAATATTTTGATTTATTTAAATTAGCAAAAGAGGGATAAATAATTTAATAAAACAAACTATAGGATAGTTGTTTATTAAATTAAACAAAAGAATATGGCAATTAATCAATAAAGTGTTTTGATCTTTATTTAATTAATTTACGATCGATCTGATAAAATAAAATAGGGATTTGATAATTAAATCAAACAAAGTATTTAATTTTGTTTATTTAATTAAGATGAATTTAAATGTGAACTATATAAATAAATATTTCTATTTATTCAAAAGTAGAGGAAATCAGGATAATTAATCAAATAATTTGTATTTAATTAATCAGATGTTTTAGACCAATTTTTGATGTATACATTTTTCCCCTCTTCGAAGTGATGTGTTTACACGTTGCTTCGAAGAAAATTTTGTTGCTACTGCCAGGATTGATGATGATAAAAAAAAAAATTCTGTATGCCCTAGACATTGATTTTTAGATGATGGATAATATGCTCCCTCAAGAGATAAATTAATTATTTGTAGAATTTTTTGAATTTTTATGATTTTATGATGATTTGATGAAGATATGATGATGAAATAATTTATCTCTTGAAAAATGATGAAGAAATCTAGCCCATAGATGAATTTTAATTAATTTCATGGATTAAATTAATCAAAAGATAATAAAAACCCACCAAAAATACCTTTCCAAAAATTATATATAGTCCAAAAGGTCATTTTCAAAGTCATTTGCACTATTTGAGTTTAAAAAACCTTGTGATAGAGACATTTTAGCCAGCTGGAACAGGATGCCTATCCCCTACCACACTCACCATTTTGAGCACGTTCGACATCATCGACGACTGGTCGCGTATGGACCTCCGGTATGTACCCCTTAACCTCCTTGTAATTCGTGAAATTTTCTT
Source organism: Sequoiadendron giganteum (assembly GCA_007115665.2). Classification (NCBI taxonomy): domain Eukaryota; kingdom Viridiplantae; phylum Streptophyta; class Pinopsida; order Cupressales; family Cupressaceae; genus Sequoiadendron; species Sequoiadendron giganteum. The sequence continues at coordinate 228,796,246 of CM021104.1, read as the reverse complement.
TTTCATGCATTTTATAGCTTTAGGCGTAATTTCTTTGTTTTAGCGCTTTCAAGCCGCGCTGTAGCTTTCACTTTGGTGTAGTGCTTCCAGTAGGTAGATTAGCACTTTGAGTTTTAGTGCTTGTGTTAAAAACTCTAGCGCTTCCATAGGATAATGTAGTGCTTTCGTTGATATAGCACGTAGATAGTGAATTTTAGCGCTATGATGCCGAATTTTAGCGCTTAGAGAGTTCTAGCGCTTTGATCTGGTGGATTAGTGCTTTCATGGTCTGTTCTAGCTCTTTTGGTAAAGTGGCACTTTGATAGACTGTTGTAGCGCTTTGATGCAGACAAGTAGCACTTAGGGACTTTTAGCGCTTCAGATGCCTATTATAGCGCATCGGAGTGTTGAAATAACGCTTTTGATATTTAGCGCTTTGGGTGCCTGATTTAGTGCTTTTAACTAATAAAGTAGCGCTTTTGGGTTTTAGCATTTTGGAAGCCTATTTTAGCGCTTTCATGTTAGAATTGAAGATTTTGACTTAGATAACCTTGATTCTGTTACTTCTGATCATGTCCATTCTTCGGATTGGTATGATTGGTAATCCAGATTCTTGATGTTGGATTGTGATGATTTAAATAAGACTAGTTCTCATGATAGGTGAGAAGAAACCCTATTTATGATGATCCTCATGATAGGTGAGGAGATGATTCAACATATGATAAATCTCATGATAGGCGAGATTAGATACTATTTGATGAACCTCATGATAGGTGAGGTTTGTTGATGTTTGCCCATGAATTTTGATTGAAAATTCATACCAGAATTTTGGAATAGACTTGATAGTAGAATGACGTTTGATTTCTTGACATAGTTCACTGATTGTAGATTTTTCATTATGATGATAGGAGGATTTGGGTACTCTCCAGATGTGAGAGAGATTTCCATGGATCACATACTTGATTTATTATTTGACACCAGATGAGCTTTAGGTGATAGGCCGATGTGGTTTTACCAACCTACTTCATATGCTCCAGATTAGGATTAATTGGGGTCTGTTGACTACTTTGGCTAAGAGGTGGCACAATGACCACAACACCTTTCATCTACCCACAGGCGAGATGCCGGTCACACCCGAGGATGTGTGGTGGATTTTCCGCATTCCATTCATGGGGGAGATCATAGTATATGATTCTGATGGGACCGACAACAGAGATGCTCTTTGCAGAGTATTCCAAGATCAAGACATTGTAGGTCTAAGCATCCGATGGAGGAGGATTGCTGATTCGTACACGACACTACCAGCAGTGCTAGCTGAATTTATTGGAGGGATTCCTCATTGGCTAGGGCAGGACTCTAGAGAGCATGATGGTACATGGTACCAGATATGCATGGGGGATGTGCATGTTGGCACATCTCTATCATGATCTTCATTTGGTTGTGTACCTAGGGGCACACAACTTATCAGCAGGGATGACCCTATTACAGGTGTGGGCATGGGAGCATTTTGCTATTGCTTGGTCATTTCCAGTTGTAGATAGACCAACCGGCAAGCCCTATGTCTTCAGATAGAGAGATCAGTTTACATAGGCCCGGATGGGCAAGTTAGAGCATTGGAGGCGGGTTTTGAATGACACCAAGACAATTATCTGGTGTCCTTATCTTGACTGTGAGCAGTGGGACAAGGATGATTTAGTGTTGGGATTTCTCTGTGATTCCATGTATCTCATCAACTGGACACCTTTCATGTTAGAGAGATTCCTATTGTGTTGAGTGTACCAACAGTATGGCATCGTGTAGTGCATGCCACAGGGGGTAGCCCATTATGCTAGACGATGAATGGATATTCCTGATTGGGGAGCCTGTCTATCATATGATGCTCTAGTACAGGGATATAGGGCATTGCAGCCATCACCCTGAGATATGCGCACAGATATTGCAAAGGAACCAGTCACCAAGGATTATGCTGCATTCTTGGCCTTGGTTCCACATCCTTGCATCACTATTCCAGATGAGCCAACGCCGCTACCAGTAGAGGAGGATGTGGCAGAGGGTTTTGCATAGAGCAAGGGTGATACTCTGACAGACAATAGCATGGAGAGTGGCAGTGACGACAACAATAGCGATGATAGTGATGGTGGCAGTGGAGGGGACAGAGGGGTAGGACCAACCATTAGCAATGCTCCATCATCTAGTAGGCCTCGCAAGAGGCGAGCAGTGACAGTGCCACCTATGGATTATCAGAGACAGATTGTAGGTCTGTAGACACAGGTTCAGACTTTATAGGGGCAGTTGGTATAGGCTCAAGGTTTGCTCGTTTAGAGAAAGACTCAGATGCAGGCCCAGGTGTAGGCTCATGCTTTATCGTAGGTGCAGGGACAGTCGGCCATTGTACAGATGCAGGTGGCCACTTTGACAGCTAAGAGAGATAGTGCTCAAAAGATTTCCGAGAGGGCACGGGAGATAGTGCAGACCCTCCAGAGAGTGGCTGATGACACCTCTGTAGGAGATTACATGAGAGAGGTTTTGTGGGCTAGCCGAGAGGTAGATTTTTACAGAGGCAGATATCATGATATAGTGCCTACTGAGCATAGAGTTAGTTATGCCACATCAAGATCTGGGTGGACGCATACGCAGACAGTTAGTGAGGGTGTGACACAGCCTCCATGCAAAGATCCTAGAGATCCTTGTCCTTTCGGGGGTGGTGGTGGTACAGGTCCTATTGGTCCCGCCCATTTTGGCTGTAGCAGATCATAGATGCTATTGTGATGATGTATATTATGATGTAGCGCATTGTGGATGATGTATTTTTAGACTTCATTGTATACTTGACACTGATGATACATATATATGAGATGTAGTTGATGTGATATGATTATGATTTATGATTTCTATGTGATGGATGCATTTATTTTATGATTTATATGATGATTTTATTTCAAATGTGATGATGTAATGATGAATGTTTTTATTTTGTGCAATGATTTTATGATAAATGTATATGTGGAATATATGATACGTGGATGTATGATGTGATGTAAATGTATGGATGGATGGATAAATGCTTTTTATTTTAAAATGTGATGACGATAAATGATGATCTTATGATGAATGATAATGGATGAATGTAATGAGAATAATGACGTGATTTTATTTATTAAATGTATGGATGGTAAATGATATATGCATATTATGTTGGATAGATGATAATGTAATGAATGTTTTTATGGTAAAAATGAACATGATGTACTTATGGTACAATTTAATTCATAATTGATTTGATGTATGATAAAATGTATGAATGATGAAATGATGATACTAAATGATGAGATGATGATTCCTACGTGTTTTTGATGATTTTTGGATTAATGTCAAGTATACCGAGTCTTATTTGTAGACTAGATAATCATTTATTAGAATCCTTTATGCAACAAATACTCTACAGATAATGAATATGATGAATGCAATCTAATTTTAACATGCAACTATATGCAAAATAATTCTCATTTTAACAGTCTCTTTGTGCTTTTTGTCATCATAGAGCTTTATTGGATGTTGAAGTGAATACAAGCGTCAATGGTATCTGTTAGACCAATGATGAACTGTGTACCTCTTTCATGATTTTTGATATTGCAAGTGAGCACAAGCATCTAGGTATGATTTAATTGAGATGACCTGAGCATTCATTGCGTAAATAGCTAGTGGTTAATCATTTTAATGTGTGAATTTTGAATGCCATCGGTAATACATTTGCATAGCACATCCCCCGACAATTCATACATTTATATGATTAACTTATAGACATCAGATATAAACAAAAATAACATCATTCTTCTTCCTTGTTCCTCTAGTTCAATACATCATTGAGTTACTCCAAAGAAATGATAAACAAAAATACAATTTATCCATTGTGACTTAGAGTGTTTCATTCATTATTCAGATTTTAGATCACCCATCCTGATTTTGTGATGTTTTTGGATTTTTGAGATTTTGACCAAAGACCTAACCGCCTAACCTATCCTAGGGGTCTTGGGGGCTAATCAAAGATTAGCCTTGCCTACGTTACACACATAAAGACCATGTAGTTTGACTGACATAGACCTATGTTTTTGGATGTTATTTTTTTAGACCTACCTTTTTGACATGTTTTTGGATTTTTGATAAGGATACGGATGGTTGATTCTTTTTTTGATGATGATTGATATTGTGCTTTGATCTTTGTTTTGATTTTTCTGCAATACTGTTGTGTTCCCTTTGATGAAATTGATGTTTTGTTGCCCCTAGTGATATCCAGATGTTGCCCCCAAGCTTTGGAGTGATACTTGACTATTTGAAAATGATTTTTGATATGGATGCAAAAGATGGCAAGACTATTGACATGATATGAAACGGTACTGACTTCCAGACTAATGATCCTGATATATATCAAAATAGATGGGAAAGCTAATCTTAGAATCACCTATGACACCTGTTTCCAGGTTTTCACCATATGTTTTGATTACACCCTTCGTGTTTTTGTAGTTTCTCATTTTTCTCAATTTTTCTTCTTTTTGTAGTTTCTATTTTTTTTTTTTTTTGTATTTTCATGTTGCCAAGATGCCTATTTGCCAGGTTTTCATCAAGGAAACCATTTTTAGAAGTTTGACCCGTGCACCAGGAGATTCAAGCATAGAATTTTTTGAGATGGATACTATTGATAGGTTCATCAAACAAATCCCCTTCTGACATTGATAGCTGATATGCTCTTGATCCATACACTAATATGACGACAAAGGGACCAATCCAGCTAGGCTCAAATTTTCCTTTCTTCTCCCCATCCTGCTGATTCTTAGGGTTTTCTTTTAGTACCAAGTCACCAACCTGAAAGACCCTTGGTTTTACCCTATGGTTGTAACTTCTTGACATCCTTTGCTGATAAGTCATTAGATGGTTAACAACTTGTTGACGACACTCATCAAGCAACTCCAATTCCTGCAATCTAGATACCCTATAGTCTTCATTTGAAATGATACCTCTAAGTGATACACGAAGGGATGGAATCTCAACTTCAATGGGAAATATAGCTTTTGACCCATATACCAAGGCATATGGTGTAGCTCCTGTTGGTGTTCTGATACTTGTTCTATAGGCCCATAGTGTAGGATTGAGTTGAACATGCCAATCACGTCCAACATCATTAACCGTCTTTTTGAGAATTTTGAGTATTGTTTTGTTTGAGGCCTCTGCTTGGCCATTCCCTTGAGGATAGTATGGTGTTGAAAACCGATGTTGGATATGAAACTTATCACATAGTTCTTGGACATCTTGATTCTTGAAAGGTCGTCTATTATCAGTGATAATGGATTGAGGGATTCCATACCGACATATTATGTAGCTCAAGATGAAAGAGGAAATCTGCCTCCTAGTGATGGTAGTAAGAGGGACTGCTTCAATCCATTTTGTGAAATATTTTGTAGCTGTTATAATGAACTTGTGTCCATTAGATGAAGATGGATTTATTTTTCCTACCAGATCTAGGCCCCATTGACAAAAAGGCCATGTTGATGTGAAGGGATGCAGTTCTTGTGGTGGTGCATGAATCAGATTGCTGTGAACTTGACACTTTTGGAATTTCTTAACAAACTGATAGGATTCTTTATTCATGCATGGCCAATAATATCCCAAACGGAGGAGTTTCTTAGCTAGAGTTATCCCACTCAAGTGAGTGCCACAAATACCCTCGTGAACCTCCCGTAGAGCCATTTCAAACTCGTTGTGTTCTAGACATCAGAGTAAAGTACCATCAAGACCTCGGCAATAAAGTATGTCGACGATTAAAGTATGTCGTACTGGTTGGCGGATGAAGTTTCATTTTTGGTTCCTGGATAGATTAGGAGGAAGGACATCATTTTTCAAGTAAGCATAGGTCGTTTCATAGATGGAGGTTTATGTGGTTTCGATATGGCAAATGGTAGCCGATTTTGGATTATAATGGGAAGGACATGACACTTGTTCTACCATAAACTCATAACAAACACACTTCTCAGGCAATTGTAGCCATAGCGTCCACAACTTTGTTTTCCACCCTTGGAATTTGATCAAACTTGATACTAACAAAGGACTATTTCAGATTATCTATTTGTTGCTTGTAGGGCATTAAATTTTCATCTTTTTTTTGATACTCGTCATTCACTTGATAAATAACTAGTTGAGAATCCCCAAATACCTATAAGTCTATGATCTTCCACTGAATTGCTATTTCGACCCCAATGATTAATGCTTCATATTCTGCCACATTATTTGCACACGGAAACATTAATCTATATGATTTTGGAATTGTGTGTCCTTGTGGAGAAATGAACAAAATTCCTGCTCTTGATCCTTGTTGTGTATATGATCCATCAAAATATAAAACCCATTGTTGGGGCATCACTGTCAAAATGTCTGCATCTCAAAAATCCATTCTCATTGGTCGATCATCTACTAGAGGAGCCTCTACTAATTGTTCAGTGATTTCCTGTCCCTTGATTTCCTTTCTCTCTACATATTGAATGTCAAATTCACTTAATAGCATGACCCACTTTGCTAGTCTACCTGTTAAGGCAACTTTACTGAGTAGATATTTTAAAGGATCGATTTTTGCTATTAGCTTAATTGTATGGATTAGCATGTAGTGTCTTAGCTATTGAGTAGCGAATACTACTTTCAAGCACTATTTCTCTATGAAAGTGTCATTGATTTCATATCCATTCAAAGTACGACTAATATAGTAGATGGCATGTTCTTTTCCTTCATAATCCTCTTGTGCTAACAGTGCCCCCAAAGAGATATCTATCGTAGCAATGTACAATATCAAAGGTCTACCTTTTGTTGGTGGAATGAGAATGGGTGGTGACATTAGATAATGCTTGATTTGATTGAATGTTGTTTCACACCTTTCATCCCACTTGAAAACTATATTCTTATGCAATAGATGATTGAAAGGATGACTTTTATCCGCCGGCTGGGAGATAAATCTTCTGATCGATTGGAGCCTTCCCTATAGTTATCTGAGTTGACTTATATTCTTAGGAGGTGGCATCTCCATAATTGCTTTGACTTTCACTAGATCCACTTCAATGCCTTTTTTCGAGACAATGTACCCTAATAGTTTTGTTGATGTGACCCCGAAGACACATTTCTTGTGGTTTAACCTGATGTTAAAATTATCCATCCATGTAAATATTTTGTCTAGGATATGCAGATATCCTTCCCTAGTAGTAGATTTTTCCAAGATGTCATCCACGTAATCCTCCATGAAGGTGTGCATCATATCATGCAAGATTTTTGTCATTGCTCTTTGATAAGTGGCTCCTGCATTCTTTAGACCAAATGGCATGACGTTCCAGCAGAATGTTCCCTATGGACATGTGAAAGTTTTCTTTTCCTAATCTTTTGGAGCTATTTTTATTTAATTGTATCCCGAGAAACCATCCATGGTTGAAAACATGGCATGCCCAACTGTTAAGTCCACAAAGATGTCGATATTTGGTAGTGGAAAATCATCCTTTAGGCATGCTTTATTTAGGTCCCTAAAATCTGTACATATTCTGATGCTATTGTCCAGGTTTGAAATAGGTACAAGGTTTGATATCCATTCGGCATAGTCTATAGACCGTATGAATCCAACATCCAATAATTTCTTTAGCTCTATCTTTACCATCAATGCGATGTGGGGATGCATTTTTCTCATTTTTTTCTTGACAGGCTTGATTCCTGCGGGCAAAGATAAGTGATGCATAAGCAAATTTGAGTCTAAGCTTGGCATATCGGAATATGACCAAGCGAAGTTGATGATTCTTTCTTTAAAAAATTGGATGAATTCCGGTCTTTCTTGTTCTGTCATGGATTCCGCCAGATGTAGGATTTTTTCCTTATCTTCAGTGCCGATATTCATAGATTGCATTGGTTCCACTAAGACTAATGGTCGCTCATTATAATGTTCTGGAAGAGTGTCAAATATTCCATCCTTTAGTGCCTTTGAAAGGTTTTCACCATTAGATGCATTCTTTATTTTTACTTTTTCCAGATCTAATGCTGCCATAGAATGGTTTTCACCATTAGGTCTATTTTCCCTATTGTTATTTTTGCAGCTGGAAGATTTGACACCCTCCTGCCGAGTTGTGTTGTTATGAGTATTACAGAAAAAATTCGTACCCGGTTCAGTATGACATAGGAAGTTTACGATGGCATCATCATTTGTAAATATTGGTATATTCAAAGGTTTAACAGGTTCCCAGTCAATGAGTTCAGGATGGATTAATGGCATGAGGTTATCAAATTCATTCAAGGCGATGGATGTAAGGGTTTGGACAGCCATTTGGTCATAGTCATTTACTGGAATATCAAGATCCATGATGGTTCTTTCTTCAAGATCGTCTAGTCCACTCGAAGTCTGCTCATCCCCACTCAAATCATCGATACTTAGTGAACCTTCCACGAGTGGTCGAGACCCAGAACCTTGGCCCTCCTCATGTGTAGGTGCATATTGTTGAATTACATTGACTTGAATATCAATGAAAGATAGATCGGAATACAATTCCCACTCATATTCATTTGAGTCTATTTCAGAGTTATCTCTAAACTGAAGAATATTTTCTACAACTGTCCTTGTTAGCTCCTGCTTCTCTTCTTCAGAGTATCCTAGTCCTGGATTCTCTTTTTTGTGGAGAGTGAGGGGTTGAATAGGCTCTGTGATTCCATCCTTTCTTAATCCAATGGCTCCTTGTCCTTCATAACCCATTTTTTCTAAAATAGCTTTTCCTTTTCCATATTTATTGGTGTTGATGTTGACATTTTTGATACTGATATCTGATGTAGAGGGTTCCTCATCTTTGTATAGCTAATCCAGGATTGCTTTGTTGTTTGTTTCATCCTCTATTGTACCTTTTTTGACAAACCTTTCATCAAGAGCTGTGATCGGTAATGATGTTTGATGTTTTATCAGAGATGGTTTACCATATGCCCTAGGAGATGGCATTAACTATGATAGGTTAAGCGATTGCTCCATAGAATATGTTCCCATTCCTTTGTCCGCTAGTTGAACTTTCTCTTGAAACTTTTGTAATAAAGATGTTTGCTGATCCTGACTTGTTTCTTTTTCTTTAACCTTTTTCTCGACCCACTTGGTGGTGATACTTGGACGTTGTCTTCCTTGGATGGTTGTGAACATGATGATTCCCTATTGTGTGGTACAAAGGTATCTTGAGAGATCCTAAGGGTGTCACAATGTTGAGGATGATTGTAATCAACAGATATAGTCACCTCTCATCCATTTATTGGGAACTTCAAACATTGATGATATGTCGAAGGTATAGCCTGCATTTCATGGATCCATGGTCGTCCTAAGAGAATGTTGTATGTTAACTCTTTCTCCAATACTTGACATGCTATATGTTTCATCATGGGCCCCACTTGAATGGGTAGCACAATGAATCCTATATATGATCTTTCTTCCTCATCATTTGCTTTGATAGTCATTTTTCAGCGAGAATCAATAGCATTATCTGAATATCCTAGTGCAAATGTTCAGACCAGCTCCCCCATCTATTAAGACTCTCTTGACGTGGTGATTATGGATTAAGACTTCAATATGGAGTGCAGTATTAAGGGGATGTTTAGCAAGATATCATCCTGTTCAAAGAATGATAGACAATGTGAGGTAGTCAAATGTCCCACCATAGCTTGAAATTGACAAACATCTAGATTCTTTGGTACCATAGTGGCAACTAGAGCTTGTTTGAGAACCTCCTTATGTGATGGTGATATTTTAAGGAGCTCTAGTATTGATATCTGAGCAAGAATGTTTTGGAGTTGATCGACGATGTTATAGTGAGATGGAGGTGGAACTACGTGTGTAGACCCAACTCCTTTTAACATGACCTTGGCTTACCCCCTAGTCATTACATTTACTGGTTGATGCTCTTGACGGTCTCTGATTTTTAAGACATTGATTTCATTATCAGAGTTTGATATGTTTGGGAGCAAGTCCGATGGAGTAGTGTTGTTGCTTTTGGGTTCGTCAATGTTGTGACCAATGGTATGATCACTCTCTACTTCAGACAAACAAAGGATTGTTTTGTCATAGACATGATTGATGTTCTTACCTTTGTAGTTTGAGGATGATGATGCTCCTTTGTCATAGTTTAGCAAAGGATCTTTGAAAGCTGAGTGATCGTTATTATTTTGGGGTGTTTCCACATATGCTTTGTTGTTGTCGATTAGGTCCTGTATTGCGTGTTTTAACTCCATACAATCGTTAGTTTTGTGACCTTTGTTATTATGGAAGTTGCAATAATCTGCATCATTCCACCATGGTGGTTTGACCTTTGGATCCCAGAATCGGGCTTCTCGTGCAGTGATGAGGCCACTGGTGACCAATTCTTTCATTGTTGATTCTATCATTTGGCCTAAAGTCGTGCACCTTCATCGATTTGATGGTTTCTAATATGATTGCATCTTTACGATCTCATTGTTTTGTATGACATTTGACTTGACAAGTTGATCATTGTTTTGATTCTTTGATGTAGATGCTATCAAGTTGAAAACCGGTTTGACATTTTGGGAATCATTTGTTGTTTCATTGATAGTTGTGTTGCGATTCTTTTGCCAAAAATTTGGCTTATCACTGCTTGAGTATTGATTGGAGGATTTACTTGTGTTGTTTGTTTTATCGTTGAAATGTTTGATAACTCCTCTTTTGACTAATGCTTCCTCAATTTTAAGACCATTTTCTATGAATTTCTCCCATTTTCTATGACTTTCTCGAACATGGGAGGACATTGTAATTTCAGTCTATAACTCATTTCCTCCATTAAGTTGACAATGAAAAACTCCATCTTTTCTTCCTTAGGAATGGATCTAGGATATCTAGCAAATAGGCGTCACCATCTTTGGAGAAAAGACAAAAATGTTTCCCCCTTGTTTTTCTTTAGGTTATAAAGATCCTTTATTGTAACATTGTGTTGGATGTTAAAGGAGTATTGGGAGATGAACCTATTGACTAATTCCTCAAAAGTTTTGATACCTGGTTGTAGTTTTGAAAACCAGTCCATACATGATCCTCCCAAGCTCCTTGGGAATAATCTCATTAAGTAAGTTTCCTCTTGGGAAAACTCGAGACTCATTGTTTTGAGTTCCCTGATATGATCTATTGGATCCATTCTTCCATTGTACTTATCATACTTTGGGATTTCACACTGTCTAGGGAAAGGTATCAAACCAACCATTGCATCGAAAGGATAAGGACAAATGTCCTATATCGCATATATTTTGGTACTTCCTTTCATCATATATTGTATTTGTTATTGTAATAGTTGCATTTGAGATGTCAAAGCGGCAACTGGATCTATTGTTTGTGTAGGTTGCAGAATTTCAGTCTCACTTATTCTAGGTGCTTCCTTCAGATGATTCACGTCAAAGTCCTTGGGAAGTTTGGCACCTGATTCAGTTAGCATCAAAAGATACTTCTCCATATCTTGTTCTAAAATCTTTTCCATAAATATATGGAACTTGGGATCTTGTTGAGCTGCTTGAATATCCTCTAGAGTTATCTCGTTCTTATCGTTTCAGTTCAGATTGTTCCAAGGATTTTCCTTTGCCATTGCTTGGGATTTTAAAATTTCTTGTTCTAAGAGTCTCTGTTTTTGGGACCTAGTGAAGATTGGCATACAAATTTTTACCCTTTCTTCCAAAATGCTGATCTTATATGCTGGGAAAATGTCAATTGAACTTTTAACAAAGTTGAATAAGATGACTGATCTTATTGATGAGACTATATTAAAAATTTGATTACTATACTTGGTTTCGTGATGAAGGATGATAGTATCCTGATGATGAAACTTCAGTGTAGTAACCGATTGTGTATTTTGATTTTGACACTTGTGATTTGCAAGATCTTGTTTCAGTTGATAAGATTAAAAGTTTACATAAACCTATCTGTTTTCAGTCTCTAGATAGTGATTCTGATAAAAAGAAACTTGATTTTGATGAAAAATGTGGGTAAAATGACAGACTAATTGACTGGTGAAAATTTGAACTCTCTGTTTTGAAAGCACTAAAACAGAGGAAAGAGGCGCTATTTCATAGAAGTGCTAGAACAGAGTCCCGAAGCACTGAAACAGGTGACAAAAGTTCTATCTTGACAAAAGCGCTAAAATAATGCTTGAAAGCATTGTAGAAAGTGATGGAAGTGCTACTCTATAGAAGCACTGAAATAATGCATGAAAGTGCTATATATTTTGATGGAAGCACTATCTTGACAAAAGCACCGAAACAGTGCATGAAAGCATTGTAGAATTTGATGGAAGCATTTTTTTAATGAAAGCACTAAAATATAGACTGTAAGCGCTGAAACGGTGCCCAAAAGTGCTATTTCACAGAAGCACTGAAATAGGATTCTAGAATGCTAAAAATACGATTTTAAGACTCTCTGGTGTAGGAGCACCCCAAAGTTCTTCTAGGAATGTTGTCTAGAAGGTTTTTAATTGGCAATTTGTTTAGGCCAAGTGTAGTAATCTCTTTCTATTACTTGAGTTTGTGCCCTAGAGGCATTTGAGAACATATAATGTGTTAGTAAAGGTCATGTTGACCATTTGTTAGATTGAGGTTTGGCTACAAGGATGGTTTAATACCTTTGTAGACCTTCCTAGGTGTTAGAATCTCTAAAATTTTGCAAATAAGGCCTATTGGAAACCACAAGCAGCCATGGAGCAGTTAGGACCAAGCTTAACTGAATTGGAGAACCTATATATGGTGTGCCTTGACCTGAAGGAAGGTTGGAAGCTTTTGTGTTGTTAAACATTCATGAATACTAGTGAGGACAATGATAAGATTGTATAATTTTATGTATTTTTGTTTTGAATTTGTGTGGTCAAGAGTGATCATGGCATTGTGAGTTCTTATAGAATGTGGTGTAGTGGTATGTGAAGCTTTGTGTGGCAGTATTTGGTTTGTGTGTTCAAATTTGTAGGCATCGCTTTGTAATTAGTTTTTTTTTTAAGTTGCTAACCTAACAGCCAGTTTGTAAAGAATAGAGGTTTAGTTACATTCCCACTGTATGTTATGTACGGGCCCTTGGGAATTATGACTAGGCTCCATGTCTATAAATAGGATAGGGTTAGGAGTCAAGGAATCATGGAGAAAGTCTTCTCCTAGGTGAGCTTAACAGTGCCCGACTAGGAAAGACAGGAAGTGCAAAGCACTTGGTTTGTAGGGGTGACCTTTCCCTGTCAAGTCATGGAGTGGAGAGGAAGATAGATGCCTTGCAAAGACTTGGCATGAAGGAGGAGGCTTCACCAGTCCATTTGGAGGTAGAATAACCTAATAGTTTGTTGTGTGGTTAGGAAATGGCTTATAAAAGGCCTAAATTTCTAAATGGAGGGTTATGATGTGTACGGACAGATGAGGAGCAAGGCCTTTGGAATCTTCAAGGGGTAGACACAAGGATTAGGAATCCCAAGAGAAGCTCCTATTTTCTTTGGAGAACCTTAGAGTTCTATCTTGTTTCCTTGGGAAGTAGGCCTAATTTGAAAATCCTAGGCTAGTAGCCTTTTTAACCCTAGATGAGGGTTTGGTGAAAGCGATGAAAGAATGGAGTTTGGTGAACTTTCAAGAACCCTAGGAGGATGGTTTGGAGCTATTGGAAACATCTCTACACCCATGCAAAGATCAAATTGAGTGTTGAGGATAGGTTAGCCTTTAGGGTAGATTAAAGGCTAAGGAAGAGTTAGAGGCAGTGCACCAAGATTGACTTGGTAAGTTGGATTGTGATGGTAGTGGGGCTGGCTAGGAGAACTGGGGTACCTAAACATGAAGAAGGTCCTAAAGGTTAAGGTGGTGAAGTAAGAAACTAAGGAGATCTTGCAAATAAAGATCTAGAGCATGGAAAAATGATCGTTCCATCCAAGCCTACCCTATCAGATTGGTATCAGAGCAAGTTAAAGATTTGGGATAGAATCTTGTATGTTAGACCTTGAATCTAGTGGTTCCAAAAACATGGTGACCAATGCAGAATTAGCAAGAGACCTGACAGAGCAACAAGATAAAAACAAACAGCTTGAAGAGGTTGTTGAAGAGACGAAGCAAAGGCTAGAAGAGGTGGTAGAGGCTGCAGACAAGATGAAAGTACAACTGGCAGTGGTTAGAGACAAGGGTGAGGATCAAGTTGAGGAAGACAGAACCAGACCCTGATCCTCCACTAAAAGAGGAACCCTTCCTCAAAGCATTGATGGCCTTGAGTGGAAAAGCACTAGAAGGCATTCCCATCTTCACAGGAAGAATGGATGCAGAATTGGTTATGGAGTGGATAGAAGGAATGGAGAATCACTTTGAGTGTGATAGAGTTACTGAGGCACAAAAGGTGAAGATAGCCAAATCAAGGTTAAGGGGGTAAGCACTGACTTGGTGGAAGTTCTTGCAAGAAGAAAGAGATAATGAAGGCAAGAAACACATCGGGAGTTCGAAAGCTATGGTGGCTAAAGTGAAGGAGTACTATCTACTTGAGGACTATGAGGTCCAATTGCATAAGAAGAGGAAAAACCTTAGGCAAAGACACCTAGATGTAGCTGCCTACATAGAGGAGTTCCAAAAACTAAGCCTTAGATCTAGGGTGCAAGAAGTGGAAAGCATGAAGGTGGCGAAGTATCTAAATGGCCTCAAATGGAACATACAAGAAGAGTTGAGTCTCTTTACACTTAGCAATCTCCATAGTTGTTATCAACTGGATTTTAAAGTGGAGGAGAAATTGAAAAAGAAACAAAATACTAATTCTAAGGGTAGAGGTAAAGGAAGAGACCAAAGAGGACATAGAGGTGGATACCAAGGTAGAGGAACTGAACAAAGGAACCAAGGAGAGTGTAAACTCATAGAGCATGGAAATGAAACACCTTCTAGAGGAGGTTATGGAAGAGGTAGAGGATCTCAAGGAGGATCAAATAGAGGAAGAGGAGCAGGTAGAAGCAACTCATACTTTGCTAATATGAAGTGTTACCATTGTGGTCAAGTAGGACATCCAACGTATAGGTGCTCGGAGAAAGCATCTTCATCAAATACTGAGAAGAGAGTGGCATATGCTCAAGAGGACACCATGAGTACTAAATCAGCAGAGGTTAGTCACATTGAATCTAAAATGGGGGAGAATCTGATGTTTAGGAGAGTTTTGATCAGACAACCAGTCAAGGAAGAGCCAAAACAAAGAAGAGCTCTATTTAGAGTGAGATGCAAAATACTTGGGAAAGTATGTAAGGTTATTGTGGATTTAGGTTCAACTGATAATATAATCACAGAAGAGGCAGTAAGGAAATTGAAATTGGAGAAAGTACCCCACACTAACCCTTACAAAGTGACATGGTTAAACAAAGGGCGGAGTGTTCTTGTCAATGAGCAAGCAACGGTGGAGTTCTCCATTGGAAGTTACAAGGATAAGTTGTTATGTGATGTATTACCCATGGATGCATGCCATCTACTATTGGGTAGACCATGGCAGTATGACAAAAGTGTCATATATGATGGGAAAGAGAAGACCATTTCTTTCAAGAAGGATGGGAAGACATTTAAATTATAGTCACTGTCAGATGAAGAAGAAGGACAGTAAAAGACACCTAATGTATTATTGAGCAGTGGTAAAGAGTTCCTTAACAACCTACATCAAGGAGGTGAAGGATATGTGGTCATGGTGCAACCCAAGGGAGAGGACAAGACTGAGAAAATAGTCATACCCGGAGTAGTCCAGAAGTTGCTTGAGAAGTATATGGACATAGTGAGTGATGGTGCACCATTAACTTTACCTCCAAAGAGAGCCATTAGTCATCAGACTGAATTCATACCAGGAGCTTCATTTCCAAACAAAGTAGCTTATAAGTTTACACTGGATTAGAATCAAGAGGTAGCCGGGCAAGTGCAAGAATTGTTGGATCAAGGATTGATTAGGAAGAGCATCAGCCCATGTGTAGTACTAGTGATCTTAGCAACCAAAAAAGGAGACAAGTGGAGGTTATGCACCGGTTCTAGAGCTATAAATAGAATCACAATCAGGTATAGGTTTCCTATTCCTAGGATTGAGGACTTGATGGATTGTCTTGGAGGAGCTCAGTACTACACCAAGTTGGATCTCAAGAGTGGATACCATCAGATCAGAATCAGGGATGGAGATGAGTGGAAGACAACATTTAAGACAACTGATGGGTTGTATGAGTGGAGAGTTATGCCATTTGGTCTCTCTAATGCCCCTAGCACATTCATGAGGCTCATGAATGAAGTGCTCAAAGACTTTACAGGGATATTTGTGGTGGTATATCTTGATGATATACTCATCTTTAGCAAGACAACAGAAGAACACCTAAAGCATGTGGAATTGGTTCTTAGAATATTGCAAGAGGAGAAGTTAGCCATCGACCTAGAGAAGAGTGAGTTCTTTAAACAAGAGCTTGTGTATTTGGGGTTTGTAGTATCCCAAGGATCATTGAAGATGGATCCAAGCAAGGTGGAAGCTATCCTAAATTGGCCTACACACACCACAGGGACAAAAGTAAGAAGTTTTCATGGATTGGCTCAATTTTATAGAAAATTCATAAGGAACTTTAGTGGCATATGTGCACTAGTCCTAGACACAATCAAAGGTGGCTTAAAGAATAAGTTTCAGTGGACTCAAGAAGCTGAGAAAGGTTTTGAGAAACTGAAACAAGAAGTGGCAACTCAACCTATACTTTTATTACCTAGCTTTGACAAGTTATTTACTATGGAATGTGATGCTAGTGGAGTTGCAGTAGGAGGAGTGCTAAGTCAAGAAGGCAAGCCTACAACTTTCTTCAGTGAAAATCTCAATGAAGCTAAGAAGAAGTATTCTACCTATGACCTAGAACTTTATCTTTTAGTTCAGTCACTTAGGAAGTGTAGGCATTACCTTCTACCCAAGGAGTTTGTAGTCTTTACTGACAATCAAGCACTTAGCTATATCAACACTTAAGAGAAGTTGAGTAATAGACACTTAAAATGGATGGAATACATCCAAGCTTTTACTTTCACCATCAAGCACAAGAAGGGACAGTTGAACAAGGTAACAAATGCACTAAGCAGGAGATTGTTGATAGTGCAAGAGATACAGATCAAGAGCATTGGAATAGAGAGTTTCAAGGATCTCTATGGGGAAGATGAAGACTTCTCAGAGGCCTATAAGGTATGTTCTGACTTTGAGAATCACTTTCATAGTCAATACTCAGAGTATACATTAAAAAGTGGATTGTTATTCAAGGGGAATCAGTTATGTGTTCCAAGAGGATCAATGAGAGAGAATCTCATCCATGAGAAGCACAATGGTAGTCTGAATGGACATTTTGGCATCAACAAGACATTGGAACTAGTGCAAAGGTTCTACTATTGGCCTAAGTTGTCAAGGGACGTCAAGAGGTATGTGGAGCAGTGTGTAGTGTGTATGAAAGACAAGGGAGGAGCTAGTAATGCAGGTTTATATCAACCCCTACCCATTCCTAATAGAGCATAGGAGTGTGTTAGCATGGACTTTGTGGTAGGACTCCCTAAGACCAAGATAGGGTTTGATAGTGTCTATGTGGTGGTGGATAGATTTAGCAAGATGATTCACTTTATCCCCTGCAAGACCACTCATGATGCTAGATATATTGCTCACCTTTTCTTCAAGGAAATTTTAAGGATCCATGGATTGCCATTGAGCATTATCTTGTACATGGATGTGAAGTTCATGAGTCACTTTTGGAAGAATCTATGGAGTAGATTGGGTAGCAACCTGTCTTTTGGATCAGCTTACCAGTCTCAAACAAATGGGAAAATAGAGGTGGTTAATAGGGTGTTAGGTAAACTTCTAAGATGCCTAACCAAAGAGTATGGACAAACATGGGACATGGTTATTTTATAGGCTGAGTATGCATATAATGACAGTGTGAACTGGACCACAGGGAAGATTCCCTTTGAAATAGTGTATAGAATGCACCTAAGAGGTATATGTGAGCTCAGGGATCTAGGAGCTATGGAGCATAGGAGTGGACATGTAGAGGATTTCTCTTAGACCATGAAGGAGATTCAAGAGCAGGTAAAGAAGACAGTCACTGAGGCTACTCAAAAGTTGAAAGATAAGGTGGATATGTCAAGGAAAGATTTGCAATTTGCCGTAGGAGACTATGTCATGGTCCACCTCAACAAATCTAGGTTGCAGAAGGGTACATCAACCAAATTACAGATGAAAAGAGTGGGACCCTACAAGGTGTTAGCCAAATATGGGAAGAATGCATACAAGGTGGAGTTACCTATAGATTTAGGGATTTCACCAGTGTTCAATGTAGCTGATTTGATCAGGTATAAGGGATTAGTCAATGACATTGATCAAAAAAGTAGGGAGATCTTCAAGGATGTAAGCAACATAACCTTACCTAATCTAGACAAGCTACAAGCAGAGAGGATCTTGGAGTCAAGAGTCAAGAAGTCTACAAGGCATAGGGTGTACATGGAGCATCTTATCAAATGGAAGAATAAACATGAATATGAGGCTACATGGGTAGATGAAGCTCAGTTCAAGAAGCAAGGTATTGAACCATCTCTGATCTATCTCCATGTTCCTTGATGTTTGTGCAGAGGGGGAGAATGGTGTAGGAGCACCCCAAAGTTCATCTAGGAATGTTTCCTAGAAGGTTTTTGATTGGCAATTTGTTTAGGCCAAGTGTAGCAATCTCTTTCTATTACTTGAGTTTGTGCCCTAGAGGCATTTGAGAACATGTATTGTTTTAGTAAAGGTCATGTTGACCATTTTTTGGATTAAGGTTTGGCTACAAGGATGGTTTAAGACCTTTGTAGACCTTCCTAGGTGTTAGAATCTCTAAAATTTTGCAAATAAGGCCTATTGGAAACCACAAGCAACCATGGAGCAGTGAGGACCGAGATTAAATAAATTGGAGAACCTATATATGGTGTGCCTCGACTTGAAAGGAAGGTTGGAAGCTTTTGTGTTGTTAAACATTCATGAATATGAGTGAGGATAGTGATAAGATTGTATAATTTTTTGTGTTTTTGTTTTGAATTTATGTGGTCAGGAGCAATCATGGCACTGTGAGTTCTTATAGAATGTGGTGTAGTGGTATGTGAAGCTTTGTGTGGCAGTATTTGGTTTGTGTGTTCAAATTTTTAGGCATTGCTTTGTAATTAGTTTATTTTTTTTAAGTTGCTGACTTGACAGTCAGTCTATAAAGAATGGAGGTTTAGTTACATTCCCACTGTACATTGTGTATGAGCCCTTGGGAATTGTGACTAGGCTCCATTTCTATAAATAGGATAGGGCTAGAAGTGGTTAGGAGTCAAGGAATCATGGAGAAAGTCTTCTCCTAGGCGAGCTTAACAGTGCCTAACTAGGAAAGATAGGAAGTGCAAAGCACTTGGTTTGCAGGGGTGAGCTTTCCCTGTCAAGTCACGGTGTGGAGAGGTAGATAGATGCCTTGCAAAGACTTGGAATGAAGGAGGAGGCTTCACCCATCCATTTGGAGGTAGAATAACCTAATAGTTTGCTGTGTGGTCAGGAAATGGCTTATAAAAGGCCTAAATTTCTAAATGGAGGGTTATGGTTGTGTACGGAAAGATGAGGAGCAAGGCCTCTGGAATATTTGAGGGGTAGACACAAGGATCATGAATCCCAAGATAAGCTCATGTGTTCTTTGGAGAACCATAGAGCTCTAGCTTGTTTCCTCGGGAAGTAGGCCTAATTTGAAAATCCTAGGCTAGTAGCCTTTTTAACCCTAGATGAGGGTTTGGTGAAAGCGATGAAAGAATGGAGTTTGGTGAACTTTCAAGAACCCTAGGAGGATGGTTTGAAGCTATTGGAAACATCTCTACACCCAAAGATCAAATTGAGTTTTGAGGATAGGTTAGCCTTTAGGGTAGATTAAAGGCTAAGGAAGAGTTAGAGGCAGTGCACCAAGATTGACTTGGTAAGTTGGATTGTGATGGTAGTGGGGCTGGCTAGGAGAACTGGGGGTACCTAAACATAAAGAAGGTCCTAAAGGTTAAGGTGGTGAAGTAAGACACCAAGGAGATCTTACAAATAAAGATCCAGAGCATGGAACATTGATTGTTCCATCCAATCCTACCCTATCACTCTCTACTGTAAAATCTGATCTGGCCTTGTGGCATACTGTATCAGGGGTTGTGGTAGATAAGAAGGATGTATGCACTGACTACGGTTGTGATACTGAGTGAGAACTCTTCTTTGGAAGAAGGCTCATGAATAGAGTGGTTCTACTGCGTAATCTAAAGTGTGACCCCTAGCAAACTCGTGATATCTACGGATGAATGTTCTATGTTGTAAAAGAAGTTTTCAATTTTGATATAGAAAATGTTGTCTTCTCAATTTATTCCGATAACTAAGAGGTTCCTTGGGTTTTGTGATTTTGATTTTTCTCTTGACAAATGTGGTGGACTTCCACTTTTGCAGCATGGATTTTCTAATCTAACTTGACTTTGTTTGTTTTCAGGATGATCTTAAATCTGATTTTAATGAATTTTCTAAAACACAACAAGCAATTGTGAATATTTGTTTTAACTGAATAGATCATGTATGTTCAAGAATCATGAATGATTCTTATTGATTTTGATAGGTTTCTTTGACAATTGTATACAAATCAAATAGACTCACACTTAAGGACAAGTAGGTCATCATTATACTCACAACCCACATCTTGAATTGCATTGACGCACACAACCTTGTCACCCCCTAGAGGGCGCACATGTTTTTGTTGTTTCCAGGTGCGTACTCAGAGTTGGATTTCTCATCCCCTGAGAAAACGGTTCGTGGAAATTATATGGTGAGTGTTTTGGGGGCAGATTCTTCCCTCCCCTTGCACTGCGAGTATCACAATGTATGGATACTGACTCGGTGAGAAACTACTATGTGGTTCATAGATAGGGCTTCCGTGCAGTGCAACAATTGATAAACTACCTTAGGAGACTTCCCAGTCTTTAGAACAAAGATTTTGGGAATGGTTATCTTGCTCACTACCATCAAGTTCGACTTTCATCAACAACTTGCATTTTTATTATAGTCAGTTGGAATCCTTGGCTTTAGGTGTTCGCACTTAGGTCGTTCCCGTAGGGTGAGTACTTTTTCCCACTATGACATACCTTCTAAAGGATTTAATAAAGCGTAAATAGCATGAAGTAAAAGTGAATCTAGCACTTTAGTCGCGTAGTTAAGGGGAGAGCATAAGCCTAATCACCACAAGCACATCATATAAGTTGTTCTATTTTAAGCCCAAAAAGAAAATTTCTAATCTATGTGAAGGTGTTGCTTCATAGAAATCATGTTGTTCTTTTTAACTTGTACTGTAAAAATGCGCTGACTATCCTAGGATTGATAAATTTTCTTTTAAGAAAAGAAAAAGTGGCTACCCTAGGATTGATGTATTTTAGAAACCCAGAAGTGACTATCCTAGGATTGATAATTTTTAGAAAACTTGAAGTGACTATCCTAGGATTGATAAATTTTAGCCCAACTGTGAAAAAAATAAAATATGGCCGCAGTCGTGTCAGATCCAAATTGATTTTACAAAAGCGCTGGAATATTGCACCTAAGCGCTAAAACAGTTACCTGATGTGCTAAAACACGAAGGTGCCGAAATAGGACACCGAAGCATCGAAGTTTGTCATGGAAGCGCTAAATCACGGATGCGTTGAAATAGTTGACGGAAGCGCTAATTTTTTTGATGGAAGTGCTATAGTAACACGGAAGCACTGAAATAGAGCATAGAAGCGTCGTAGTTTGCCACAGAAGCACTATAGTATTTGACAAAAGCACTGAAAGAAAATACGCTGAGAACCTACATGACACTTTCCAAAAAAACTATAAAATTGGGGTTAATGCCCCATGGTGGGCACCAAATTGTAATTGTGGGATTAGGTGTAAAGTACAAAACACTTCTTAATAAGACATAAAATCAAAGATAAATCAAATTTAACTAATTCAAAGTAATAATCTATTGAAAGTGTCATATTGTTCTCTATCTCCAAAGATTTATTAAATCAAAATGGCTCTCAGATCGTGAGTGCACTATGATTGTTAAAATGATAATTCAAAGAATGAGATGGGTGATAATGCAATGATATGGAACTGAATATGATAATACTAGATGATAAATGAATTAAACTAGCATGAATTGACATGAAATAGATAATTATAGCTACAGGAGGCAACCATGGTATGAAAGCTTGATTGTTGGATATTGAATGCTTGATGCTTGATGTGCTTGATGCTTGAATTTCTGTAGATTAAGAGTGCATAAGTTAGATTATCTAGATCTTTTTCTTGGTTCAATGAGGCTTTATTTATAGAATTCATGGCTGTAGAAATGCATAAGGATGGCATTGAGAGGTTTGGATTCAATCTAGAGGATTGAATGGTGAGATATGGAGGAGAATGAGAGAATTTTGGTGATTATCTCTACCCATGAAAACACCAAGCAAGAGAAGAGGAAAAATTAATGGAAGAAGATTGAGAGAAGAATTTGGAATTTGTCTCCAATTTGTCTCCAATTTGTCTCCAAAACTTCCCGTGAAGTTTCAAAGCATTAATTGTGACATATTTTAGACATAAATTAGACATAGGATATCTAATTCATTTTTGAGACAATATAGATAGAATATTCCTTGTGCTTTAATTTAAATATTTTGATTTATTTAAACTAGCAAAAGAGGGATAAATAATTTAATAAAACGAACTATAGGATAGTTGTTTATTAAATTAAACAAAAGAATATGGCAATTAATCAATAAAGTGTTTTGATCTTTATTTAATTAATTTACAATCGATGTGATAAAATAAAATAGGGATTTGATAATTAAATCAAACAAAGTATTTAATTTTGTTTATTTAATTAAGATGAATTTAAATGTGAACTATATAAATAAATATTTCTATTTATTCAAAAGTAGAGGAAATTAGGATAATTAATCAAATAATTTGTATTTAATTAATCGGATGTTTTAGACCAATTTTTGATGTATACAGGGACAACTTACTTTGTTTAGCTTGATAAGTTCCCTTGATCTGATTCACAACAAGCTCAGAGTCACCTAATACATGAAGATGTTTAATTTTTAATGCAATCATGACACACAAATTGAAAATGAGGGCTTTGTACTCAACAATATTATTGGTGCATGGAAAGTCTAATCGAAAGGATAGGGGGATCGGTTTACCCTTGGGGGATATCAGGATTATGCCTACTCCAAAACCGGTTTGAAACCTTGATCCATCAAAGCAAATTTTCCATTTGAGGTCATAGTTGATTGTGAGGATGTTCTCATCAGGGAATAAGTCAAACTTGAGGAAGGAGTGAGGTGAGGGAGCATTCGCCAACTAGTTGGCCACTACTTGTCATTTTATTGATTTCTGAATGACAATTTTTATATCAAACTCAGACAATAGCATAACCTAGTTTGCTAGTCTTCCTACAAGGTTGGTGCTAGAGAATAGATTTCTCAAAAGATCCATTTTTACTGAGACATGAGTCTCAGCATAAAGGAGATAATGTCTCGGCTTTTGTGTAGCAAATACAATAGAAAGGCACTACTTTTCCATGGATGAATAATGGGTCTCACAATTGACCAAGATGCAGCTAATGTAGTATATCACTCTCTCTCTTCTTGCATCATCATACTAGGCCAGCAAGGCTGCTAAAGCGTATGGTGAGGTAGCGAGGTAAAGGAGGAAGGGTCTATCTTGCATAGCCAAAATAATACATGAGGATTGGTCAAATAAGATTTGATGGATTCAAAAGCTTTCTGACATTCTTCGTCCCACGTAAAGTGAACATATTTCTTTAGGAGATGAGTGAAAGGAAGGGTACGGTCAGCCAACTGAGATATGAATATGTGAATTTCCCAAATCTTCCCTTGTAAGCTTTGCAAATCAATGATGTTCCTTGGGGGAGACATGTTAAAAATAACATCAATCTTATTCGTATCAACTTCTATCCCATGATAAGAGACTATGAACCCGAGAAGCTTGTCGGTGTCAATTCCAAAGACACATTTCTGAGGATTGAGTCTCATCTTGTAAAGTCAAAGTCTTTCAAAGATAAGATGAAGACTCCTCACATGATCTTGATGATTTACAAACTTAGACAAGATGTCATCAACATAATATTCTAATATTTTATGGATGAAGTCATGAAATATCAAGGTTATCACTCATTGATAAGTCACTCCTACGTTCTTTAATCCAAAGGGCATGACCACATAGCAGAAATTCCCCCAATGGTAGTGAAGGTTGTCTTGTACTGATCATCCATATTAATACGAATTTGATTGTAACCTGAGAAACTATCCATAAAAGATAACAAGGAATGGCCTGTGGTCGAGTCCACAATCATATCTATATTAGGTAACACAAAGTAATCCTTAAGAGAAGCCTTGTTAAGATCTCAAAAGTTAATGCATATACAAATACGGTCATTAGGATTACTAATAGATACTATATTCAAGATCTAGGGAGAATAGTCAATGGGATGGATAAAGCCTGCTTTCAATAGCTTCTCTATTTTAGTCTTGACCATTAAGGCTACCCTAGGATTGATCTTTTAATTTTTTTATTTAACAAACTTAGCATTGGGACATAGAATGATATTATGGACCACTATAGATTCATCAACACCAGGCATGTCTTCGTACATCCAAGAAAAAATATTAGGATAAGTACGCAAGAGAGTGAAATGCTCATCTGCTTTCTTGGAAGAGAGGCATTTCCCAATCTTGATTACTTAATTTGAAGATTTTTCTCCAACGGGGACCTCGATAGTGTCCCCTTTAAGGAGGGGACTGAAGTCTTGAGGATGAGATATTGAAACATCATTGCTGATGTTAGATAAATGGTCCTCCTCATCAACTCTCAGAATGGATTCCCCAAGTTATGCTTGTTTATGTAAGCGATACATGAATCATTTCTTGTGATGATAATGAGGCAACGAGGAGTAAGCACTGAGGAATTCCCCCAATGCTTCATCCAAAGAGAAGAAATCTACAAGAACCTTCTCAGCTCATCCCCCTTCTTCTATCAACTCAAGATGGACCGAGTATAATGGCTCAGCCGAAATCATATTAAAATTCCACCAGGGTTTTGTTCTGGACTGTTCAACAAGATATCCCAAACCCAGGTTGCGATTTCTTTGCTTAAACTAGATAGGGACCTATATTCCTTCCTCGATACATCCTATGCCTTTCTACCCATAGCCGTATCAAGAGGCAAGTTTGTAATCAAACCCATAGTGAGCTTGTAGAGTTTTAGGAGGGGGTGGATCCACATAGAGTGTTTCATTCCACTAATGGACATCGAAAGTTTCTACGGGAGAGGTTCCACTTCTCTTACTTAGCTTTCAAGCATTGAACTCCTTTATGGGGGTAGAGTCACTTTCCAGGGGAGGAGTGGTTTCCTAGGTAGGATCACACTTATCTTCCTTAGCGAGAGGATCACTTGCTATCATGTTGGTGGAACCTAGAAAATCCATAGTGGAGAGGTTTGACTTATACACTGCTACGAAGAATTCAAAAAAATTCAAGGAACCCCAGTCATTTCCTAAAAGAACATTCACCTTGGGAGCTGAAGGAGAAGATAGAAGGTAATCACACTCTTCCATCTTAGGTGATTTGTCTCAGTTGACACTTGCTGGAAGAATAGCTTCCGCGGTAGGTGTCAGCGAGAAACAAGCCATAGCATCAGTGGTTAAGGAAGGAATGCAATTCTTGAGGGTGGAACTAGCTAAGTTACGACCAACAATGACTAGTAGATAAAGGTGCACAACCTCTGGGTCTACTTTAACCATGACCACTTGATTGTTAGTGATGAATTTCAAAGAACAATGTAGGGTAGAAGTTAAAACACCCATATCATGTATCCAAGGTCTTCATAGGAGAAGGTTATATGGTAAAGGGCCAGGCATTACGTAAACCAATGTAGGTAGAGTAATGGGGCCCAAATACAAAGGTAACTTTATCGTACCTAGAGCTTGGCTACTAGCGTTATCAAACCCACGAATACACAAGGAAGAAGCTGCCAAGGAAGACAAATCAACTTTGATTTTAGGCAGTAGATCTATACCAAAAACGTTGAGGGCTAAACCAGTGTCAATGAGAGTACATTTAATATCGATGTTGTTAACATTTACTATAATCATCAAGGGTTCTTCTTATTTTTGCACATCCAAAGGCGAGAGTTCTTGTGGGTGGAACATGATATTTGGTTAATCCACTCAAATATGTGCCATCAACACATCAACATCCATAGGCATAGCCGAGGTAGGTAAGAGAATATTTTGTAAGACCTCCTATAGCAACCCCTAATAAACTGGAGCGATCTGAAGCAAATCCCAAAGTGAGATCTTAGCTAGAGTAACACGAAGTTTCTTGATGAGACCATAATCACCTGGTGCTTTGATCGCGGGTTTAGGAGCTGAAGGAAGGTTAGGTTGAGACAAGGGTAAAGAAGTAAGAGTTTGAACTGGTAGTGACATAGGAACAACAACTTGTTCTAAGTTTTGTATATTTCTCGTAGTAGGGTATGTATGTCCTACAACATTGTAAGAAGTAGATTCAATAGCCTTCACAAATCTTGCATACAAGTCTGATGGATTGCTATGAACTAAAATCCCATATACAAAACTATCCTTTCTAGGGAATGACTCAGTCGGGGTCACATAAATGAAAGGTTTCTTAGGGCTTGGAGGAGCCACAAAAACTGCTACCACATTTACTAATTCCTCAGCTGGCGAGAAAGGAGTTCGTTTTGAAGACTTATAGATAGGGGAGAGTGCTTCTAAGAAATCATCTAGAGCCTCTTCCAACATATCAAAATCTTGTTCAGAAAAAGACTTAGTCAAAATTATGAAAACTAATTTGATGGTTCATGTCGGGTTCACCAAAATGTGATATAAGAGGGATTCACAGCACACGAGTCTCTTTCTTCTCAAGAGATCACCAGGGAACAAACTACCCTTATACACCTCAAATCAAATAAAGTGATAGAACCATGAGGAGAAATGAGAAAGTGGGTCCAAGATTTGAGAGAGCGAGACTTCTAAATTTCTATCCCTGACTGACTCTCATCCAAAAGACGTCAGTGTATTTCTCGGACACCAGCACAACACAATGTTGTTTGCAAGAAACACTGGCATCCTAAGTCATGGAGAACTCAGGAGCTTAGGCAAATAGACTAGAGTTTCACTTCTTGACTCAAACCAGAGAATGTAAAGAGTTAAATAACTAATAGAAACTAAAGAACGACAAGAGAATGTAAGAGAGCTAGAAGTGAGATCACCTTCACGCATTCGAGTTATTGGTCCAAGCTTCCTTTCATGACCTATGCACAAAAGATCAAGGGGAAAAGGTTGGGGCTGTTTAGGGGCCTGCCTTAGTCAGACCCCAATATTGGTGTTCCCACCTCCACAGACAACTAGGTTTGGAAGAGAGTGTAAAGAAATTAAATCAAGTGTGTAGTGAAAGAAAAAACCGCTTTGGAGTAGATCCCACACCATAAAGTAGTAAATGAACTAGTAGGAAAAAAGAGATAAGGAGAGAGAGCATTACCCACGAGTCAAGACCCTCTTTCGGAGCACATGGGTGCACCATGATGTGCTTGCTTGGGAGCTGATAGCTACTAGGGAGCTGGTAGCTATTGGAGGGACCTCAGTCTAGTATGGATTCTCCAATAGAAGTGTTGCTATTCAAGGGTGAAGTTTACCCAAGACTAGAGAAAGTGGTGATGATGCTTGAATTAACAACTTCCAACCCCAAAATGAGGGAAAAAAGGAGTTTTTAATGCATGGAAGGGTGACATAGAGCCGTTATACTCGAGTCCTAACATCCTAGACAGGTTTCGCTTGGGTCAGGCTTCTAGATTCACCATATAAAACTTGGAAAATTGCCAGGACACTAGCACACCTAGTGGACGTCCATGCACCGCGCATGCGTCCAAAGCCTGTATTTTTGGGAAATGCCTTGTCAGGATTTTGTCGTATTTCCATGTGTCTTCATGGAGTCAAGATCAGGAAATTTTGATTCATGAGATTTTACCATTAATGTTTCTAAGGTGTCATAAATGTTAGACAAGATGCAAAAATGTGGAATTGCCCCTAGGTGTAATTCTGTGACATTACACCAGTAAATCAAATGGGGTTACAGTCTTTCTAAAGAAAGATCAATTTTGTCAGTCGGTTCATTTCCAACTTTGCAGGCATAGCAAGTCCCATCACGTTGATGCTAAAAAATAATTTTATTTTCAAATGGAATCCCAAAGGCAAGGAAGCTTTTGAGGAGATAAAAAAGGCTATCTTTGCTACTCCGGTATTGGCCAATCTAGATTTTTTTAAGGATTTTTTGTTATATGTGTATACTGGTTAGCATAGCATAGCTTCCATGATCACTCAAATGGAGGGGAAAGATAATGGGGAGCATATGATTTCCTTTCATTCAAGAACCCTCAAAGGTTACAAAACCAGATATAAATTTGTAGTGAAACAAGCTTTTTCCATTGTAAAGAGTCTCAAGAAGTTCCGACACCTAGTGTTGGCCAATAAGATCACCATTTTTGTTGCCCACCCAAGTGTAAGAGAATACATCACTGAAGGAGAAATAATTGAAAAAGAGAGCCCATTGGATCACCAAGGTTTTGGAGTATGACGTGGATATCAAGCTGACTAAGTTGGTGTGGGGAAGAGGCCTATGTGAATATCTTGCACAAGAGTCAGGTTCTAAACTTGACAAGGAGATTGATCGAGTCTTTTCAAGTTAGTTCAAATCCAATGAATCCTAGGTGAAGGATCATACACTATACATGCAGAAAGGACACTACCCGATAACTCTCCCATCCCACAAATGAAGATACTACTAGTTGTAAGGGACTAGGTACATATTGGTTAAAGGAATTTTATTTAAAAGGAACTATGAAAGAGTATTGCTCCAAGGTTTAGACAAGTGCCAGGCAAAAAGGGTTTTATCAAAATTCCACAACAGTCTTGAGGGTAGATTTTTTTTTGCTAAAACCATTACTTTGAAAATCATGTGAGTAGGATACTATTGGCCCTCAATGTTTTTTGAAGTGCAACATTTGGTGCAGAAATGCACCCAGTGCCAATTCTTTGTTAGCAAGAGATTTTTTTTGCTTTTCCTTTAAGTCCCATTGTAATTGAAGAGCCCTTTTCTCAATGGGGATTAGACTTTTTCAGAATGATAAATCCTATCTCTAGTGTTGTCCATAAGTGGATCTTTACAGTGATTGATTACTTCACATGATGGACAAAGACTATTGCCCTGAAGGGTGCTATAGAAGGCAAGATTGTTAATTTTCTGGAAGGGCTGGTGACTAGGTTTGGCTTGCCAAAGACTATCATATTTGACAATTCTAGAGCCTTTGTAGGTTCAAAGGTGCCAAATTTTACTATTGGGAATGAGATCTACCTCAAGACCTCTTCAAATTACTACCCACAAGGGAACGGGTTAGTAGAGTTGACAAATAAAAACCTAATTACGTTAATCAAGCGCATTGGGTATGAACGAAAAAGAGAATGGAACAAACCTTTGTGCGCTGCTTTGAGGGTAGACTGAATCACATTGAAGCAGATCTTGAAGACATCTCCCTAAGAATTAGTATATGGGAAGGAAGTAGTCTTACCTGTTTCTATGGAACTCCCTGCCTTACAATTACTAAAAGCCCTAGAAATAGAGGAAAGTGGTTGAATGGAGGTACAAATAGCCAAAATCCTCAAATTGGAGGAAGACAAAGAAATTTATTTTAAAGTCATGGTTGGCCGCTAGTAGATGGTCAAGCAACGGTTCGACAAAAATGATTCTGACCCAGATTTCCAAGAAAGAAGCCTAGTACTAAAATATGACAAACGCATTACAAAACCAGGGAACCACACCAAATTCAAAGCATTATAGAAGGGGCCCTTCCAAGTCAGTGTGTGTAAGGAGAAGAATGCATATGAGCTAGAAGATATGGAAGGTAATGCTTTAGAGATACTAGTAAATGGTATTTATCTAAAACTATTCCATTAATGTACGAAATTCTTAAATTTTTTTCACAGATATGTACCATATGTAATTTTTTTGTAAATAGCTTTCTAAGTTTTAGGATAGGGAATAAAGTGAAGAAATATAATAAGTACAAAAATCTATATTATATATATTGTGTTTTCATCAAATTTACAATATAGGGTAGCCCAAGGCTCAAATTTTTGACAGAAAATGCTCTCTCGAGTAAAACCTAGAAAAGGTCTTTGAGAAAAATACAAACAAAAAATCAAAAGGTAGGCCTCCAACCATCATCACAGGGGCTTCTTTCCCATAATCATTTTCTTTTTCTCTTTCTTCTTCTTCATAAGAAGGAAAGCAAGAAACACAATTCATGACACATGGCACACAGACGCAGACCTCAGTCTCTGTGACCAAAGATGACAAGCTCAAAGTGATTTTTGAATTCGTACGTAGGAGATTCATCGACACCATACTCTCAAAGGAGGTAGATGGTAGTAGACAGAGAAAAAGAATGATCGATGGTTAGGTCCATGGTGCAGAAGTCGCTCAAAAAAGGAAGCCAAGGCATGTCCATGCCATGATTAATGAACCGCCAGAGGTCCATCACACTTGGAATGTCGACGCGAGGGATAAAAACTAGCACAATTTCATCGAGCCCTTCCATTAGAGATACGTCAAACATACAACGACAAAGCTCCACTATCTTGGTTTTGGTGATGTTTAGGTCCAACAAAGAGGCCATGAAGTGGGACAAGACATTGCAATTAGTTCACATTTGGTTCTCGTCTTCAATGAAGTCCATGCCAATGACCCATCAAAAAGAAATTACCCCTAGCCGGTCACACTTTTTTACCAGGTGCTTAATTCTATCACCCATAATCTCCCCAATGAAGGCATACTGTGGCCTTCATGGGGGAAGATGAACAAGAGTACCTAGGCTGACAAACATGGTAGAAGTAGTAAAGAAGGAGACAATATGAAGATAGATAAGAAAATAGCTAAACTCCAAAGTCTCACCTTTTTGAATGATTATAATCTTAAGGTGGCATAGATATTTATAGAAAAGAGGTGCTGATAAGACAAAACAATGGAAGTTGTATTTTTGGCTAGACGGTAATGGGAAAATATCAAAGCAGCCAGTGAACGAAGAATAGATCATACGAAAAATTTGACATGAGGTCTCAAAATTAATGTTTGGGAATTGGGAGTAAATGCTCACATAGGCAAATTTCTAACATGTGTCCTTGGCCATCATCAACATCAGCTAGCTCGCATAAGTGAAAGGACATGGATTAATTCGCTAATATCTAACAAATTAATGAGCCCATCTTTTCAAGGGTACTTCGTATCACTAAGAAAATATTGACATAATTAAGGACACTCTCCCCAAGGCAACAAGCTTATTTGTGAAAAGAGGCGGCAAAAGGAATGTACTAAATCCATTCTTGTAGAATTTTTGGCATTCTTGAGGGATACGGATCCCCCACCCACACACATCCCCTCATTGGAAAAAATTAATGGACCAACCATAATAACATAGCCTTAAATACACGTACTTCTTGAGGAAATTAATTACACCAAAAGGTAGATTTTTCCCAAGGAAAGAAAAATTCAAGTGGCCGTTTCAGTGAAAACTCTCTGCAACTTTTGAAGCAGCCATGGGAGAACCATCAACAACTAAAAGAAGAGAAGAATCTGCACCAAGGAGGCCGGTTTTCAACAATATTTTTGAGCGAGGATCGTTCGCCAATGCCCCAGTGCATGAGGATCGACCATTCAAATTTTGTAAGAAGGTGCTGATTGATAAGAGTGTTAAAAGAGAAGCAGTGCGAGATGTCACCAACAATATCTTCAGCCCACGGTTGGCAAAGAACCCTAAAAATCTCAGCAAACTAGTGTTTCAGATGGTGAAAGACCATGGTACCTCTAAGGGTTTTGCTTCTCGAATATGGAATTGTGGTCTACCATAGTTTATGTTACCTTCCATACACCAATGCCCATAATTGGTGGACGCATGCGCCAAAAGATTTGATGAAGAAACCAGGATCATAACATGCAACAAAATCAGGGTCACAATCTTTGCCCCAGCTATACGATAAATGTTGTGTATCCCTTTCAACCGACATGTTAAGCCATTTATTGAAGAAGATATGGAAACCTATTGGGAAGAATTAAATGAAAGGGAGGGTTTCTATTATTGTGAGATGGAGGAGAGGCTGACTAGAGGCCATTTTATTTTTCCCTCGGCATACAAGAAGTTCCCATAACACACAGGATCTTTTCTCAATGTTAGCATGGGTTTATGGCCTAGACGATGATGAAGAGGTCCATCGTTTCCAGATGACTTTAGATTTGATACTCAAGCATGAGTGGGAGCAGAGGTACTTTGATTTTTCTGATTTAATAGAGGCAAATATGTTGCTATAGTTGAAGAATTACCAAGATGAGTCTAGATTCAAGTATTCTTATTTCTTGGTCCATTTGATCCTGCATCAGAACTTTAGGTTTCTGGAGAGAAATTTTCCTATATCTAGGTTAGATGAAGAGGGTTTAGTTCGGCCAATTTCTATATGGACCTATGTCCTATCAAGAACAAGTAGCTATTACTGGTTTGTACATCTCTTTCTGAGACCAATGTTACAAGAGTTATTTACACGATTAGGTGATCGTTTGTCCCTTCAAAATTTCCTATGGATAAAAAATTCATTGACCTCGGCAGATTATTTCTTCGGGGAAGATTTTACACTCATTAGGTATCATGGTTTTGTCAGAGAAACTTTCTGAATCCCCATATTTGTGATGGATCGAGTCTTCACATTGGAGGCATGCTGACATACAACTCTTTCCGACAACACGTATGGAAGAGGAAGGAACAAAAAATAGTTATATCTGCTTCCTCTCTACATTGCAAATAGTAGGGTAGTGCTAGAGAAGCATAAAACACAAAAGGAATTGACCAACCTACTAGTAGCTTTGGGTTTAGTCCTTATATGCAATGAATGGGATTATAATCCTTCATAGCAACTTCCCCTAAAGCATGAGACACATGAGTATGTGGAATCTATGAAAAACCCAACTCAGGAGAGGCTAGAATTGTACATCAAATTGGCCCTCATACTAATGAAGAGGCATAAGTGGCTCTATTTCTATACACCACAAGCAAGATATTAGAGGGAGTTTCTGATAAGAAAAAACCTAAAAAATTAGATGAAACAAAAAGGATGGTTGAAATGAAAAATGACAAAATTCGGGAGGTTCCGATAGGAAATGGGAAACACTCATAAGTTGCTTGAAGAATTTTAGCCATATGATGAACAATTCGAGGACATTTATGAACGAGAAGCTGATTCCAACAATAGAAACCCAAAGTCCAACCATGAAGTAACTAAAGAGTGACTTCCACGCCAGCTTCCCAACCATAAGAGTCCGACAAGGGAAAGAGCTCTAAGAAAAAGGACTTGAAGGTTTTATCTTCTGCCAGTGTCCGAACCAAAGGGAAGAGAACCTGACGGTCCCCAAGAGAATCAACTGTAGAACAAGAAGGTCAAGCTTCAATGGGATCATTCGCAAAGGGGTCATAATTCTCTAGTTTGGGTCGGATGAAGATATGACGAGTCCAAGATCTGGACATACCTGATGCAGCCATTGGAAATAAAGAAGAAGAGTCCGATCTCCAAAATGTTTGAATGGTTGTGGTTTAGGTAAGTCTTTCCCCCCCTCTTCTTCTTGCTTCTGCATATTTGGTCAATCCTTTGCCCCAACCTATTGAAAAGAATCCTCCGCCTACTGACCCTGAGTTGTTATTTTTGAATGAGCCCCCTACCATTTTTAATCTACCAAGTAATGCACCATCACATGCCAATCAAGAAACATCCACTTTAGCCACCATTGACTCCTTAATCACCCTATCTAGGGCCCCCATTGAGAAAGTCAAGTCATCCATGCTACTTGTTACCCATGGCCAATCCGCATTTAGAAGTAAATTGTCTATCTCGTCCGTTGGTCTTTTCACTTCGATTGGTACTCTTGGTGCTCAATCCAAATTTGGCATCCCGCTATTTTCAATGATTACTCTCCCATTTTCCTCCCCATATTCCCATACATCTGAAGTCTCTCCCTTTGTCACTCTTTTTAGTCTGCCCCCTAGTACTTCTATGATGACATAGAGTATTGATACCCCACAAACTCTCCAAAAGCATTTTGATGCAACTAGGCAAGCTAGACAAAATAAAAAGTGGAAAAGAAGAGAGAAGAGTCCTGAGTTGCTAATTGCTAAGAAGATTCATACATGTTTTATTGAAGAAAAAAATTATTTGTGGATCACCACCATGAAGCCACTCACAGCCTGACCTAAAGGACAAATGCAAATGAAAGATTATGATATTCAAGTAGTGGGTTTTGATTTGAACGATATTCGTCCATGCGACAAGGTAGATATGGAAAAAACCACTCAGAAGGTGGTATACACAGATTATGAGTGGTGGGATCGAAAGTTGAGAAAGCATGAGAATGAGCTAGCAAATGTAAAAGAAATGATGAACCATTTGTAGTCGGAACTCAAGGCCCAAAATGATGAAATGACCCACATACTACAAGTGCAAGACCAGCAAGCGGAAGCAACCTGATCTCTTGCAGCAGTCCAAGATAAATGGATCCAGCTGTACACTAAAATAGACAGGTTGAAAAATGAACTTGTAGTTGAGTGCCAATTTGGTGCAGAACACTAGCGTGTTCGAGAAAATGTAAGGAAGGAGCTACATAGTACCTAAAATTAGGCTTCCGATGATCTACAAAAGGCCCGACACGAGATCAAAAAGTTGAAGGATGATCTACGAGTAGCTGAGGCTACCTTGCATGCTCAAAATCAAGAGGCCAAAATTTGGTTTCAAAGCTGGTAGAAGCCCTAGAGAGAAGAGATCAATTGGATTAGACATTGAAAGAAAAAGAGGATCAAACACAAGAGGAGTTAGCTGGTGCACAAAGGTTTGCAACCCTTCCTGTAAAAGGAAAGTTGGTATCCACCTATTGGGAGTGAATCATTATTGCGTTCAACATTCTAAAACCAACCTTACAATTCCTGAGGGATGCTTGAGAAATAAATGAAAAGGTTGGCCTGTTGGCTAACCAAACTCTTCAAGAATGCACTCCCTGATGGGCTAAATCATAGAATTTGATCTCCAAGCTCTGTGTGGCGACAAATGAGGCCCTGAGAAGTGTAGGTATTATAGATCGGAGGGCTGCCTCTAGTAAAGCAAGAGAATTCACTTATTGCCATAAAGTGGCATCCAAGACAAAGAATAGCTAGGTGGTTTTAAATAAGAGGGTCAATGAAATCAGGAAGGATTTTGGGATTTTGTACAATTATGGGTTGCCTCCCTTCCTTTCAGCAAATGGAGAGGTATTGGCAGTTGAGTAGATTATGGAAGAGGTCAAAAACAAGGTTCAGAATTCTATAGACCTTCAAGGTCCGAGTTCGACACCAGTAATTGAGGACAGCGAGAATGAAGTTCTTCAACTTTCTCATCTTTACTATCACCTAGGAGTTGTTTTAGTGAGATGGGGGTTTGTTTCTTTCAAAGAAGTCTTCGAGTTGGATCAGGCATATAAAGCATTCTGTAGCCTTACCTAAACGACTAACATAGACTGGGAGATGTTGCATTCCACCTTTATAAACTCCAAGAATGACCAGATGTCTAGGTTCATGATTTTGCGAGCGAAGCCCCCCTGTGAGTCGCCAGAACTGTGAATAATTTTTTTACCTTTGTCTATTTTTGGTTTTCAGCTTTATTTTTGTCTTCAAGATGATCCACGCACAAAGAGGTTGTATTTTCAATAGATGTGCAATGTGGCACATGGTGGCTATGTGTGCTTTAATAATTACTTCCTCCTCAGTCAGAATTTAGACCATGTGTCGGCTTGGTAGACATTTTCTTGAATCCGATTTTCACAAATTTGAGATTATCCGCCCGTGTGACACATCATCCCTTCACACAAGGAAGTTGTATCTCGGGAGTGTTCACTCAGAGACCGTCTGAATGCATTTTTCCTTTTCTAATGAAGGGAAATGAGTTAGTGCTGGCAAAGACACTTGGGTGATCGACAAGAACTTTTCCAGACTGTCTTTCTAGGATTAGAGTGATTACGAGGGATAGTCCTGCTGAAATATCTAAATGATATAAATGTAGCAGTTGAAAGTTGATGAGAAGGATTCCAATGACCGAATAAAAGATCTAGGATCGGGTTTCCAAGCTATCAAGTTTGGAAATTTGGTAGTTATTAATACTGAATGAGGTTGGCATTTCTCTTTTCTGGGTGGCTATATATTGAGAACAACAACATAATGAAAGGGTTCTTGCAGTTTTCATGTTGGAAATTTTTTCCTTAGCTTTCTAGTTAGTAGAAATATTTTCTTTTAAAGTTTATAGAACACTGCTTCAGTATGGCATGCTATGTTTTTTTTATGATCAAACTATTATCGAATTGGAATTCAATCTCTATTTTAAAGTTCATCTATATTTGAAGAATAATTTATTTTGAGAAAATATTTGAAACTATGCATGATATGGTCTTTTTCAAAATTTCTTTCTTTATATCTCTATCTAGAATAGAACACTGTGTCTTGCTTAATCTGAATAGTTTGGTTATTGGATTTCCATGCTATCTATGTATATGATTAAATTATAATCTTTAGAGAATAAACTATGTCATTGGACTTCTCCATTTTCTTTGT
The DNA here is from genome assembly GCA_007115665.2 of Sequoiadendron giganteum. Taxonomy (NCBI): domain Eukaryota; kingdom Viridiplantae; phylum Streptophyta; class Pinopsida; order Cupressales; family Cupressaceae; genus Sequoiadendron; species Sequoiadendron giganteum. Next base: position 228,759,486 of record CM021104.1, on the reverse strand, counting down.
AGGGTTATCATTTCTTCATGATATGCTATATTAGGAGGAAGGGTTTATGTTACTTTTTAAAAATGTTCTCTATTAATTCTAGAAGTTCTATGTTTCATTTAGATCTTAATATGCACTTCCTCTAGGTTGATTGAATGAATGCATCTGTGCTTGTATCGAGCCTCTTCTATTCATTCTCCTCCCAATAATGAAGGGAAGTGGTGTTCTGTGTCCATTATATCAGTCGTAGAAGGAAACTTGTGGTTTTGAAATGTTGTAAAAGCATTGGCACATCACCATTTTTTATGTTTTTATGTTTACATTTCTTTCTACCATTTTCCCAAATTCCGAGAAGATCTGACTTTCTACAAATATCTTGGAGGTATTCAATGAGGAGCATATTGTCCCCCACTCACTGAATTTCCCATAAGACTGTCAGAGAGGCGCAAGATTTGATGATCAACAATCAATTTAAGGATTGTAAAAAAAATATGAATTTAGAATTGACAAGGCATCTGTTACATAGATTGGTTGTCTTGTATCAATATGTTTGATGATATTGTTTTTCCCTCATGTATTTGAGTATCAATATTTTTCATGATATTATTTTCCACTCATGATTTTGAAGCTGCCTTTGTCAGATTATTCTATTGTTCAGATTGTAACAAGGATTTTTTTCAATTTTTAAAATTCTGAAACTTTGTCATGGTCATTTTGTTTGGATGGAACATGTTATATGTCTTGTATCAATATGTTTCATGATATTTTTTACTCAAATATTTGAAGTTTGTGATAACAAAGTACTCTTCATGATATTGTTTTTCTCAGTTCCTCATAGCAAGCTGATCATTATCATAGTTTACCTTTTTTCTATACTCCATATTTTAAAGTTGAATTTTTCATCATTTGTTATTTTCCTATTCATACAAGTCAATCAATGTATTTAAGAGTTGGCTTGTCAATTCAAAATTTGAGCTACATTCTTTTGTAGTAAACCCACGTTAAATAAAACATGTAAACACAATGAGTATAAACTATCTATGCAAAATGGCTTTAAGGCCACAACAGTAGTTGGCAATTTGAGCTACATTACTTGGCACTAAATATTATAGAGAAATAGAGAAAACTTTCCTGGGGTTTTTAATGACGATGTGGAGCTTGCCTCTTCATCAAAGGATGTTTCTAAATGTTGTTCATTGGTCAATAAGGATTACAAAAAAATTATGAATTTAGAATTGACAAAGCAACTGTTACATTGATTGGTTGTCTTTTATCAATGTGTTTCATGATATTCTTTTTCCCTCATATGTAATAGATTATTCTATTGTTCTTGTAACAAGGATTGTTTTCAATTTTTCAAAATTTGACACTTTTTCCGTGGTTATTTTGTTTGGATGGGACATGTTTTTGAAAAGTTAAGCAGCATTTATAGGGCATCATACCCTTCACAACAAGCCACAAGGGACAAAAAAGAACAAGACTAAACAACTAACATAAAGGAAAAAAAGTAGAAATGACCCAAAGGCAGCTTAGCAACCACAGAGCAACAACCAAAAAATAGGCACAAGGAGCAACTAACTAGTGTTGTCCCAGTTTTTAATCAGGAGGTCCACCACTTCATCACCCACCCATTCTTTATTCTCTTGGATGTTATTTCCCTCTAGCTCATCCTTTATAGCATTAGACAGGGTGCTCATGACAAAGTGGCCCAACTTCATGGTGAAGCGGGTTAGCCCCCGAAACCTTTTGTCAAGAGTGTCCATTCTCTTCACCACATCGACCAACTCCACCCTGAAGTCCATAGTCCCTTGAACCTCTCCAGACTCATCCACTAGGGGATGCAGAGAGTGCGAGGAAGAGCCATCAATAAGAAGCTTTCTATCCACCAGAGTCAACTGGGGCCTCTCAACAATTTCTTCCTCTTCATCTTCATATTCTTCTTCCTTGTAACATTTGCTATCAGACTGCTCCTCCTTAGAGTCTTCAATAATCAACCTCATTTTTTTGTTGTTAGCCAGTCTCTCAGATCTCCTCTTGGCATTTTCCCGACCAGTTTTCTCAGTGGTCCCCACAACCGTATCACCTCTGGAGTCTTTCCTAACAACATTCTTTCCCTTACCATCCTGAGCCGTCAGGGCCAACATGCTTTTCTCCTTACCTTTTTTTTGTTGAAGTGGCCTTGTAGGTCGAGTCTGCCTGAGTGGATTTTAGTTCACAGAGTCCTTCCGCAGCACCGGCATGGGCCTTGCCTAGCCCACCCTTAAGTTTTTTGGTCTTAATTTTGGCTTTAGGATAACCCACAAGGCCTAAATTGGATTTCCTAGGAGGGCTTTTAGACTCAGCCAGGGAAATCTGCACAGTTGAAAGGGGTTCAATGTTCTCAATATGGACTGAGTGCCAGATGAAAGTGATATAGTTCAGGATAAGCCCCTGATGGAGCGAGAGTGGTGGGAGATCACAGGGGTTACGACTGGCCGACTCTTTGCACTTGTCGATAGAGTTTTCAAGGTCCATTAAAAGACAAAATGGGAAAGTGAGCAGCATCTTATGTCTTAGATGATTTAACAAAGGGAAGTGGTAAAAGAAACATGTTTTGAACCTACCTTCCAAAGTAACATAATTCATGAACACCATGCACACTTGATCCCAGGGCTTCGGGAGAGCATCTCTCTCAAACCTTACCTGATTCTGCACTGGGGCCTCCTCACCCTTGAAAAAGGCTTTTAAGCTTTCATGATCTGGTTTCTTGGTGTGTTTGGGGTATTTTTTCCCAGAACACAGTAAACCCATCGCTTGCGCTATGACTTCCTCACTTATTTCAAATGATATACCACCAATGGAGAGTCGGCGGTCCTTCCCTGAGTTGGAAATCTGACCCGATAAGATAGGATCATGACCAACCAAGCACTCCATAAGTGGAGCAATGGAATATGTTATATGCCTTGTATCAATATGTTTCATGATGTTCTTTTTTACTCAACTATTTGAAGTTTGTGATAAAAAAGTGTTCTTGAAAACAAAGTGTTCATTGTCGTGGTTCAACTCTTGTAAATTCTAAAATTTTGTAGACTACTAGAAACAACAACCATGGCGTTGATCTATACCTTTGGGATGCTTGCAATGTTTATATAGACATATACATATACACATATATATATGTATTGACTTCCCTATTTTATATTTAAAAGTGTACATATAGTTAGATATATATATCCATGTATACAGACCAAGACCAGTGTGGCTTGTTTTACAATCCAACAGTAAGTTATATATTCACATATATATCGAAACAAATTTATATGGTATCTTTATTCGTATTTATGTATAATTTGATTTAGAAAGAGTAGAAAATACCAAAGGACCAAAATGCATCTTTCGACAATGCAACTTAATTGCTATATTTTCTCACACATTTTAGAGTATACCTTCCCATACTACAACGTTGAATATTGCATTTACTTCCTCTAGCGCCATGGTGCAGCAATGCCAGGATGCAATAAACCTCATGTGAGCAAACACTTACCATTTTGCCTCTATGTATTGAAGTAACCAACTCCACCACTGCCAAACCACATAATTATAAAACTCAATGTTGTTACAAAAACCCTTAGAAACCCCCCCATCGAAAGTACATATTGATATATATATCTAGTTTTATGTGTTTTTTTGAATGTGTAGAAAAAGGGAAAATTCAATGCATATATATACTTAATCATTTTCATTCTTGTTGTTGTATATTTTATTATTTACATTAAAATAGATGAAGGCATCATAAACAACTATTAGAAAAACACTTAAGAATGATACGTAAATCACAGATGATCGAATATCCACACTAAACATATTCATACAAGATAAGAAATATGTGTAAGAGTTGGATTTCCAATTCAAAATTCCAGCTAGATTCTTTGCCACCAAACCCACATTAAATAGTACTCATAAAGCCAATGAGTACCAATAACCTATACTTGGCTCCATGGTCGGTTTTATAGAAGATTGGAGGGTTTTAAAACTGTTGTTCTCTATAATCTATATGTTGTTTTACATGGGTGTTTTGCATAAGTGATTTATTTATTGTTTATGTTAAAACTGTTGTCATGTAGAATTTGAAAGTCATTTTATGTGGGTGTTGTAGTGGAAAATAGTAAAATGGTTGGTAGATTATCATGATATTTCTAAGTTGTCTACTAGTTAACATTGATGTGTGAATACATTATTTTTTTATTATTGTGAAATAGTGGTGCTAATCAATCAACTATAATTGCAACATTTCCTCCCTCTAAAAGGTTCTAGAACTATGTCTACAAAATCAGGCTTTGTGGATGGGTCCCCAAAGCCCCCCAAAATTGATTTGGTGACACCTCCCATAGGTCCTGCTATGGAGTCGGGCTCTGAGGGTGCCATCCACCAGCCTCCAGATCCTGATTCTATAAGTTTGTATTTACTTTTCCTTATACCTACTACAAATTTATTGTTATTGTTTCCTTCCTCTCTTTTAATAAACTTGAACATTACCTTTCAGTTGCTTTACTTTTAGGATGCTCAAATACAAAAAGATACAGTGCATACACTTTCCTATTTATCTTTCTAATTTTTTTGGCCTTTAGGTGTATACATATATGGCTGCCCCTACTAAAGCATATTGATCTGGAAGTACATATGCATTGATCTTTTAGAACACATAAAATATCTCTTTGCATCCTTTGTTTTCCTTACTCATTTTATCCATTTGTGTATAAGCGTGAGTTTGCACGCCTAACAAAAAATCCCTTTCACCCCCTTGCACTTTAGAAAACCTAAGGCAGAGGCTTAATTCCACTTAAGCCCACTGTCAACATCACACTTGGCACCTATTTTGGGTGTTGGTGGGGGCGTTTCTATTAGGGATGCCCGCGCGATGCACAAACGTCTACGCAACACGCTTACATCCCTGGAAAATTCCTACCGTTGGAGAATACAAAAACATTACACTTTCATTTGGAAGTCGAAGAGTAATGCCTCCCTTCGGTTGGCCAACCTGAATATGGCCATTTTTCATCCTTTCCTTCATATTCTCGACCATTCCATCCATTCTAAAGTTTTGCAATATCGACTTGAGCGGTCTCTCCATTTCCCATTCATCTATTCAAGCTTTGTAGCAACACTTCACACTCCATTGCAGAAATCTACCACTCCATCACTTGGATAGTGCAAGCACATGGCAAACACCATTGCAATAGAGGCTTGAGTTCCTCTCATTTTATCCTCCACAAGCCTTGAGCACTTTGGATAGAGGTGGTAAGCTCCTCTCATCTTCTTTATCATCTTAGTTGAGTAAGAACATACTATTTTTTAGTGTCTTTTGTTTATGTGGCTTGTATTCCTTTCTTTATCTTTATTCCTATCATTGTAAACTTGGTTGTCCGTGGAGGTGGAAACAACAAAATGGGGGTCTGACTGAGGCAGGCCCCTAAACATCCCCAACATTCCCCCTCTTTTTGTGTGTAGGTGGAGAGATCTTGGAGCAAGCTGGCGAGAGGATTGTTCTATGAAATTATCTTCATCAGCCTTGTGGTAATATAATTTTTTATCACATACATATTTACATCTTGTTCTTCTTAATATCATTTTGTTGTTCAAGAAACTTCTAAACTAGGCTATTAGTCTACCTTTTAGAGTTTAACCTCATCTCTCTAGTTTTTTGGTCATACACACACTAGTGCACCTATGAGACGCTAGCATACCATGCTATCGTCCCAGAATTGTGCTTTTGTCCTCTAACACTAAACTACCCGCGACATAGAGTTGACCTTAAAAAGAGGTTCACCTAGTCTCCCTTTAATTCTCAGGATTTCAGAGTGATTGAAGGACTTCATAATCCTCATCATTCTCATCCCTTCCATCCTAACCTTCCTTTAAACTGAGGTAAATAGGGCAGCCTTTCCACTCTTGGCCTTTCATGACCTGGGGCCTTGGAGTGGTTGGTCCCTCTCTCTTACAATTTGGTGTGATGATGCGAATTTTCCTTGAATGAACTTGTATTTGTAGGTTGCAAAGATACAACCAAGTTTGACTTCATTTGAAATTCGTTCAATCAATGCTGGAGATGTCGTTACCTCTCCGGTCCTTCAACTTCTGTCTTTCAAAAAAATTGGTGGTGATAAAGGGCAGGTTGAGCAATACAAGGTTGTTTTGTCTAATGGACACCATATGCAAATAGGAACCCTACCTTCCAAATGCAATGATTTGTTGTTTTTTTGGTGCCTTGAAAATAGGGTTCTTTGAATGTTTAAAATACTAGGTCTGTAGGAATGTCCAAGATTCAAGGTGGGCTGCATTGTTTGTTGTCTATTTTTAAAAATTCTCTTTCCCCTTTGTATGTGACTAATATAATGTGTCCAATATATTGTTTTGCTTCTTTTCTAGGGCCTTAATCATACCCAACTTAGTTGTAATTAAGTATGATTGTCAAATAATTGGGACCCCTAGATATCTATTCAAGTAGCAAGAAGAGAAAATGTTGGGGCTAGACTCGCCCTCTCCTTCTAAACAAACCCCTAGATTTGGTCTACAACTGTCCCCTAAAAAACAAAGCAACCCTTCAAATGTCAGCCTTGTTAAATCTTTTAACATTTATCAAAATGTTTGGACAGTGAAAAGGCACGTATCACATATTAGAGAGATGTACCATTTACAAAAACAAAGAGGTGAAGACCAAATTTTTAGTTTTGACATTATACATATGGAGGGGACAAAAATATGTGTTAATTGTTTCGATAATATTTCTGAATTGTATTACGGTTAAGTTGAGGTGGGTGCAACTTGTTTAATATCAAGAGGATCGGAGAAAGGAAGCAAATAAAAAATTCAATAAATTAAATAGTAACCTTGAAATTGTTTTGGATGAAAAATAAAAAATAAAATGGTGCACAAATGAGATTTCCATGCCAAAAAAAACCTCTACATTTGTGCCAGTTAGTGACATAAGCAATTATAGTGATAATAGCTTGGTTGATATTATTGGAATTGTAGTACATGCTAGATACATATTAATTGTTCATAGGAAAAATGGATCCGAAACAATCAGATGAACTATTAAACTATATGATATCTCTACTTCTTTCATTGATGTTAATTTGTGGGGCCCAAGTTGGTAAAAAAAAGGTGATGCCTTGGAGCGGATGTACCTTTTTGGTGATATAGTCATAGTTCTGTGTAGGCTACTTTAATGGTAAAGTAATCAACACATAAAAAAAAACAGTCCTTAACATTAACCCTTCTATTCCTGAGGCAAACACTCTTAGATCCAAGGGCCCAATCAAAGTAGAAAAAATGGTTTCATCTTCTTCTACACCTCATAGGTTGCATCCTTCAAATGATAGAGTTACTATTGCATTCATCTTGAACAACTATCTTGGCTTGCCAGAAACTGTTGAAACCATTTTTAAAGCAACCATTCAAATTGCAAAAATAGAGTCTTTTTGTTATCTTGCTTGCCCTTTGTTTGTTAATGGGAAAGAATGGAAAAGAAAATGCACACACCCCCATGCTGATGTTTGGTTTTGTGATCGTTGCCAGATGGAAATCAAGGAATGCAACTATCCCTATCTTCTGTAGTTAAAGCTGCAAGACCATTCAACTAGCCTTTGGCATATTTATTGTGATGAAGCTGCCACTAGTTTACTACAAATTCCAATAAAAGACCTCTACATGTTGCATAACAACTCTAAGTCTACAACATATCCTATTGTTGTTATTAAAGGCCTTGTTTGTAAACCATACTTCTTTATTTTCTTCATTAGAATAGATACTTATAATTATGAGGACCACCTTAAAACAACGATTGTGAAAGCAACAAAAATTGATTTTGAAGCAGAGTGTAAACTATTTCTTTCAGACATAGTAAAAATATCTACCCTTTCTCTAGAAAAAGGCTCCACTAGTGAGCCTATGCTTTGACTGCTCTTTTGCACTTTCGAATATTTCTCGTACTCTTTCCTTTTTAATGCTCACTATGGGAAGTTAAGACTTTTGTTTTACAAATATGAACATAATTTATTCCTATGTTTGCATATATATATATATTTGCACATTCATTGACTTGTCATCCTTTTGATTTTAACATGGTGCCCATATTGTTTTTACTCTACATTGTCACTATGATTCTTGCTTTCTATTATATGGTGAAATTTTTAGTTCTTGTATGCATACTCTAAATTCCCTTCTACCATTTATAATCATTGAATAGCAGTATTATCTTCAATGGAAAACATATAACAATAGTCAAATACTGAAAAATGGTTAATGAAGAAATCTGTACAATACTTGTATATATATTTTTATATATTGCAATGTTGAAACCATGTTATTCCTCTTGTGATCATCCATAGTTATACATTTATATCCACATGGATACACACACACACACACACACACACACACACACACACACACATATATATATATATATATATATTTTGTTATATGTTTATGTGTAATTACTTTGACCATCATAACTAATATTGAAATAAAAAAATGAAAATAAATAACATCAAAGTAATAAATTATCTACTGCCACATAAGCATTGGAAAAAATATGCCATACCTAAAATTATGGACTGATGTATTTTTAAAGAATAATTTTTTATTGAATATTAGTAATTAAATATATGACTAATAGCTCTTTAAAAGAGGACAATCCTTTAATATTCCATATTTTTCATAAATATTATTTAATTCATAACTTCAAGTTTGTGATGTATTTCTATGCATGTGTATCTTAAAATAATTAAATATTAATCTACCAATTGATTGATTAGCCTAGATAAAATGATCAAATATAGATGTGCATCTAGGTCTAATAAATATTAAATTAAGATAGAGGTCAAATTATATCATAGCTGAACCAATCTATATAATAGTTCGCTTGTTAATTCAAAATTCAAGCTACATCATTTGGAACTACATATTATAGACAAATAAGGAAAATGTAAAAGAGCTATTAAAAAGATATTTACTATGTAACAGTTGCCTTGTCAATTCTAAATTCATAATATTTTTGCAGTCCTTATTGACCAATGAGCAACATTTAGGAACATCCTTTGTTGAAGAGGTAAGCTCTAGGTCATCATTAAAAACCCTAGGAAAATCTTCTTTATTTCTCTATAATATTTAGTGCCAAGTACATGGAGAATAGAAAAGGTGAAAACATTACTAACGCTAACCATATTTTTTTGACGAAAGAAAGAAAATTTAACTGCAATTGCTCTTATGGTAATGAGTATAACACCAATGATGCACAAAGATAACTGCAAACAATAAACAAAGGGCGGAAATTATATGTGTATGCATATGTATATACATATGTATATGTATATTTGTATGTGTATGTATATATGTATATGTATATATATCTATATCTATATGTATGTGTATATATGTATATGTATATGTATGCGTATGTGTATATATATATGTATATGTATAATGTTGATCTATAGAATTCTCTTTTGAGCATTTTACTATTTCACTCTTCCTCTATATTGCTTTCACAAATATATAGTCTTCTATACATTGCATTTTTTTCTTAATATATTATAAGACTCCATGCAATTTATGAGACCTTGCTCAAGACTCTTCACAATAATGGTGGATTTTGTTGACCACATGGGTTAGTGGTAGTGGAGTTGGTTTCCTCGCTCAACAGGTGTAGAATGGTAAAAACCTGCCATGCACCTCCACTAGTTGGCAGATTGGATGGTTTAACAAGTGTTGTGCTATGCAATCTGCACTGTCTCCTCCCCCTATTGTTGTTGTAAGTTGTTTTCCCACTGTCTTTCTAACCATTCCATAGACATCTAACCACTAATATATATTTTGATAGATTGAAATAAAATGTTTCTTTGTAGTAATACAATGTTGGCCTTGATGTAGGCATAGAAGGACACGAATACATGAAGCCCATCTGTGGAACAATCCATGCCTAAAAGATGCCCATACCTGTACCATAATTAATGTTTGTTTTATAAATTTATATTTTTCTAACTTATACATTCACCCCTTTTCTTTCTGTAGGGCTACATATGCTCCAATACATACCAAAGTTATACATTCACCCCTTTTGTTTCTGCAAGGCTAGATAGGTTCCAGTACATACCAACATCAGGTATGTTTATAAAGTTATTTGTATACATTGTATGCTTTGAAGCAAAAACTTTGCTATTTCTTTGATGTCTTCCTTTTAATGATATCTGTATTTCATCTACAAAATTCGTTCCGCTTTGAAACAAAACCTCCTGTATATTCTCCTTTTCCTATATTTATCAAAATTATACATAAATTCTATCTTTCGCAGTTCTTTATCAACATTCTCTTTTAAAAAAAAAGTTATTGTAGCAAAAAAACACTAGGAAAAGCAATCCATATATTGGAACACAAATTTTTTAGCAACTTTGTCATTGTGTGATATATGATGGAATTGCATCAAATTTTTCATTGGTGTTTCATGCTTTTCCTACTTCATAGTTTCCCATGAGCCCATGAGGCTTCATGATGCTGATGTGGTGGGGAGGACAACAACCATGTGATTTGCACTTTTACCTTTCACTATCATATTAGATATATATATATATATATATATATACATACAATGTGAACTGTATGTGAAAATAAATCCTTCAAAACATAGATAGATACCTATACACATATATATATTGAAGAAAAATAGAGTATTTATGTGAGAAGTATTGGAATAAAACTTATTTTTTACTAGATACTATACACAACCATTTAGCTTCCAGGTGTCGAGGACACCAACTCCACCACTGCCAACCCATGTAATTACCAAGCTCCATATCTCCACAAAAAAATCCGGTCAAGTCCCCATTAGCCGGGGCATCTATGATGCCGATAAATCCAATTCATGGTTGGGCTGAAAAAAAATCTGGTGGAAACTTCAAGAAAATTCTTAGGCAATGGCTATTTTGATAATACAACTTAATCAAAGTATACTTTCCCACACTACAACACTCAAAATTTCATTTACTACGTCCGCCCACATTTACTTCATGTCCCCCATCATATAAAAATGACATAATGCATTAACACTCTTGCAAGAAAACACTTGCCATTCCACTTTGGTGTATCGAGGCATCTCTGGCACCAATGAATACAAATCTCGACTGGGCTGGAATAAAACCCGGTGGAGACTTCAAGAAAATTGTTAGGCAATGGTTGTTCCGATAATAGAACTTAATCAAAGTATACTTTCCCACAATAAAACACTCAATATTACATTTACTTTGTCCACCCACATTTACTTTGCCTACCCCCATCGTACAAAAATGAAAAAATGCATTAACACTCCCGCAAGAAAACACTTACCATTCAACTTCTGCATATCAAGGACACCAACTCCACTGCCACCAATCCATGCAATTAAAAAATATCTCTAGGTGACTTTTTATCACCATCCCATCTTTTTAAATTTGTTGCACCAAAAGAAAACCCACAATAGAAGAAACCATATATGAAAACACCGAAATTTCCCCTACTGCATTTCCTGATATATGATATCACTCCATTAAATTTGTTATGGGTCTTTGATATTTTTCCTTGCTAAGGGGTTTGGCTAGTGCCCATGAGGCTTTATCATGCAAACATAGTAGGGAGGATAACGAGCATGGGTTTTCATCTTTTGCCCTGAATCATCATATATTGACCACTACAAATACATAACATACTCTATTCTGCCGGCTACGTTTCTCCACGCTTATCCAACTATCCTTTCAACGTGCCAAATTAATTATTTAAACCCAATTCTTTATGATGAAACATATTTTCTATATGTTATGGCAACAATTATATGATGTAATAATCTATCCAAAATGCTATAACACCACTGAATTAATTGGAAATTTGAGCTACATTACTTGGTATTCAATATTATGGATAAATCATTTATGCAAAATACCCATGTAAAATGACTTACAAATTATAGAGAACAATAGTTTTAAAACCCTCAAATCTGCTATAGAATAGACCTAGGGGCGGCAATTCTTAGAATAGTTTAATACCAAAGGGTGATCCCACAATAGTGGTTTACAATTTTTGGCCAAAGTGGACACTGAAATTATTATTTTTAACTAAATATTCACATTTGGGCACCTATAGTGACTAAACCAGGAGGAATTTGAAGATGATGCAAACTAGAGTCTTCTCACATTTTGTTTGTAGATTCTAAAAATATATTTTTAAAAATTTTTGGAATCAAATTGCACTTCTTTTTCCATCTCCCATGAAACTGGGATTTTTTAGAAAACAACATTTTAAAAAAGTGACGCACACCGTATAACGCATACATTTTTTTTCCATGAAGGATAAAATTATAATTCTTTCAAATTTAGATTTGTATCTCTGATATCTAGTGCTTCCACTTGGTTAGATAATTTTTTATTGAATATTTTTTCTTTAATCAAGTTCCGAAGTCAAACCAATTACAATTCAGACATAGCGCGACCATATAATGCACAATTTTTTTTTGTTGGATCAAGGACTTCAATATCTAGTGCACTCATATTTTTCATTTTTTTTTTGATAATCTGCTAGTTTTCCACATGTGTAAAACAAAGACCTTCATTTTTGATTAAAAACCTATGTTTAATAAAACTAAAAAAACAAATACATAATAAAACCAAAACACATTAAAATTACATTCGTTGGATAACTCATTCTAAGGACTACCTGATTCCACTTGGGTTTGTGAAGATTCCTCCATTTTCATCCTTAACATGAGCTTCAAAGGGTAAAAATCTGGAGTATTTTTGTGTCGGAGGGTGGGAAGGTGGGAAAAGGGGGGTTCGGGTGAACCCCCTTCCTACAATGGGAATTGTGGGTTTCCACATGTAAAGGGGTTTGCTCAAACCCTGGTTCGAGCGAACCTCTTTGGGGTTTGTTCAAACCAAGAATTCACTTGAACCCCCCAAAATGATTTTTTTTTGAATGGGTCATTTTTTTGGAAGTTTTCCTTCCTCACTCGAATTGTAAACCACTTTTGTGGGTTCACCCCAAACCAACACCACAATGGCTCTTTCGAAAATGCAACTTAATCAATACATTTTCTTGCCATACAAACAAAAAGCAACAACAATTAAGAGTTTGTTATAAGGAGCTTCAAATAGATGACGAAAAAAGAATATCATGCAACATATTGGTACAAGACAAGAATTCCTTGTAACGGTTGTAAGAGGTATTAGGATAATACTTAAGAATCAGGCGTATGTGGTTCTTCAGTGTTTTGGAACTAGTTCTTTTACAGTTTACCTATTTTTCTATAATATGTAGTGCCAAATAATGGAGCTCAAATTTAGAATATATGCACATATATGTATACATGTATGTATGTATGTATATAGATATAAATCATTTATGCAAAACACCCATGTAAAATGACTTACAGATTGCAGAGAACAACAATTTTAAAACCCTCCAATCTGCCACACTAGCAAATAAATGTAATATTCAATGTTGCAGTGTGGGAATGTATAGTCCAAAATATTGAAGAAAAATTATATAGATTCAGTTGTATTATCAGAACAACCATTGTGGCATTATGAATATTGTACACACACTGAATGATTAAATGATATGTTCTTAACATCTCAATGCTATATCATTCAATGCTATGGCTTTATTGTATTGATTTTTCTGACAACATAGAAAATACTTATACATGCTATTTTGAACTCTATTTAAAATTTCACTCTACATAAATATAAATAAACATAGTATATAGATCTATTTAGATATACATATGTATGTATACATTACTGTTGCATTCTCAAAATGAACCACAATGCTCTTCATCTGCATATATCGATATGTATATCTGCCTATATGTATAATTTTATATATCAATCAGGGATTGAATACATATATTCATGTGAATATGTATTTTTCTATGTTTCGGGGAATTCAATACAATTTTTATTTTTGTGTATAATATTTAGTAGCAAACAAGTGTTATTCTAATAAGTTTGTTATAAAATTCCTCTATTTGTCTTCAATGTCTACTACCAAAAAATTTAGCTCAAATCTTATATCGATATGTTTCATGATGTTCTTTTTTCCTCATCTATTTCAAGCTCCCTAGAACAAATTACTCAGGGCTACTTATGACAGCCTCAAAGCTTCATACATGCATACGTTGTCGGTGGTACAGTTGGTTGACTCAATACGTGAAAGCAGAAGGAAAGCGTTTGGCCATGTGAGAAATTTTCATTGCACAAGCCAACACTTACACAGATTGCTCACCTTGTATCGATATGTTTCATGTGGGTTTTGATTATCTATCATTTATCTCTACTTCTTAAAGCGTTTTCCTAATAGTTTTTTTACAATTTTTCTATTTTATCTGGGACCTTGAATTTTAAATTGAGAAGCCAACCATTACATAGATTTCTTGTTTTGTATCAATATCTTTTATGATATTCTTTTCCCTCAGTTCCCCAAAGAAAAATGTGCATTATGTATCAGTAAAAGGTCTATGTAACAATTGGCCTATCAATTCGATGACGATTTTTACTATATTCTTCCTTAGATTACAGTTGTGTTTTTAATATAGATAGATTTAAACTCACATTGTGAGGTTAGATGGACCTTTCTACTTATTGTACATTGTTCTATACATTTCATCTATCCACCTTCTTCTAGCTGTCTTCAAACCCCATTATGGTAATTCTTTACTAGGATATTAGTTTTTCGTGAGCTTGTAAGACAAAAAAAAATAGTCCAATATTACAGAACTTGTTTCTAAACACCCGTGCTTCCCCAACTTTGTTATTGTGTGCTATACAATAAGATTTCATGAGGATTTACATGGACCTTACCTTTTTTTTTCTCGGGGGTTTGGCTAGAGCCCACGAGGCTTCCTGATGCCAATATGGTAGAGAGGAGAACGATCATGGGTTTACATGATTATGAACAACAACTAAACACCACTGTCATGTGCTTCTAAGAGGACACACAATTTTATCCCTTGTAGCACACGACAATGGTGTTTGTTGCTCCATTCAACTAAACCATTTACAACGTCATGTTTGGCCTGGTTTTCTTTTTGTACATGACTACATTTTTTTCCATCCTGGTTATTGGTTGTTATATGTGCCCATGTTTTGAAAAAACTTTTCTATTTACAACACGTAGTTCTAACCTCTTTTATTGTATATGTTTATTATTTATTTTATTTTGCTGAACAAATATAATAGGAATTCAATAAAACTAGTGTATTCTACACTTTTTATTTCAAATTCTTTCATGCTCCTAGTACTCGATCCAATGTAGCTCATCCTTGTTAAACACGATCAACAGTTTATGTAAGTACAAAAATTTCCCATTGTCAATAGAGAGATTTGGTTAACTAATTGTAAAAATTATTGATTATTTTCAGCTTCACACTATATATATTAATTCTACCCATATATACTTACTCACTTTTTATTTTTCTATTTTTATTATGCTTGCTTGTGCATTAACATACCCTTGTATTTCATTTGCAAGAATTAGGTTTAAGCATGCTAAAGGATTCGCACAATAGGATACCCTTTTCCCTTAAAGTTTTCACATCAAAGAAAATACAACAATATCGGATATTATATATGAAAACACCAAAGTTTCCCCAAGTTTTTTATTATGTAATGTATGATGAAACTCCATGAAATCTCTTATGGCCGTTTCATCCTTTCATTGCTCGGGGGTTTGGCTAGAGTCCATGGGGCTTCATGATGCCAATATGGTAGGGAGGAAAATGAGCGTGGGTTTTGTGGTTTTAATTTTAATGCCCACATATTTGTTGTTACATAGATTTATGTGTACACAAATCCTTGAATAAATTTAGCTCTGAATAACATTTAGTCTCTGACATAACATACTCTATAATAACATGTCTCTCATGTTCCCTCAAAACAAGGTGTTCCTTTTAATTCAATTACTCTAACAATGCACAATATGTGTTTCGTTTCATTGAATTATTCTTCTAACCCATAAATCAAAAGCACAAAAAATATTTTATTCCCAAAATTATGGAGTAGATACTACTTATAACATCTTTCTTTTTTGAAAAGGTCATTTGTGATAACCACTATAACTAATATTCAAATAAATAATAACTTTTTTAAAGAATAATTTTGTATTCAATGTTAGTAATAAAAGAGATGACTATGCTAATGGAATGACTTTTTTTAAAGAATACTCTATTATTCAACATTAGTAATAAAAGACATGACTAATAAGTCTTTAAAAAAGGAGAATCCTTTAATGTTCCATACTTTTCCTGGATATGTATCTTAAGATAATTAAATAATAATCAATCAATTCATTGATTAACCTACACAAAAAGGTTAAATATAGATGTGCATCTAGGTCTAGTAAATGTAAAACTAAGATAGAGCTAAAATTATATTGTGTCTTAAAGTTTGAACACATTATTATTATTTAACAAATTAATTATTAAAAATTTAAGTTTTACTTAATTTTTCAATTCTCTTTTTATAAGGATTTTTTTTTTCCATACCTAAAATTATTCATTAAAGTTAATTTTAAAGAGCTGTTCTACCTAATATTATTAAATATTACATATTAATAAGAAAAGTTATTGATGATTAATTACCTCAAATTACAATTAATTGATAGATTGCAAATAATAACATTCGTTCAACATGACTTATAATTTAAGTCTGGAATTTCATAACTAAGACAACTAAAATTATATTGTGCCTAAAGTTTTAAATAGATTATTATTATTTAACAAATTAATTATTAAAAATTTATATTTCATTTAATTTTTCAATTCTCTTTTTATAAGTATTTTTTTTTATTTCATACCTAAAATTATTGAGTAAAGTGAATTTTAAAGAACTATTCTACCTGAACTTATTAAATATTGCATATTAATAAAATAAAAGTTATTGATGATTAATTATCTTAAATTGAAATTAATGGATAGATTGCAAATAATAACATTCATTCAAGATGACGTATACTTTTATTCTAGAATTTTGTAATTGATTTTCAATTGATAAATTTCCATTGCGAAACACAAAGACCATTTTCCCATTTTTTATGCAAATGGTTCTTAATCTGACATTATAAGAACAAACAAGTGGACTATAATATCAGGTTTATAATGCTTTACAATGTTCATATTAAATGAATATATATAAAATAATCTCTGTGTCAAAAATATCTGATTTAGAATATGTTTAGGTTAGGCTATTCAAATTTAACTTTGAATTCTACGTAAAGTCCAAATTCATAAGATCCGCCTCCTACTATGAATTTACGTCACATTATTTCATATTTTTCTTATTATCACACTATCCGTTCCTTCCACCAATCATACAATTACAAATATTACAAGTTATTTTTATCTCCCATTGCACTTGAAAAAAAAGTTTGTTGCACACTAACCATTTAACAACAACTTGCAGTGCACCCTATCGTCTAATCGTTGCATTCCTGTACATGCGAATGCTAGTTATTTAATTCCTATACTTTGTGGTGACAACAATGAGTTCCTTTCTATTTATTTTAGTAAGATTTAAGGAAATTATTGGCTATATACACCTTATGTTCATGAATATTGAATTCATGGATATCTTATTCTCAAATATATCTTAATATATCTTGTATCATGAATGTTTAAAATAACATTTGATCTTTCTTGAGGTTCAATTTAATCGTGATATGATTTTTTTTTTGAATCTCATGAGGGATTTTAATTTGGGTATTTTAAATTTTTTCCATGCCCTTAGTTTTATTAAAATATGTGATATCCAAATTTTTATTTGTGACAAGACTTGGTTTAAAAGGTATAAACAACAATTTTGGAATTATTATATTTAGAAAGGACATGAAAATAATAAAGGTATAAAGATTTTTGAAATAATGATAAGGTTGATTAAAAATTAGAATATACTCAAATAAATTTAGGGATAATTTAGATAAGTTCAAAGATGATCATGAACAATAAAATGCTAAAGAATTGAGATTATTTTAATTTTTTTTTTATGAAAAATTTATATTCTTTGAAGAATGTTTACAAGAAGATAAATTTAAAATTGTTAATATTAAAATAATAATTTCTTTATTTTAATAGAGGTCTTGTATAATTGTTCATTATTTAAAATTTGAATTATATAGTTAGATTGGATAGAAAAATATTTGAATTATCAAGACATTTATATATGTATAAAAATGGCCTTCTAAAGAAATTGGAAACCATTGAGACACGAATTTGATTAATATAGATATTTAGGTTTATATTCTCTTCTTCTCAAGTTTCTTGTATTTTTCTAGTCATGAGTCATGAATCATGATATTTTGTTCTTTTATTCATTATTTTTTGTCTATTTAATGCATTCAAGGTGTGCTTCATGTCACAAGAATTTTTTGATTATGAATTCTTTTTTTGGTTAATCATAGCTTGGTAGTCCAATTTTAAGAAGAAATATTTATCTTGCGCAAATTTTGTGGGAGTAAATAACATGATTGTTATTTGTTTCTTTCATATCTCATTAATCTTTAGAATATGTAGTGTGTTAATGAATTCATACAATTTGATCAAGGAAGAATAGTTTTACAATATATATTTGTCTACTCAGATAGATAGATTTAAGAGTAAAATAATATAAATTCAATTAATTATTTTCACTCCCTTTTATTCCCTTTTGTATTTTTTTATACCTTATGTTATACCATGAGTAGATTATGAGTAGTCTAGAATTCAATTTTGATTTTCAAATTCATTATAAATTATTGGGATTATAAATTCACGAGTTTACAAATTGGGTAATCAATTAAGTGTTGGAACTAAACTATGAAAAATGAGAATGTGTGTTCTTTCTCTTCATTTTTCTAGAGCCCCTTGAATGAGAAAATCAAACCACTCACCTACTAGGTTACTTGAAAGTGACTTTAAACATTAATAAACAAACCTTGGGGAATATTTTCCTTTCATCTAGGGAGCTCAACTATCCAACATCTATCTGTGACACAAACACACATTAAAAAATAAAGTTTGATGAGAGATTAGAGGTGTGAAATAGATGTAATTAAATTATCTTAAATGTAAGAAAATAACATCAAATGAAACAAAAATGTGTTTAGTCCTCTCATAATATCTTGTAGAATGGGAAAGAATTCAATAAAATTGACAATTTGTTTTTGAAAGCTAGACAATAAGTTCATAGCCATAGAGCTAACTTGAAGACTTTAGAATAACTCTAGGTAGGCAAACATTCATATCTAAGTGGATTACATGTAAGTTGAAATATGCATGTATGAATATTTGTAATGAATGTATAATTTAAATAATGTATTTAGTTGTATGTATAAATGAGATGGATATAGTTGTGCAACAAAGTGCTTCTAGCTTAGTGGTCTTTAATGAGACATCGAAGTTGGTTCTTTATGACGAGACAGTTAGGAAGGGAAAATCCATAGAGATAGAAGCTTGTTCTTCACAATTGGGATCCTTTCCAAGTGCATCAAATATTGTTTTACCTGCCTTGTTGGAGTAGAATTTGGAGAGTCATACTTTTAATGTTCATCAGGAGTTTGCTATTAACTCTTTCAAGAATATTAGGCCATTTCAAAATGATAGGGTTCTAAATTTTTTTGTGAATTTACCCAAGGACTGAAAAAAAAATCTAGTATATTTTCGTTGGGAAAGATCCATGTGCTTATATACTCCAAACCTTTCAATAAGTAGTAAGAAAAAGTTAGATGGAATAGTTTCAAAGCTAATGTGGGATACTTCTCTGCTACCTAATTCTAGTAGCCAAAAAGAAACCCTAGAGACATTTGATACAATTTTTCCTTCCCATAACAAATATTCCATGGATGGATTGGGCTAACATGATTTACATGCTATGGATGATCATGATAGTTTGGATATTTGGGTAGATTTTATTGAAAATATGGTAGGATCAGACCTTTTTGATGAACTTGCAGAGGAACTAGCCAAGGAAGAAAGGGGAATTTTTTACAGAAAATTGTGATAGTATTTTGCTAGCTTCTCCAACAAAAATTGTAGATGTCACACAGGGAAGAACTGAACAAGTATGAATGATTAATGAAATTGAAGTTAAGGAGAGTAATGGAGTGTATGGTTTTATTTTTTACTTCTCAAAACACCTATTTGTCAATCAAACTCCTCTTGCTTCCCCTGTAATTAAATTGCCTGGTAAGAGAGGAAGGAAGTCAAATGTAATTAAATTGTAGGAGGAGATAGCTTCAGGATTACAGTTAACCTTAGATGGTAACATAAAGAAAAGATTGAGGGGAGGAGGGTGCTCTCCTTGATTGATATGAAGATCATTTCTTTGAATGTTAGGGGCTTAAATGCCCCTAGAAAATGAGCCCAAATCAAATAGAAAATCAATTCATCAAGGGATGATATTGTTTTATTACAAGAGACTAAGATTTCTAAGGAAAGTTATGAAATTATAATTGTCAAGTGGACTAATTGGAAGTCATATCATTCTGTTTCTCAAGGAGCATCTGGGGGATTGATAACATTACGGAATACTAAGTCAATTCAGATGGAATCCATTACTAATACCCCACATTGGCAGTTGGTGCATGTTACTCATTTTGATTTATCCTTTTTGTTGGTTATTGTGTATGCACCAAACTCAACAACAGGCAAGAAAAAGCTTTGGAGGGAGCTTGAATTAATATTTGAACAATCAAGGGTTGAAAAAATAATACTTACAGTAGGTGATTTCAATGTAATATTGTCCCTGCATGAAAAGATAGGAGGTATCATACCACCTCACAAGTCAGTGGAAGATTTTAATAAGTTTGTTCATGATAATGCACTTGTGGATGTGCAACCTGAAAAAGGAATGTATACATGGACAAATAAGAGATAATATTTTTTGTAAATTGTTGTACGACTTGAAATTTTTTTAAGCTCCTTAAATTGGGTAGTAGGCAAGTATGCTCAAATGTCAGAAATATTACCTTGGTCTGGATATGATCACTTCCCTACTTCCCTAAACTTTGAAGCCTCTAATTCACCTCAAAGGTGGATTGCTTCTTTTAAATTTGAATCAATGTGGTTTAGACATAATGACTTCTTTCCATTATTGAGAATATGGTGGATGCAAGCACCATATGAGTTAGGATCCATATGTATAGATTTTGTAAGAGAATGGAGTTTTTGAAAGGAAAAATAAAACAATGGAATATACATGTGTTCAAAAATATATTCCATCAAAAGGACCTAGTTTCAAAAGAGTTGGCAATGGTGAATGGCCAAATTATTAGCCAGGGGTTAACTCCATAGTCTTTTGAGCATCAGAAAAGCTTACACGAAGATTGAGAAGAGTTAGTGTTACGCGAGGAGGTGTATTGGCGACATAAATCACATGAGCTGTGGCTTAAAGAAGGTGATAAGAATACTAAATATTTCCATATGTCAACTCAGATTAAGAAAGCTAAGAATGTAGTGTTTCACATTTAGGAAAGTTCATTGGGAAAATGGTTAAACAGTGAAGTGGACATTCAAAATGAAGGGGTTAAATTATTTTCCAATATGTTATCTGTACCAACATAACAAACAAATTAGTTTGGGTCCGCTAGAGATGACATGTTACAAGAAATCCCCACTTTAGTCACCGAACAAGACAATGCACAACTCAATAAACCTTTTACTCTGGATGAAGTGAAGGTAGTTGTTTTCTCTCTAAAGGAAGATAAGGCTCTAGGACTTGATGGATTTACAAAATTATTCTTTCAAAAATGTTGGGACTTCATAGGAAATGATCTTCTGAAGGCGTTGGAGGAGTCTCAAACCTCTTGTTCCATGCTCAAATAGTTTAATGTAACACACATTGCATTAATTCCGAAGGTAAAGGAACCCGAGTCTTTTTTAGAATTTCGGCCTATTTCTCTTTGCAACATGGTTTATAAGATTTTTATCAAAGCAATCTATCTTCACTTGCTACCCCTCATTCCAAAGCTAATCTCAGAAGAACAAGGTGGTTTTGTCCCAGGCAGGGAGACAACTGAGGGTGCGCTAGTGGCACATTAAATTTTACATTTGATCTCCTTACACAAAATTCCTTCATTTATCATCAAGCTTGACATGATGAAAGCTTATGATAAAGTGGATTGGAATTTTTTGAAGTAGGTATTAAGAAAATTTGGTTTTACCAATAGATGGTATAAATGGGTCCTATCTTGCTTAAGGGGAGCTAAGTTTTCAATAATAATTAATGGTACATGATCAAGCTTTTTTAGTTCCACTCAAGGAGTGAGGCAAGGTGATCCATTATTGCCTTTTTTATTCATAATATTAGATGAAGCCCTTAGTAGGATAGTCAAACAATTTCATTCTCAGAAGTTGTGGAAAGGTATTGCAATTTCTTTTACTATTTTGTCAATAAATCACTCTTTGTTCACGGATGATACACTATTATTTGGCATAGCTCAGATTCAAGAGGCTAATAAAATTAAGTATGTATTAGATAAATAAATTTTAGGTGCTTCAGGTCAAGAAATAAATGCTAAAAAATCAAAGATTTACACTTTTCATATCAAATCAGATCTACAAAAGAGAATTGTTAATCTTCTCGGGTTCCAAATAGCTAAATTAACTTGTAAGTACCTTGGGATTCCATTATTTTAAGGGGCAAACAAAATTTCTTATTGGGCTACCATTATTCAAAGTATTTAAAAGCAAATAACATATTGGAAGGGTAAATGATTGTCTCTATTAGGCCGAATATTATTGATAAAATCAATCATTTCTGCCATTCTCAATTACTTTATGGCAATGTTAAAAGAACAAAAATCTATGATCTTGCTAATTGAAAAGATAATCAATGATTTTTTATGGAACGGAAACATTGATAACAAAAATATCTCTCTTATCTCATTAGAAAAGCCATGTGTAGAAAAATCCAAAGGGGGTGTAGGAGTACATAATTTATTTGCTCAAAATTAGGAATTGGGGGCAAAGCTAGTGTGGTACATGTATGCTAAGTCATAATTGAAATGGTGCAAAGTGATTCAAGCCAAGTAATTAGATAATATGGATCCAAAGAGATTTTTTACAGTTTCAAATCTGCCACAAGGTTCAACAATGTGGAATTTCTTGGTTACTTGTAGAAAGGTAATCTTACCATACCTTGGGAAATTCATGATGGTTTAAAGGAAATTTTTTTGGAAGATTCATGGGGAGGTCATGCACCTTTGATTCAGTTAATAATTTGCATGATATTAAATTTCAACTCAGAACAAGTTGGGGTGATAAAGTAAGTGATTATTTTGATAGCATAGATGATTGTACTGGGAAGGTAAAGTGGAAAGATGTCTCTGCTATTGATTGTCCACATGGACAAAAAGTGGAATTCACAAGAATTATAGGTCAAAGGATTGTATACTTGCCAAGAAGGGAGGATAAGTTGTTATGGGCTCCTTCTAAAATTGGAAATTACATAGTAAAAATGGGTTATATGGAAATAATGAATCAAGAGGAAAGTATCAAGCCACAAAGAGCCTTGTCATTTTGTTGGGATTCCTCAGTTTTTCCAAAGGCTGGTTGTTTTTCATGGTTAGCCATCAAAAGAAGAATTCTGACAAGTGACAGGCTTGTTAAACTTGGAATTGCAGCCCAATTTAAATGTGTCTTATGTGAAAATGAGAATGAAGAAACAAACCACCTTTTTATTCATTTCCCTTTTGAATATCACTGTTGGTAATTTATTAAAGAAAAATTAAGCTGGTATGCTCCACTACCGAATAATTTGTGGGATCTATTATCAAAATAGCCAGTATTGTATAAATCTGCATTATTTGCTTGCATATGGAGATTGATTCTCTTTGTAGTCTCGTGGACCATTTGGTGGGAACAAAACATAAGGATCTTTAGGAGTGAGAGAATGAAGGTTAATCAAGTTATGGAGAAATTAGAATGTTTGATAACGGAGATATAAAATGCGTATGTTCTAAAGACTAAACATGTTGGTTCATTGTTCATAAATTGGGACTCAAAGGTTATGTAGAAGTGGAATAAGATTGTTCTTCCATTCAAGGGAAGCCTACATAAAAATCCAAGTCAAAAAGTGGATAGAAACCAAATTCATTGGACTCCACCTATGGAAGGATATTTCAAGTTAAATTTTGATGGTGCTTCACGAGGGAGCCTAGGTTTGTCAAGGGTAGGGATTGTAATAAGAGATCACAAATGACTCCTAATTTTAGCAATGCCAATAAAACTACCAAAGGGAAAAAATAATCTTGTAGAAGCATAAGCTTTACTTCATGGCTTGCAACTAGCATATGACTTGAAACTGAAAGACTTGAAAATTGAAAGAGATTTGTTAATTATTGGAAATTATTGTAAGGAAAAAAATCTCTTGTTGGAAAATCAATTATGTGTTGCAACAAGTATGGAAGCTATTGGGAAAGTTCAGGTCTGTGCAGATAAAACACACTTATAGAGAGGGTAACCTAGTGGCAGATAAACTGGAAAATGTTGGATGTGATCAAATTCAAATTGAGAGGGTCTATGCAAGTAATATGCAAAATATGGCACAATAATTAAAAATTATTAGATATTAGCAAGTGATTTGGAGGTACTATTAAGCATGTATGTTAAATCATTTTATCTATTCCAAGAAAATGATTACCAAAAGGAAGTATTTTATAATGATTCAATCTCCTTAATAATCACTTAAATATAGAAATATCTTATTTGGTATAATATTTTAGTGGCATGCTAAGGATATCAACATATGGGGAGAAATCTAAAATAAATAGGGGCACCGTCAGTTGGCCTTTGTTTTCTACACATGTTTCATTTCCAAAAAAGGCCATCATCTTTGTTGTACAATGACAACCAGATTATTACTATCTCTGTCAACTATATATCCATTACCGTTCTCTAAACTTGTGTGAAACATTGATTTCGTATCTAAACCAAGCTTATCTAGTACAACACAAGTTAATTTTGTAGAACTGATGATTGGTTGGCATGTGCAAAATATGTGGAAATAATAAGGATATTTACCTCACATGATCAAATGTGATGTGGATCGATTTTATCAAAGTAATTTAAAACGTCTCTTCGGCTGTAGCAAAGGTATGTGTTTTCACTAACAAGTGTCGACTCTATGCAGGATTTTGGGCATGACCATGGCTCTTACATCATGAAACGAAGAAAATTCAAGCATGGGATAGGATGCTCTCGCATGTGGTAGAATTCAACTAGTTTTAGTGCTTTTGGAAATAAATTGAGATCCATTTCTATTAAAGTGCACGTTCTTGTATTATTTTGCATTTTGCAAAGCTGGTTGAAAATAAAATCAATGCTAGAATTTTTTACTACTCGACCCCTATTCGTGGATGGTGTGTGGTCAATTAAAACAAATAGTTGAAGGGATTCTACATCTTCATGGCATCTCTTGTGGGAGATTCTTTGTTGTGGGCTCAAAAGTTCAAGCGTCCTGGTGGTGTACTTTCAACTCGTGGGTATGTGTTTATGAGAATCTTGGGTATGTGTTTATGAGAATCTTCTGGGTACTATTACTATCCAATTTTCAGCTTCAATATAATCTTTGGGTTGCATGTTGAAGGTAGTGTTGATAGAAGTTCAAATTTTGGGTTGCACATTCTTGTTGCCTTCATCTCTAGTTTTATCTGCATTCACTTCATCTTTCTAGGTTGCATGATTGCTCTAAAGGAGTTTTGATTTCTTCAAACCTCTTTTGCACTCAACTCCAATTTTAATTGCATTCACTTCATCCTTGACAACATAAAGGACCATGGAGTTTATGCCTAGAAATCACAGAGCTCCTTTTCACATACTAGAATAGGAGTTGCCTTTCTCCAAAGGCTTAGAAAGAGAAACCCTGTCAAATATTTTCAAATTGAATGCTTACTTGTGTATAGGTCCTTGAAAAATTTGATAGGAGATGACATCTTACACCCGTCAGCTCAAAGATTGATATTTCCTTCAGATCTGGTGTCAATTTTTGTCTCAAATGTGTTGGATTTGAACCCAAACTATCAAGATATGACAAAAAGTGCAAATGTAGTCATTCAGGAAGTGTTCTTGCAAGATAATGCCCTACTCAAGAGCATACAAAAGTACAATTTCTGGAAAGGTGAAGCATATGTGGGTGGGATATTCCCCAGGCACTACTTACATCACAAGATGCTACAAAAATATCTACATTCCACTGAAAATATTACTGGAGTATGATACACCTAACCACTTGTATATAGCGCTTGCTCGCCATTATTATGAAGTAGGGGATGACATGGAGAGAAACTTCAAAGAAAAATATCATGCCCTATTATTTCACCTCACACATCATTGTCATCAAGTAGATAGTG
This sequence comes from Sequoiadendron giganteum, assembly GCA_007115665.2. NCBI lineage: Eukaryota > Viridiplantae > Streptophyta > Pinopsida > Cupressales > Cupressaceae > Sequoiadendron > Sequoiadendron giganteum. Next base: position 228,733,125 of record CM021104.1, on the reverse strand, counting down.
TCACGAAACAAACTACAAAACAAAAGGTGTTGGTGAAATCTACAGAGTCACAAGCTGAGCAAAGAAACATGCATGCTCAACAGATCATGCCTCTTCCACAAATCCTTGGCATGAACATAAAAAAAAATTCTCATTCCACTCCGCCAGCACAACAATTCATGTACAAAGAAGAAAAGGTGGAAAGTTCATCTGTAGTCAATGCTTGATAACAAGAACTTCTTGCATTTATGTTATTAAATATAAGTATATTTCCAACATATAGTCAGCAATCAAGATATAATCAGCTGTCTTTTGCATCAAACAAGCTGATATTTTGAATTTTACCAAGTCAGCATACAGTTAGTTGTCTTTTGTTTTAGACAAGATGACAATCTCTAGGTTTTGATATCTTGAACATTTGTGTTTAGTGCATATGTTGGGCTGAAAATTATACTTTCAGTCATGAACAATGTTTTTGTAACCTATTAAATTATTATATAAATATATTAAGTCGACTACAAGCCTTTTATTAAAAAAAAAAATATCTATCATTTCACAAATATAAAATTAAAAAAAGAGATAATAAGAGTTTTTTAACATATATTTGACCATTCTCATTCTTTTCTTAAAGAGAAAAAGTAAATAAAGATAATAGCGCATATAAAGCTGATTCCTCACACTCATGCAAAGAATAAAGGCCAGTGATGGAATAGAATAAAAACATGAATGGTGGAACAGAATAAAAGCATTCAAGAAAATATGCACGTAATTAGTAAGGGCACGAATGCACAGGGAAAACGGAAGATGCGTGAGGAAAAAAATAGAAGCTATGGGCCGGACGTGGTGGGGAATTTTTTCTATCTCCTCCATATAAGTTTTATCTTCCTAAAGTTCAATTTCGGTAAATCAATCAATTTTACTCCCATTCAGAAGATGTGATCATATCGTACTTTTATCTGAGACATTTTACCAATTTGTGTGGGTAATAATGGCGGAAGGAAACATCAAATTCCAACAAAGAAAAATGTTGACAGCTCCACATAAAGAAATATTCTCTCACCAATTCCCTTTTCCTTAGTGCAGAATACGAATCCAGCACATCCTGAATTTGCAGCCCTCCATGGCCAACCATTTTACTTCTGGTGCAAACACGAATACGAATAGGGAGATGCTACATCTACTGCTCATACGCAGAATGGTTCCTAAGAAAAAAATAATATACGGACGGCAATAAGGCCATTGAATATGTAACATTGGGTGGAAGAATCGCCCGGCGGCTGCAAACAAAACTCCTCCTCCAACAATTTACTGGCAAACCCTCGCATCACGCTTCACTGTCAAGACAAATATTATACTGCACTAGCCTGGTTGCCTTTTTAATGTAATTTATTTGCATCATATCAATAAAAGAAATATTATGTTAGATTATCATTTTATTTAATAGTTAATTTTGATGAGAATTGGGTTGGTATTGATATAGTGTGATAGCTAAATTGGGTGTTTTTGTTTTTGTCATTGTTAGTGTTTATGTTGGGGTGACTTATTTTGATAAAAATGTTTACCTTTTCTAAAAAAAAATGATAAAAATTGAAATTTTGCTAATAAAATAGATGGTGTTTAAGCATTAGTTATATCATACGATGCTAGTAGATGCAATCATTTAAATGGTCTTTCTTATATCAAAAAAAAAGAAAAAGAAATACTATCAAATTACTTTCTCATATCATGTTTAGAGGAATGCCCATCTCTATAAAATTACAAAATGATATAAATTAATACATCTTTTATTAAAACTACACAATTGTAGAATGATATAAATTAATACATCTTTCATAAAAATGATGTATAGTTTTATTTGTATGGATACTTCAAATCACAATCCTTAATTCATCATCAAAAAGAGAAGAAAAATAAAATAATTTTAAAATAGAAAGAAAGGATCGTTACTAAATTCCAAAAATCTATAAAAGGATTGAAAATTAAACAAATCATAGCATAATTTAAAAAGAAGTCAATAAATTCAAAATTATTTATTAAATTAAAAATAGAATTAATAATCATATAATCAAAAGTAATAAAGGATAGAAGATATATAGAAAATTTTCAAAATGATGAGATAAATAGTAAATGAAAATTATCCATAATCATATAGGAGAATAAAGAATATGTGGGGGAATACAATAAAGACATGAGTGGGGAATAGAATAAAAGCATGGAAGAAAATATGCACGAAAAAGTTAATAACGATAGTGAATGTATGTGAAGTGAGATGTGCAAAGAGAAAGGATATTACATAGGGGAGAGGACTCAATACCTGAGCATGTTCCAATAGTTGTTATAGCATTTGTTGATTTAATGTCCAATATTTTTAACAATATTGGACCAATAGTTGTGACTTTAGAGTTGTTAGTGTTGATTATGACTACCCCTAATTGAACAAAATGTATTCCTTAGATTTAAAAAACAACAAATCATGTGATGCCACATCATTGCACTAATAAAACATGATTTAGTGCACAAGTATTGGTCTCACTTTTTTTTGGGCCTTTTTGGACACCTTGAGCAAAAAACATGGTGTGGCATCATATTTGATGATGTGACTTTGAAACTTTTTATTGCTTCTCTATTGCTGCCCCAAATTCTTTTTCTTGGATTTCTACTACAATCTTGTTGTTCTCTTCTTCTACCTCCTCCCTTGCACTCAAATGTGTCATTTTTTCAATATATTTATGTCCTTCCAATGACCAATCATTGCCCCAACTTCACAATCACCTTCTTCAACATATTCCTTTATCTTTTCTCTATGCAAATCAATATTAATATTTTCTTTGAAAAACTCATAAGAATAAGATAATACCATTTTTTTTGTTATTGCAATTTCTCTTCATGTGCATGAGACTTCATTTTCCTCCACTTTTATTCCTTCAACAAGACACACACCAGTTTCTATTTCTTTCTTCTCCTTGCCATCTTCTTTATCTTTGCTAACTCCTACAAAAAAAAATCATTAAATAAAATAAAATCATTAAAATTACCATTAATTTCATGATCCATAGAGACCATTTTATCCTCTTTCTTTCTCCATTCTTTCTTAATGCTTCTCTTCTTTTCTTTCTTTCTTTCAACTACAATTGTGGGGGCTACTCCCACATATATTTCCTTCCACAACCTTCCCATCATAGGTTTTTAGCAATGCATATTTTTCATATTTCTTCTCACTAACCTATCTATCCATTCTCTCTATTTTATAAGATATTTCTATCTCTTTGTTATCTTTTGGATAACATTAAACCTTCTCTTCAAGTTTTCAATTTTACACCTTTCATTTTCCATCATACCCTTTTCATGTACAATCTTTGTTCACACTTTATTTAGCCTCATCAAATTCCCTTCTCTAATCCATCTCTATCACATCTAATATAGCCTTAATCTTCTTTAATTGTCTAATAAGCCATTTTGTAAACCTCTTTTCTTTCCACTCTTCCATAGGTAAAAATAGGCCTTCTCATGACCCATCTTGTTCTTCTCTTCAAAGAAATATTTAGAGACTCGCAAGCCCCTCTACAATTACAAGTAATCCTTGCAAAAAACTCACAACTTCATTCAAATATTTTGTGCCTCCTTCTCCACCCTCTTGTAGCATAAAAAAAAGGAACCTATTTTCACATTTAGTTTGGGAATTAATAATTAATGATAAAATGGACTTAATTGTGCCTTATTTTGGGTTTTGTAAAGTGTTTTCCCACACTTTCACAATATTCTAGGGATTTATTAATTAATTGAGTTTAATTAGAGCTTAATTGGCCCCTTAAATTCAAATCCAAGCCTTATTTATTGCATTTTCTGAAGGATAAATCCCAACACTCATTAATAATGTTGCATAAAACTTAATTTGGAAAGGTTTGAGTCCTAGGATAGTGAATTGAGGCCCATTCACCACTTAGAAAATGGGTCCCCACTATTTCCTAGGACCTCCTTTTGGAATATTATTTCACCTCCCCAAAACTTGGTCCTAGAAAACTATGCTAGGACCCATTTGCCCAAGGTGGCGAATGGGTCCTCCTAAGGACACCCTTTTTTGGACTTATTTGTGGAAATATTTTAATCATTTTTCATCCTAGATCTAATGTCGGCTTGTGTTATATTAATTTTGGGATTAAATATAAGGTTAATTCACATAGTTTCGCCTAAGAATCATAACAAGATTTTCAAGGGAGCATCCTAATACTTAACAAGAGAATTTGAGATCATTCAAGAGCATTTAGAGGCATTCAAGGACAGATTATTGAAGTATTATTATAGCAATTGAAGATCATATCATCATGTCAAAGGCATAGTGCATCAAGCATGTTGTTGAGCTAGTATGTTTTGATGTAGCATTCTATATCCAATTCAAGATCAAGATCTACATTCTACATGGCCACTTCATGTTAGATTGTTGATTTACATTCCAAGATTTCCTCCAAGGTATTATTGTTTCATGTTTCATGTTTCATTGTTTCATCATAAGGTTTGATTACCTAAATGTGGTTTGACCAAGGAAAATCCCTATTCCCTAACAATCAAAAAATTTTTGTCCTCTTTGATGTGTGATTGCAGGTTTTAGATTGAAGATCAAGTGGAGAACAAGATTTAAGAAAAGTTTTCAAAGTTGTAAAGTTACAAAAGTTGTCATATATCTTGCAAGATCATGAAAAGAAGGCTACAAAATTTATTTTTGACTTTCGAGAGCTGAGCATCGAGGACTTGGAAGTGCAAAAAATGAAGAACAAAACCAAAAAATCTATTTTCAGAAACCCTAGTAGGGACCCATTCGCCACATTGGGTGAATGAGTCCTTAGTGACCCCCAAAACAACACTTTTTCAGCAACGTACATATTGTTTTAACATCTTAAAACCTTCCTTATTGTTATAACAGTTGGGATTATTTTCTAATTATTATTTAGGCATTTTTCCTCTCATAATTGAATGAAACAACACTACATAAAATTAGGTTCATCCATTTGGTCAATCCCCATTTGGGTGAACCTCTTTTTCTATGTTTCATTTTGGTGAACCTAATCTCTTTGAGCATCCTAATTTATGATTTGGAGTAAATTAAAAACCTAGATCCTAGTTTCCATTAGGTTTTCATTGCATTTAAGGTTCTTTAATTTTGCATTAGTGAACATTGCATTTAGGGTAAATTTGCATGTTTACATTGCTTATATTCACTAAAAATTAGAAAAATTGCCTTAGATGTGATTTAGTTTTGCATTTTGTTAACATTGAAATCATCATTCAAACATTTAGATTCAAATTGAATACTAGATTTAGTCACCTTTTTAATCATTCAACCTTAGTCAACATTACATTTAGAAGTCTAAAATCTGGAAAATTTCTTACAGAATTAACTATTACAGACCTAAGACAACAAACATATAGGATTAACTTAGAAAAATAGAAATCAAACTTAGAAAACCCTAAACTAGGACCCATTCGACCAAGGTAGCTAATGATTCCCTGTACACATTGATCAACAAAGTTTCTGAGTGTTTTTTGGTGTTTTATTTGCATTTATGTTCTTTTAAAAAGCCCTGGTCTAGGATCCATTCACCACTAGGCGAATGAGTCTCTAGAGGCCTACAAAAACCACTATTTATGAGCTTTTTGGTGGTTTTCTATACTTCCTATGCTTGCTGGTAACCTATAGTATCAGTCTAGAACGTTTTAGGAACTTCTATTTTATGCATCTAGGTCAAAATCATCCATTTAGTGTAGTCATTTTTGAATCATTCCAAAATCATTCAAGTAGAAAAAATCATCAGATCTAAAAAATGCTTACGTTTATGAAACTTTGCATAAAATTGATAAAAATACTTTTCACTTTTGCATACACAATGTTTACATTCATGAAGCTTTGCATGATTTTGATAAGTGTGTATTTTATTTTAAGATACACATTGTTCACATTCTTGAAGCTTTACATAAATTGGATAAAAGTGATTTTTATTTTGGACATACATTGTTTACGTTCTTGAAGCATTGCATAAGATTGGTAAAAGTACCTTTCATTTTTGAACACACAATGTTAGTATCTTACCTTTCTAAGCATGCTAAGAAAGACTTCATACCTCCTACCTATGAGAAGGATTTAGTGAGAGAGGATGCAAGCATAGACAATCATGATAACCATACTTGTTCTTCTCTTGATACCTCTCCTATTAGTGATGAAGGTATCTTGGTGAAAGAAGATACAATTATTGAGAATCATGAAAGTATTGATTTTCCCTCTCCTTATCCCCCTTGGGAAGATATCATGAAACACAAAAATGAGCTCATTGAAACATTTCTTAACATTACTTTACCTATTATACATTAATCTACCAACACCTCAGACCCTAATTGTCAGAATGCTTTAGTGAAAGAAGATACAATCGTGGACAATCATGAAAATCACATTTGTGAGGAGAACATGTTGGTGTTAAGATATACAATTATTGAGAGCTATGAAAATTTTACCTCTCTTACTTGGTAAGACATAATAGGAAATAGGGATGTAATTGTAGATAACCATGACAAGCAAATTTATTCTTCTTCTAATATCTCTACTAGCCATGAAGAAGATAGTTTGGTGTTACTATTATTGAGACTCATAAGAATATTTTTTCTTCCTTTCCTAATGATCCTATCATTTGGAAAGATATATTTGAATGCAAAATTCCAATCATTGGTAATCATGACAATGACAATTGTCCTTCTCTTGATGCCTCTCCTATTTGTGATGAAGCTACTTTACAAAATCTAAACATGGAATATGATGAACATCGTGTTTGCTCCTCTCCTAAATACTCTCCTACTAGGGTAGATATTATGGCATAAAAGAATAAGACCTTAGAGAAAAAGGATGAATTCATGGACAATCATAACAATCAAATTTGGCCTTTTCCTAATATCTCTCCCATTTGTGGCGAAGAAATCTTTGTGTCAAAAGATCCAATTGATGAGCATTTTAAAAATATTATTATTGAACAAGAGTGCTATCATAGATAAACAAGAAAACCCAACCATTGATGAGTCCCCTACTTGTGATGAAGTTATTTTAGAAGAACCAAACAATGAATTTCATTAACATCTAGTTTGTATCTCTCCTAAAATCTCTCCTAGTAGGGAAGATATCATGGTGGAAGAAAATGAGAACATTGACAATATTAATTCCTTAGGTGAAGATGATGAACTGACATTAGACTCCCCTTCACTAAGAGATCATGGAAATAAGGATAACTCTTTTTAGGTTATGAAAATTAGAACCCCCTCAATATGTCCTAGAGATGATTTAATTATTTCACCTCCAGAAGCTAAAATAATCACTTATCCACCCTCACAACAACCATAAGTTCAAAATAAACCCGTACTTATCTTGGAACCACCTAAAAGGAAAATTGATAATGATGATATTTTGTAGCAACTGAGTTACAATATGGTCCGTTGCTCATACATATAACACTAGGAACAATCCACAACCAAGAAACAAAACTCAAACTTCCCTCCCATTTCCTAACCCTATCTTATGTGGTCCTTCTTGTTTGCCTTTAAAAAGTGGAAAGGAGTATGATATTGTTAAAAAAATTAAGAATACTTTTCCTAAGATATCCTTATGGACCTTATTCAAGCATCACCTATTTATCATAACATGCTTCAAAGTGATTTACAACAAGTCCCTACCATTCCTAATGTGCAATCAAATGATGTAGTAGCCCAAATTCAAGCTATAAGTCTGGTCAATTTAAACAATACTTTTTATGAAGATGAGTTACCTTCGTTAGAAGAGAAAAAAAAAATGACGCTTTAGTGATAGAGGCTATTATTGAAATTAAGAATAATAAGTCTTGCATTAAAATTACTCTCATTGATAATGTTTCAACCCTTAATGTTTGTAGTGTAAGCCTCCTTGATAAGATTGAAGTAGACAAAAGCCAAATTCAACCTAATTATTTGTCTATATGTGGATTTGATAATATAGGAAAACAACCATTTGGAGTCATCACATTACCTATTAAAGTTAGAAAGTTTACCTTACAAACTCTGGTCTATGTTATGCCTCACACTCTTTCAAATTATCTCCTCTTAGGTAGACCATGGATTCATGAGATGAATGGGGTGCCTTCTACCCTTCATTGTAAAATGAAGTATGTCTACAACAACAAAGTTTACACAATTAAGGATGATCCTTAACCTGAAATTTGTTTGATTGCTGAGAAAAAAGGAAGAGATCCTTTGGAAGCATTGCATCAAACTAAAAAAGTGAAAGTCAAGAAAGAGGAAGAACACAATAAGAACATTGATGGAGTCACTAAATTGTTAGAAGATGATTGGGGTTCCTTAGATTTCACACCTACATTCATGGGTGAATACAACATCACAAAAAAAATTCTGAAAAGGGAAAATAAAAAGTAGTAATGTCAACACAAAATTCGAAAGCATCCACCTCAACTACTTTAGAAGATCAAGAAAAGTACACAATGAACTTTGACAAAATTGATTATGAACAACCACTAAATCCTAAAGAAATGAAAAACCTTTATGGAAGAGGTTATGAACTTGTAAAACAACTTGGTTATAATGGAAAATGATATGGTGCTAGAGAAAAAGGTATCTATGTCCCTTTAAAGCATAACATATAAGAAACAACTCATGGTATTAGTTATTGTCCTTTGATAGAAATAAAAGCATCAAAAAGGCCTTCACTTAATATCAACAACCTTACAAAGATTCTTCCAAGACAAGTTTAAATTTGGTGCATTTTGAATTGATAGATAATACATGTGGAAATATTTCATTAGATATTCATACAATTGATACTTTTTCTACTCATTATAATCAATAACAGTACTTGTTGCTCATTGCCATGTAATATTTGTAGGATCATAAAATACTCACCCTTGTCCTACACTCAATGGGGGAAAGGGGTTAGGTTGCTTTGTCCTCATATGTCACTTGTTGTTGTCTCTTTTGACTAGTTGGGTAAGAGCATGGATCTCTAACACAATTTTGATGCCAAATTGAAAAAAATGCAAAAAACACAAAAAAAGAGCATTTGGTGCACACCAAATGAGCAAGTCGTTTGGCACACGCCGAATTTGGTGTGTTCCAAATGAATTTATCATTTGGCACTCACCAAATTTGGCATGCACCAAATAGAAAAGTTGTATTAAAACAAAAAAATCGCATTTCTAACCTTATTTTCTATTCACCCACGGCTTGGCTTGGAGGTTTTCAGCTCTGCAACTCATGCTCACCAAATATCTTCCATTTTCTCTTAGCTTGCAATTATTCAAGAGGATTTTTCCAACATGTTAAAGAGGTCGAATATTGCGAAGAGGTTGTATTTTTATTGTTTTTATTTTGAATTTGATTTAGAATACAGATAAAAATAGGTTTTTTTAATAAAACTTTGTTCTAATTCTCATGGAATGAATCTCCACCTCCAAACATTGAGAATTCAAAATCACCCCCTCACAAAGAGCCTCCTATACAAGGAAAACCTCAAACCCCTCCATCAGTTCATAGGCATCCTCAAGGAACACAAGAAAATATCCAAAATAAAATTGAAAACAACAAAAGAGACATTGAACAATTAATTGGAAGATTAATTGAGCATTCCAAAACCCACCCTTATAGGAGAGGGATTTCCAAATCATTGAATTTAATTGCATATCATGTAGGATAAATGAGTGAGAAAATAAATTTTTGGTCAAATAAGAGGCTTGAGTTGAAACAATTTTATGCTAGTCGTTTGTCATATGCAGATGTGAAAAAACAAAAAAATAGCAAAGCTGACTTGTGTGCCCTATTTATAGACCCTAGAACCAACACACCTTTTTCTCATGCATGAAGGAGGCTCCACATCCATTGGTGCCACCATGAATTATTTAAAAATAAATTTTGGGAGTGGTGGTGGATAGTATTTGACCAACCTCCATGTAATAACCATTAAATACCACAATACTTTTTGAGGAAACTCTATTGTGAGTTTTTCCTCAATAATATGCCAAATTATTTTGACATCTTAGACTTTCAAGGTAGAGATGGGGGCTCGACACATGATAGACCTGGTGCATGATGTAATCCATAGTTGGCACCAAAACCCTTGGCCAAACCCATGGTGGAGCATGTCATCGTTCCCTCCATTGTTAAGGACAGTGTAGAGGTGGACATGTTGGAGTTGATTAGCTTGCTCACCTAGACCATTATACAATGTGTGAGGCATCTAGTAGAGCCTAATGTGGATGAGACGTGTAGGCCCCTAGGTCCACCCCACCATTGTGGCATTTGCAGTTTTGTTTGCATGTATGATTATCTAAGTGCTTGGGATGCAACTACATAACCTAAATCAGTTGCAGAGGTGATGGCTATGAAATTTGAATTGCTGAATAATACATACGGTATTGGTACTCAGGTAAAATTCAACAAGTTCAATTAAATTTTTTATTAAATTATATGTTGAAATTTAAGAATAATTAAATTAGTAGAATCAATATGATGAAATTTCAGGGTTAGAGTGTTCATGGGACATGCTTCGTTCCTATATACCCTTATTCATTTTTGATGTTGAATCCACAGGTATGCAACTAGTATTAATGATATTATTATTGCATTTAAACAATTGAATGTTATACTTGAATGTTTGTCTCATAACATGCTTTGGATTTCAAAAAAATTCCTAGTTGACCTCCAAGCTCCACACCTCACAATTCATGTCCTAAAATAACTTTCACTCAAGTAAAATTTATTCATTAATGGTGTTGTAAAACAATGTTAGCTAGTTTTCATAATTTTGCATATACAAATCTAAAAATTTGATGAGAAACATAAAAATTGGTTGGTCTTGTGAGATCCTAATTATATTTACCATTCAATGTCCATCGCATTCTTCCATTCCTTTCATCACACATATTTTAACCATTTTATATCACATATCCCAATCTTTAACACCTTATATATTATACCACCTTCCTCCATATTTTATATTATACACATATTGTTACAAGAAAAATTTCCTTGTACTCATTATTGACCAAATCTCATATACATTATTACTACACACCTCAAGCTCCCACTTCATGTCCTATATTCAAAAATTAGACATTGCCTAATTCACTATATGGTCTAATATTCCCTCCTAATTACTTCCCATTAACCTCTAGTATTGTTCACCTTACAAAGGTTTTATTATCCCATCCTAGCTCATCCAATTAATCTCTACTATTACATTCTATGTTCCATCATCCCCTCTTTATTGTGTCACATTATCTTCTCCTAATTCACTTTTTGTTCCTTTATTCCTTCCTAATCCCATCCCATTAACATTTAATAGTCTACCTTATTTTCCATGACCCCCTCCTAGCCCATCCCACTAATATCTATTAGTCCATCCTATGTTTCATTATTCCCTTCTACTCCCATATTATTGTACCCTTTATTATTTCACCTTATGTTCCATCATCCCCTATGTTCCACCCTATGTTCCTTTACCTAGTCTATGTTATACCATCTTTATCCATGTTTCATCCTATAACTCTTCTCTATTATTACTACACATAGGTCAAGTTCCCACTTCATGTACTATAGTCAAACCCTAGACACCTCCTAATTCACCCTATATTCCATTATTCCCTACTAATCCCATCCCATTAACCTCTAATTGTTCACCCTATATTTTATTATCCCATCCCATCAATTTATACTATTCCATCCTATGTTCCATTAACCCCTTCTATTCCCATCCCATTACCCTCTCTTACTTCACTGTATATTCCATTATCCCCTCATGTTCTTGTCCCATTATCTTCCCCTAATTCACCCTATGTTCCTTTATTCCCTCCCAATCCCATCCCATTAACCTCTAATAGTTCACACTATATTTTGTTATCCCATCCTAACCCATCCCATTAATCTATTCTAGTCCATCCTATGTTCCATTAACCCCTTCTATTACCATCCTATTACCCTCTCTTTTTTCACTATATGTTCCATCATCCCCTCTTGGTCTTGTCCCATTATCTTCCCCTGATTCACCCTATGTTCCTTTATTCCCTAATAATCCCATCCTATTAACCTCTAATAGTTCACCCTACGTTCTATGATCCACTCTTGGACCATCCCACTAATCTCTACAAGTCCATTCTATGTTCTATTATTGCATTCAAATCACATCCCATTGTACCCTCTATTATTTCACCATATGTTCCAGTATCCCCTCTTGGTCTTGTCTCTTTATCCATTCTATGCTATAGCACCTCCATCCAAGTTTTATCCTATACACATGTATCATTACAAGAAATATTTCCTTCCACTCATTATTGACCAAAGTTGTCTTATCCATTACTGTTGCACACCTCAACAACTAGCTTCACATGCTATAGTAAAACCCTAGACATTTAATAATTCATCATATGTTCCATTATCCCTTTGAAAGCTGCTAGTAACATAGTAATTATCACTTCATTCATGTGAACTTCATTGTGGCATTATCACTATGTTGACAACATTCCCTCATTAACATTACTTCATCAACATATGCAATTTGAATCTTAGTGAGCACTTCACTTGGGCATTTACAAGAGTTTGGACTATTTGAGTGGACTTAGTACTTTCACCATTCTATGATCTATAAACACTTTACTATACTCTCAATTGAGGCCAACCATTTACTATTTCATGCAAGGTCACTACCACCAATAGGGATTGTACTGTTGCATAGACTGCCATGACTTCCCAAAGTTTTCTTAGCATTGTGTTTCAGGACTTTCAATTGTCATTGACCTTTACCTTCTATTTAATTTTGTTATTAGTATCACCATTCTCAACTATATTCCTTAAAAAGTTGCTGCACTCATGATGCATGAATTTTCTATATTTTTATCTATGAATTTTCTACACTTATATATTTAATTCTTGCTCATTTATGACAGTCATATTGTTGATCTTTTCATTTTTAGTTGCTACTCATTTATGACAGTTATAAAGGGAGTACCTAAACTTATTTATATGACTATTAGATATGTTGTTTCATTTTAAGTTGTTAACATCAGAAAACCCTGACAATGTTGGTGGCATGATAGACTGTGGATTTGCTGCAACAATAGCTAGTTCTGATCGTTTCAGAGAGGTATGCAATAGATTAGTCAATTTGACATTATATTTCCTCTTTTATGGTCTATTATAGAAAATTTTCATGATACTTGTACATGAAGTTTAATTTATATCTTGATGCTTGCTACAGGTGGGTGTCACTCCAGATTGTGGATGTGGTAATGTTGTAAATGTGCATGATGACTATTTGTATGCGGTAAGTGACTAATTTTTGTTATATGGCATTCCATAATTCAATTTATATGTATTAACATCTATACTTATTATTGTATAAAGTGAAGCTCTAGAGGAGTCTAGAGAGGAGGTCTAGTGAGCATGTTCAAAAGACACAAGAACCAATAGGCACTCCATCCAGCTAAATTTTGAAGGTATCATGGGATATTTTTCCTTCCCTAGAGGGAAATGACTATATTTTAGAGTCGTTTGTTGTATGCCTATGTGGAATTTTGGAGCATATGTTTTGTACTATCAATATATATGTGACATTTTATGTCCATATGGATCTTTCATAGTAAGCCTTTATGGATTTTTTGGATATATTATATATAATTTTATCAATTTATATCATTGTATAGCCTTACAAATTTTTTATCAAAGAAAATATTATTTTTCCACTGCCATTCTTGAATGATGTTATCATGTGTATTATGTAAATTGTATGCTTGAATGTTGTAGGCATGGGTTTTGTTTACATCTAATTCTTAAATAATTAGTGTCGATTGCTCAATAAGCTCCATATAATGTGTATTGTGTAAATAAGCTCCATTCCTCGTGGTTTGTATCATTTTCAATGCTTCAATTACTTGTGCTTCACTTATTCACATGTATGCATCACTTATTCACATGTATACTTCATGTATATTACATGTATTCATGTGTATGCTTCATGATTACAATGTATAATTCATGTGTTCACGTGTATTTTTCATGATTCATGTGTATACTTCATGTATTTGTGTGTATGCTTCATGCTTATTGAGTTCTATTATTATCTAGTGGCAAGGATTTTAACATCAAAAAGTTTCAAATGAATTGTAAGAGCTCCTTCCCTTAAAAAATATCATAGAAAAATCTATTATTTTTAATTCATGTTTGAGGTTGGCATCCAACAACTAATGGTTCTAATTCTAAAGATTAGCAATCATTGCAGTTGCATCTATAGAACAAGTGGATGTTTCAAACCTCATGAGCATATATATATACCTCTATGAACTTGTATGAAAACACATCAAAATACATGATAGTTGTTGATCCAACCAACAAAATTTATTTACATCTACTAATATTACAACACTTGACATCTCATTAAATAAAATCAACACACATGTTAGTTTTAATGATATTCTAAAGATATTAGATGTGTATGAATTTAATTATAAGCTTGATTTCTGGATGCATCACCCATGTACAGTTATCACATTTCTCCCATATTCATCATTTAAATAAATTAAAAAACCACATTCCATTTTCTATGTGTGAAATAACATGAAAAATCATTGGGAAACATGGTCCTATAATTGCCGCCACATCATGTTTTATAACTCTAGAGCATGAAAAACCATACATCATGGATATTGAATATCTGGATCTAATGTTTCACTAGTAGGCCAAGTTTTGCATCTCAGTAAGGGTGCATTATTCGGTGACAAGAAGTTCAAACTCTTAAGGGATTCTATCGGTCGAACATAGCTTAGAGTGATTTGATGTGTTTGGGTGTGAAAGAGGACCATGCCTAGCATAAACATACCCATCTAGATGCATTTGAATAGTTTTTTTTCTCACACGAGTTGCAGAATGAAAGCTACATCATTTTGCAACTTTACATTGCTTGCATTTGACAACTTTTTCCCCAAGTGAAAAGTCACCACCACAGGAAAACACCTACAAGATAGAAAAAATTGAGAGAGGTTATTATAGAGGGGACCAATGTTATTCCATAAAAATAGACAAGAAGTTTCTGAACATCACGATATCCAAGTACCGACCTACCAAAGATTACAACCATTTTGCACTTTGGATTCATAAGGGATTCTATTGGTTGAACGTAGCTTGAAGGAATTCAACATGTTTGTGTACAAAATAGGACCATTCCTAGCATAAAAATACCCACCTCGATGTGTTGGAACAATTCATTTGGTCACTCGAGTTGCAGAATGAAAGTTGTACCACTTTGCAACTTTACACTACTTGCATTTGACAACTTTTTCCCTAAGTGAAAAGTCACCACCATAAGAAAAAGCCTCCAAGATAGAAAAATTGAGAGAGGTATTTATAGAGGGGCCCAATGTGAATCCATATCCTTAGATGAGAATTTTCTAAGCATCACGGTGTCCGAGTAACTATTTTTTGAAGATTGTAGACATTTTGCACTTTGGACTCATAAGGAATTTTACTAGTTGAACGTAATTCAGAGCGATTCAGTGTGGTTGGGTGTGAAAGAGGACCATGCCTAGTGTAAAAATACCCACCCAGATATGTTTGAATAGTTTGTTTGGTCAACTAAGTTACAGAACGAAAGTTGCACCACTTTGCAACTTTACATTGCTTGCATTTGACAACTTTTCCTCAAGTGAAAAGTTGCCACCATGGGAAAACACCTCCAAGTTAGCAAAAAATGAGAGAGGTTATTGTAGAGGGGACCAAAAAAACCCCATAGGATCAAACAAGAAGTTTATAAGAATCACGGTATCCGAGTAACAACCTATCAAAGATTGCAGCCATTTTGCACTTTGGACTCATAAGGGATTCTGTCAGTTAAATGTAGCTCAGAGAGATTCAACGTGTTTGGGTGTAAAAGAGGAAAATTCCTAGCATAAATGTACCCACTCAGATGCATTGGAATATTTTTTTTGGTCACACGAGTTGCAAAATGAAAGTTACACCACTTTGCAACTTTACACTACTTGCATTCGACAACCTTTTCCCCAAGTGAAAATTCATCACTACGGAAAAACACTCTGAGATAGTGAAAATTGAGAGAGGTACAAAAAATTCCATATGCTCAAATGAGAATTTTCTAAGCATCACGATATCTAAGTAACAACCTATCAAAGATTGCAGCCATTTTGCACTTTGGATTCTTAAGGGATTCAACCGGTTGAATGTAGCCCAAAGTGATTCAACGTGTTTCAGTAAAAAATAGGACCATTCCTAGAGTAAATGTACACACCCAAACATGTTGGAACAATTCGTTTGGTCAAAAAAGTTGCAGAACAAAAGTTGTACCACCTTGTAACTTTACACTACTTGCATTTGACAACTTTTTCCCCAAGTGAAAAATTGCCACCATTAGAAAATGCCTTTGATATAGCAAAAACTGAGAGAGGTTATTGTAGAGGGGCCAAATGTGATCCCATAGCCTTACACAAGAAGTTTATAAGCATCATGGTGTTTAATAGCCCATCAAATATTGCAACCATTTTGCACTTTGGACTCATAAGGGATTCTGTCATCTGAACATAGCTTAGAGTTATTTGACATGTTTGGGTGAGAAATAGAACCATGCCTAGTGTAAATTTACCTACCCAGATGCGTTGGAACAATTTTTTTGGTCTCCCGAGTTGTAGAACAAAAGTTGCACCACTTTGCAACTTTATACTACTTACATTTGACAATTTTTTCTCTAAGTGAAAAGTCATCACCATGAGAAAACACCTCCAAGATAGAAAAAATCGAGAGAGTTTATTGTAGAAGAGCTCAATGTGATTCCATAGCCTCAGATGAAAATTTTCTAAGCATCATGGTGCGAGTAATAGACCGTCAAAGATTGCATCCATTTTGCACTTTGGACTCACAAGAGATTCTTCTGGTTAAACGTAGCTCAGAGTGATTCAAAATGTTTGGGTGTGAAAAAATACCATGCATAGCATAAATGTACCCACCCAAATGCATTGGAATAGTTCATTTGGTCACTCGAGCTGCAAAACGAAATTTGCAACACTTTGCAACTTTACCGTACTTGCATTTGACAACTTTTTCTGCAAGTGAAAAGTCGCCACCACAGGAAAATACCTCTGAGATAGAAAAACTTGAGAGAGGTTATTGTAGAGGGGTACAAAATGATCCCATAGGTTAGACAAGATGTTTCTAAGCATCATGGTATCCGAGTAACAACCTGTCAAAGATTGTAGCCATTTTGCACTTTAGACTCATAAGGGATTCTACCAATTGAACATAGCTCAGAGTGATCCGATGTGTTTGGTTGTGAAAGAGGATTATTCCTAGTGTAAAAATACTAACCTAGACACATTGGAATAGTTCATTTGGTCACATGAGTTGCAGAATGAAAGTTCCACCACTTTGCAACTTTACACTACTTGCATTTAACAAGTTTTCTCCCAAGTGAAAAGTCACCACCACAGGAAAACACCTCTAAGATAGTGAAAACTGAGAATGGTTATTGTAGAGGGGTACAAAAAATTCTCATAGGCTCAGATGAGAAGTTTTTAAACATCATGGTATCCAATTAATAGTCCGTCAAAGATTGCAGCCATTTTGCACTTTGGACTCTTAAGGGATTCTGCCGGTTGAACGTAGCCCAGAGTGATTCAATGTGTTTGAGTGCAAAAGAGGACCATTTCTAATGTAAATCTACCCATTCAGATGGGTTGGAACAGTTCATTTGGTCACAGAAGTTGTAGAAAAAAAATTGCACCAATTTGCAACTTTACACTACTTGCATTTGACAACTTTTTCCCCAAGTGAAAAGTAGCCACCATGAGAAAATTCCTCTAAGATAAAAAAAATTGAGAAAAGTTATTCTAGAGGGGTCCAACATGCTCCCATAGTCTTAGACAAGATGTCCCTAAGCCTCATGATGTTTGAGTAACAACCTGTCAGAGATTGTAGACATTTTGCACTTTAGACTCATAAGGGATTCTGCCAGTTGAATGTAGCTTGGAGCGATTTGGAATCTTTGGATGTGAAATAGGACCATGCCTAGTGTAAATGTACCCACCCAAATATGTTTACTCAATTCATTTGGTCACCCGAGTTGCAAAACAAAAGTTGCACCAGTTGGCAAATTTTTCCCCAAGTGAAAAGTTGCCACCATGGGAAA
Organism: Sequoiadendron giganteum; assembly: GCA_007115665.2. Lineage (NCBI taxonomy): Eukaryota > Viridiplantae > Streptophyta > Pinopsida > Cupressales > Cupressaceae > Sequoiadendron > Sequoiadendron giganteum. The sequence goes on along the minus strand of CM021104.1, from coordinate 228,714,953 downwards.
ATGCCTACGAAATAAAAAAAATTGAAATATTTTATCATAGAGGGGCCAAACATGATCCCATAGACTTATACGAGAAGTTTTTAAGTGTCACGGTATCCGAGAAATATCCTATCGAAGATTCTAGTCATTTTGCACTTTAGACTCTTAAGGGATTCTGTTGATTGAGCATAGCTTGGAGCGATTTAGCATGTTTGGGTGTGGAATAAGACCATGCCTAGCATAAACATACCCAAATGGACACATTTGAATAGTTCGTTTGGTCACATGAGTTGCAAAGTGAAAGTTGCACCACTTTGCAATTTTACACTACTTGTATTTGACAACTTTTTCCCCAACTAAAAATTCACCACCATGGGAAAATGCCTCTGAGATAGAAAAAAATGAGAGAGGTTATTGTAGAGGGGTGCAATATGATCCCATAGCCTCAAACGAGAAGTTTCTAAGTATCATGATGTCCAAGTAAACACCCATCAAAGATTGCAGCCATTTTGCACTTTGAACTCGTAAGGGATTTTGTCGGCTTTACATAGCTCAAAGCGATTTGGTGTGTTTGGGTTTGAAAGAGGACCATTATTAATGTAAAAATACCCACCCAGATGTGTTGTAACAGTTCATTTGGTCACTCAAGTTATAGAACAAAAGTTGCACTAGTTTGCAACTTTACAATGCCTACTTTTGACAACTTTTTCCCTAAGTGAAAAGTTGCAACCACATGAAAAAAACTTCGATATAGAGAAAAATGAAAGAGGTTATTGTAGAGGGCCCCAAAATGATCCCATAGCCTTATATGAGAAGTTCCTAAACATCACAGTGTTTGAGTAATAACCCATCAAAAATTGTAGTTATTTTGCACTTTGGAATCATAAGGGATTTTGTCGGTTGAATGTAGCTCAGAGCGATTTAGTGTGTTTGGGTGTGAAAGAGGACCATTATTAACATAAAAATACCCACTCATACACATTGGAATAGTTTGTTTGGTCACACGAGTTGCAGAAAATGAAAGTTGCACCACTTTGCTACTTTACACTACTTGCATTTGACAATGTTTTCCCCAAGTGGAAAATCACCACCACGGGAAAATGCCTCCGAGATAGAAAAAAACAAGAGAGGTTATTGTAGAGGGGCCCAATGTGAGCCCATAACCTCTGAAAAGAAGTTTCTAAGCATCACGGTGTCCAAGTAACAACCTATCGAAGATTGAAACCATTTTGCTCTTTGGACTCATAAGGGATTCTGTCAGTTGAATGTAGCTCAGAGAGAAAACTAGTGCTTCACCTAAATAAGCTTAAAGCTACTAAAAAATAATTTATTACTACACGTGTAAATCCTTGGAAAATTTGGAAATCTCCTTGCTTCAAAAGAGTGTCTTGGAAACATTCACTCGGAAGTCCATTCCATAGACCTTTTGACTCTAATTGCAAAAACAAACACTTTTAATGACTACCACTTTTCCATCACTTAGGTTTTTTGTTTCAACTTCACTTTAACAAACATATTTCAGTGGAGAGAAATAAAAGACAATAAATAGACAACCACCATAAGTTAACTTTTCCATCACCTAAGTTTTGTTGTTTGAAGTTTGTTGTTTCAACTTCACTTTTAATGACAATAAATAGACAATCACCATAAAGTATGCAAAGCATCATCAAATTATACATAGAGGAAAAGGAAATACTCAGAGAACAACCATAAAGTATTTAAGTCAAAGGTATTTTATTTTATGACAAAAGCATTGAAAAGGCATTTTAATTATTTCGCGGGGCTTATTTTCCCGATATTGACGTGCACGAGTGAAAAGGGATTAAGTTTCATCTTTGATTTTTGAGTTTGCATCAATAATAGTGCATCATTTATGCATTGTTTCAATAAACCATAATGTTGATTTGTGCCTTGGAATGCTATATCATGGAAGTCTGATTCCAAAAAGGGTTGACAATCATCATGATATCTTTTTAATAACTTGAGCCAACCCAAGGTATGTGCTCATGTTGTTCCATACTTTGTTTTTGCTATTGGCCATGTGACTATGTTCCCAAAGTTGACAAGAGAACCAAATGCCAAGTGACTATTTGGAGAGATTGGATGGTTGAAGGATGTTTGGGAGTTGTCAAAGGTGTTGGAGGGTATTGAAACATTGCTTCCCCCACTATTCATGTGTTTCTTCCCTTGTTGGTGTGTTTTTCCTTCCTTGGATGCCCACTAGGCTAGGTTGTCAATGATGGAAAGGTGTACTAAGATGTCTTGTGCATTGATTTTCAATGAATCCCTCAAAGGGTGACTGTGATTATGTAAAGAGATAGATCATGATGATAGTAAACCATAAACCATTACAACTAACTTTAAATATAAACCATAAACCATTTCATGAGTGATATTATGTAAAGAGACAGATCATGATAAATTATGCTTTTCCTTCAAGAAAAATATAAATGTAAACCATAAACCATTATAACTAACTTTAAATGTAAATATACACATTTAATTGAGGCATATATTAAGGAATGCACACATTTGCATGCATTAATTTCTCATAATTTTGTATATCAAAAAATACACTAAGTCAATAGCAAATATTACAATAATGATGGAAGAACATCTTGAAAGTCCTCCCATTTCTCAATACTTATAACAATACATGCATGGAAATAATCCTCCTATTTGCAGCCTAGATCATAAAATATATTCTACAAGAAGAAACAAAAGGAGCTGCTACCCAGTTTGTTTTCTTCAATCCGCCTTAGGTGGCCCAGTTATTTTCATTCCAAAATTCTTTAAAACATTTATATCCCCTACTCCCTTAGAAACACATGGGTAGTAGCCTCTCCATGGTTGTGTACTCTCACTAGAATCTGGTCCACAAAAAACCTACAAAATCCTAACAATTTCAAACATGGACTCACATAAAAGTCATTAAAAGATGACCAATAACTGAATAATGTCATACATACACCTTCTGACCAGATCTATTATCACCTTCATGCATGCTATAAGTAGATTTATTGAGGGTCCTACAATGGTAATGTGGCCCATCTTTCACTACTTTATCATCTCTGGATGATCCTATGTATAAATTTCAAATTTATATAAACATAATTAACATAAAACATGTAGCATATAGGAATGCAATAAATCTATGAAATGGAAAAGAAAGAGAAGATTGAAAACCATAAAATGCAACAACAACCGATGTTCTTTTCTTAAACTGATAATCTTTAATGAAGCCTTTCCCTTTTTTCTCCTTCACTAGTCTCACATATCTCTTCACTAAAGCAAACATATAATTAATAAGTGGGTTAAAATATAGTCACAAATGCATCAATGAAAGTCATAAATACATATGAAATCAAACACCAATAGATAATACCAAATTAAAGGTAGTCAATAAAGACCATCATATAATTATCATTTTGCAAATTAACAATAATGCAATTTTGCAAACCCTTCTACAATCAAACTTAAATGCTTGAAAGAAAGTAATGATCAATAACATGACTTTACAAATTCAATGTGCATACTTACACATCAATCCAGGGAACCATCTAGGTCTACTATACTCTTTATTGTGTCAAGTATTGCCTCGTGGTCAGACTCACACACTTTCCACAAGTTCTTGTTCATAAGTCTGCCCTTATATTTAATCAAATGAAATTTGGGTGCAAAAAAAGGGTTCGAGTATTGAAGAATCTTCCGATGCATTTAAAATTCCTCAAACAACCAAACCACAACATTCTTAATTCCGTACCTTCTAAGCCATGTTCCAATAACAACCATTGAGCATGTAGGATATTCTATGTTTTCTCCATCTATAACTATGGCCTCCAGTTTCTTTTTCACCTCAATACAATGACACGGGTAATAATAAATACCCTCTTCATTGTCTTCATCTACAATCACCACATAAACATGCCCTGCATTGATATGTTCATCTTGATAGATGTACTTAATGAACATCAAAATAAAATCTAAAAGTAAGATATATTACCTAGTTCTTGTAGGTCTAATACATGATCAAATTCAATGGATGATTGCATCTCCATGATTTAGAGAGCCATTAGGAGCTGATAAGTGTCAAGTGGGGTTATAATTCTTATAGGCCATTTGTCAACCCACTCTATTGACTCACAATCGTTCCATGTTTGAAGTGTATATTCAGAACAAAATCATGCCATCTTTCCCGTATTGATAGTCCATGTACTTTCATTGGAGCTTCTAAAAGAGTGTAGCTCGCTCTATCCTGTTAGTGTACAACAATCCTCATATTTTTCAATGTTAGTATCATCTACTAAATTTAAAAATATAGGAACTAAAGAATTACCTTCACTACCTAGACGCATTGCAAGATTGCATCACTTGATAATTGATCTTGTATCTATCAAATTTACATTGTCTTTTTACTTTAAATCTTCTCGTGCTAAGGATCTTTTGATACATGCACCTATTCCATCATGCTATTAATTTCCATGCCTCGCCTTTGAGAAGTTCCACATATGGGTAACACCATTGATCCTATGCATCCTTGTCAACTAGTAAAACATTCTGGAGTTCTTGAATTGTGATGTATAACTATCTGACCATATGATATGCTGACTGAATGATATGCCCTTGCTAGCCATCTATCAACATAGAAATTTTGAATGCAACCTTGCATAAAATCTATAGAATGTGTGTGATCATCACTAATGTAAAAGTGATACTCCCTCAATTATTTCTTGTTATCCTCTATACTATCATTTGCATGAATGAATGCTATATGCACAAATATAGCAACCTACATGGAGTTGTAGTACTATGATTGCACCTCGTTATTTGGTTGTAGTGTTTAGTTCTCCACAAAGTCGACAACTAAAATGATGTTATAAAGTGGAAACGTGTCCTAGCATAACTTGAAGTATGAGTACAAACATCGAGCTCTATGTTTATGCCTTGCATACTCATAGACCACCTAATCACGAAAAATTCCCATAAACTGATACACTGGAATCACATCACTAACCAATTCACACTTCTTTACTTCTTTCCCATATTTTAGACTGTAGGCCATTGTCTTGTATTTGCCAAAATTCCACAATTTAATTTCCAATTATGTGTGTACTAGCCACGTGTTGGAAAATTGGAAAATGTTGCATGCCACCACAATGATCACATGTTCCATCCAAACATGACTTCTTGTTAAAAATTAGACCATCCACTCTTTCACATAAAATGGAAGATGACAATTCCCTTGAGTATTTAGGTGGAGGCCTTATGTTACATTCCTCCAAAATGTTGTTAGTATGCATATCTACACATATATGTCTTCTAACATCATAATGGTTACAAAAATCAATATGTACTCTACAACAACAAGTAGTGCGTGTGTGATTTATTTTGACATAAAAGGCTTTAGAATTTCAAAATACCTTTGACTTATTTTAATTTGAGAAAAGTTTCATACAAAATCAACAAAATATTGGGTTTGAGTGGTATTTAGATAATGCCTTGGATGTGGCTCTCGGATTTAACTATTAATTCTCCTTCTTACAACATCTCTTTGATTGGGAGAGACCCTTGTGTTATCCTTCCAATAATATACTATTATAGATCTCAAGGCATGAGAAATTATTTTATCTTTCCATGGCAGTCTACCCGAGAATACCCATAACTCATTGCTATTTGGATCCTCCACTCTTTCGTGCACCTTCCTTTGGCTCTCATTAGAGATGATCTACTTATTTTCAAAGACTTGTATTGTAAGGTTCACCTTGTTCCTTGTTTGACTGATTAACAATGTTGTTGTCATCACATGTCGTGTGGCACAACTATCCTTCATGTGTGAGGTAGAACCCATGCTCTCGTATGCACTCATCAAGTTCTTTACCATAGATTTTTCACTTGATTCATTCAAAACTATTATCCCAAGAGCCTTCATGGTGGTCCTAAATTTGAGTTGCCTCATAATTTCAACAAATAATTGACATCTTCCACCCTCACTTAGCGTCTATAAAAATAAACTCCATATCCTCTATGCATATCTTTGACATGTACATTTTGAAATCTTATTAGCCATCCATTTCAAAACATTGGAATCAATATTAATCAAAAATCTATGTTTTCTATGTAAAAATCTAGGAGGAGTTCTCAAATATAAATTTGTGTCAATGTTAGGAATTTCAACAACATCGGGGATATATCATGTACCTTCAATGAGAGGTGCAATTGACATCATACCTTTAGATTGACATGTAAACAATTTTGTACCTCCAACTTGAGATGTCGTATGTGGAGTGCCTTCAAATAGAGATGTGTTTGCTAATGTAATTTAAAAACCCAATGTTGTTGATTGTGTGTCTTCAACTAGAGATGTGATTTCTGATGTACTTGGAAAACAACATGTTGTTGTTGGTCTGTCTTTAACTAGAGATGTGCATTGAAATTCACCTATGGTTGATAATGTGCCCCCAAATTTGGGATCCATTTGTGTCCTTCCACAATTTTTTTTCATTCATTCATTTGTGCTACCAATTGGACATCTCTCTTAGATTGCACGAGAATTTCTTGTTGTATGGGTTGAAATTCCTTTGCTTCATGAGCTTGAATTTTTTATTATCTTCTCCTTGCGTTTTTAACTTCATGTTCTTCTAGTGTTAGAGGCTTTGGTCATTTCCTTGGAATGATGTTGAATGCTACATTTTCAAAAACACAAATAGAAAAAAATTAATTAATGCATTTTATGAAACATATTGATATCATTGATTACATTGCATTTTATGAAACACACCAAATAATTTTATGAAAGAAGGTAGCGAGCTGTTTGGAAATATGCCTCCAAGAAATGTGGTCTCATGGTGATGGAAATCAACATGAGACCACATTTATTTGAGGAATTATTCCAAATACCTCACTACCTTATTCTATGCTACCACATTTTTTGAACATGTCTATGCTACAACATTTTTCATACATGTCTATCTCCATACCACAAGAAAAGTAAATAATGGATTTTTTCAAAAATATCCATACCACTGATTACATTGCATTTTATGAAACATATTCATATCAATGATTACAACATCAACATATCTTTAAAAATCAAAGCATTACTTTACATTGCATAACTAATGTAACTTATCAAACATTGCATATATTTTCAAACATTGTTGTCACCAACCTTGGTTTTGTAGCGAGCTTAAAAAAACCCATAACTTTTGATGTTGTTGGATAAATATATATATAACTTGGTACTAATTTTTTGTAGGTCTATATGCATGTGCTGACAAAAGGAGGGTTGCTAAATCATCATTTTCTATGAGTTATTGAGGACATTTTGTTTCTTTTTGTAACTATACCGTGTAAAACCTAGTGCTTTGAGGGATATGTAAAAAATTGCTTCATGTAAGCATTGATCAATGTTAAGAAGGGTTTGAGGGGAGTATTTGGAGTGTGGAAAAGTACTTAGGAGCAAAGAAGTGTCAAACCTAGAGTATAATTTTCTACCACCTTTGGAAACTAGAGAATCTATTACTTATTGTTGTCAAAACCATATTGTGATTATCAACCAAGCCATGAAGAAGATGAATTCAAAGAAGGGTTTGTGCTATATCTTGGAATTATTCACTATTTCTTTGGCAATGGGGTAACTTAGAAATGTTGAGAAATGGTGCCTTAATTACCAGCTTGGACCTCTATTAGTAAAAGACTTGGCAGAAATTGTTTTGTTTATGCCCTTTATCGCTTTACCGCGATGGTCTGGTTGTGCCTTGGTAGTATTGCAGTGAGGCCGCCTACATTTCTTCTTGGCGGTTAACATCATATCATAGGCGGTGAGTCCGCTCACCATGGTACCACGGTGAGGCCACCTGCGTTCTTCCTGGAGGTTATCGTCACACTGCGGGCGGTGAGTTCGCTCACCACGGTGGCCGCGGCGAGACCATTTGCGGTTTTCCAGGCAATCACCGCCCTACCACGGGGTGGGCTGGCGGCCCCCATGGTAGAGTAGTGAGACTACCTATAGTCTTCCTAATGGTTACTGCTGCACCCTGGTAAGGTTGGATTCTCTCAGTGGTGGCACGGGGCGAACAAAGACGAAGCTCGGGCAAGTTCACCACCACACTGCGGGGTGACCTTGTGAGCTCGGCGGTAGCGCCGGTAAAGTCGAGGTGAGCTTGGATAAGCTCACCACTATACCGTGGTAGGTGGTTGTCTGATCGGTGGTAGCATGGGGAAGTCTGGGTGAGCTCGGGTGAGTTCACTGAAATACTGCGGCCAGGTAGGATGAGCTCAGAGGTAGCACGGGGTGACTTGTGGATGAGCTCACGTGAGCTCACCACCACACCGCGATGAGCTAAATTCTGATTGGTGGTAATGCGGGAAGATCGAGGTCAGCTCGATTGTGCTCACTGCCATACCGTGGAGGATGACTGAGCTCGGTGTAGTGTCATGGTAGCAAGCAAAGTGAGGTCGAAGCTCGGTTGACCGAGCCTGTCTGAGCTGGACCAAAGTTAATAGTGACAGGCGAATAGAAAACCAACACATGGCTCAGTGTCAAGTTGTTGATTAGCTAGAAGCCAAAATAGTTAATGTTAGTTATTGCAGGCCGAGTTTCAGTTGGAGACAAGACTCGATTTAGGTAAGGAATTGAATGCCTAGGTGGCTCGATGCAAGAAGATCTGTTAGTGAAGATCAGGTGGTGTGATTGGATGATTGTGTGCATGAACCTAAAGTCTGCGATTGGGTTGTGACATTGAATGATATTGTAAGACTCGAAAGTCGAGTACTATGTACATTTTTCTTGTAACCCAAAAGGTGACTGTATGCTAGAGAGCATTGTAACAGAGTGTGAAATTTGAAGGTTGCTAGTGTGAGCTGATTAGAGAGTGAAGACTGAAGAATTTTGTATGTAATATTTTTATTGCTGTAATACAAAATTGTCTTTGCTTGGTGTGGTGGGTTTTTTACCTAAAAAGGTTTTCCCATGTAAATACTTGTGTCAATCTATGAATGCTTATTCTTTTATCTCTTTTATGTTGTTTGTATTCATCTCAGTAGTTTTGAGAAGCTATAGAACTCATTTTTTCTCTTCTCCCCTATTGTATTAGTGTTAAGGGAAGGTATTCCGCACTGTTGTCTTTCCCTTCAAGAAAGACAAAAATCATTTTCAATTGCACAAAATTTTCCCTTTTTTTATTTCTTAGAAAGGTAAATGGTATCAATGAATGGAAACTTGCATTAACCACTATGTAAAGTCACTTGACTTTATCTAAGCACATGATGAAGGTGAAATTTTTATGGCACAAAAAAATTAATGGAAGCTTGCATTAACATTGATGAAAGATCTTAGGTTTTCCAAATTAGTTGAAAATAAAATTTTTCCCTAAACCATCACTAATAATGAACTTGAATCTATTATGTCATATTTTCCATTTTTTATCTTCAATATCCTAAAAATTAAACTTTTACATGTAGGATCCATATAATTTAATGTTGAATTCTATTTGTAACAATCAAGATTGATAAAACCATCAAATGAATGGTCTAGAAATTGTCAAAAAAAAAAAAAAAACTCAATATAAACATCTACCTAGAATGAAATAGAGTGAATTCGACTAGCCATGTTGGAAATGGACTACTATAAGCAATGCACATGGAATTCATAAGCGAATTTGTGTTAATTTGATGTCATTTATATAATTTTAAACATGAATTCATCTAAAGTATGTCATGTTTTTCATTTTTTTCTTCAAACTCATTAAAAATAAATATTTTTATCCAACTCCCATCTAATTCAATGTTGATTTGTATGTCAAATTGTTATGATTAATAAAATCATGAAAGGAATTTATTTTATATTGTCAAAAAAAAAAATATATAATAAATTAAAACATTTCAATACTACCAAAATAAATATATTACCTAGGATAATGTAAAGTGATGTAGAAACTTCAAAATTTCTTCTTCTACATTGTCGAGCATGCAAATTGGTGGTAAAAAGGTGATGGATCAAACATAGATTGGTACAATAGGGATTCAACTACTTAAAAAAGGTATTTTTGAGTTGGATAAAGTGTTTAACCAAACAAATGTAGAAGCATGTGGGCCTAAATCACAAGGTCAACCCCTATTTTATTGTTACAAGGTAAAAACACATTTGACACTAACTAAATTTGGTGAGTGAAAAATTTGTTGCTTTGAAATGTTTTCCAAATATAGAGAGGAAGGGAGTGAGACTTGAGATAGAGAGAGAGGGGATAGGAGTGAGAGAGATTAGTCTAGGTCGTATGGTAGGGAGTGATACTTGGGAGAGAGACTTGAGAGGGATATAGAGTTATCTAGTTATGTTGGGGGCAAAGACCTGACAATGGGAGAGGGGATGGGAGGGATGAGACCTAAGAGATACAAAAATACCAAAGGGGGAGAGAGAAAGGGAGTGTGGAAGTGGGGGTTGGAGTGAAATATATTTTTCTGGGTAGGGTGGGAGGTACATGTGACTTGATAGAGAGGGAGTGTGAGAGAGGGGATTGGAGTGAGACAAATTAGTCTAGGTAGCATGGGAAGGAGTGAGACCTAAGAGAGAGAGAATTGAGAGGGAGAGTTATTTGGTTAGGGTGGGGGGAAGACCTGAGAGAGGGATTGAGAGACAGATGGATGGGAGACCTAAACCCTCAACCCTAAACCCTTAAAATGAAACCCTTAACCCCTCTACTGTCAACCCGATACCCTCTACACTCAACCCTAAACCTTAAATCCTTAAAAAATTACACCCAACTAAACTCTCTACACTAATCCCTCAACCATATACCCTCAACCCTCAACCCTTCAACCCTCAACCCTCAATCCTCAACCCTCAACCATCAACCCTCAACCCTTAAACCATCTACCCTCTACCCTCAACCCAATACCCTCTACCCACTACCTTTAAACAATGTTAAACCCAACTAAAATCTCTACCCTAATCCATCAAACCTCAACCCTTAAACGCTAAACCCTCTACCCTCTACCCAAAACCCTTAAACCCTAAACCCTAAAGCCTTAAATCATAAACCATAATCCGTAAACCCTAAACCCTCTACCCTTAACCCTCTACCAACAACCCACAACCCACAACCATAAACCCTCTCTCTCTCTCTCAGCCTTTCACTCTCTACCCTATACCCTCAACCCACAACCCTCTCTCTATCTCACTTCCTATCACTCTCTCCCAAGTCTCTCCCTCCTACCCACTGTCTCAGGTCTATCTCTCTCCCTCACTCACTCCCTCTATCTCTCTCCCTTCTACCCTTAACCCTCTACCGTTAACCATCTTCCCTCTCTCTCTCAATTCTCTACCTCTTACCTCCTCACCATATCTAAGGTATCTCTCTCTCTCAACCCTCAACCCTCTACCCTCAATCCTCAACCCTCTACCCTTAACCCTTAAACTATCTACCCTCTACCATCTACCCTCAACCATAAAACCTCAACCCTCTCTCTCTCCCTCTCTCAACCCTACACCCTCTAAAATCTCTCTCTCCCTCTCTCTCTCTCTTAGGTCTATTTCTCTCCCTCACTCACTCCCTTTATCTCTCCCCTCTACCATTAACCCTCTACCCTTTACCGTTAACCCTAAACCCTATACCCTCTACCCTTAACCCTTAAAATCTAAAACCTAAACCCTTAAAACCTCTACCCTCAACCCTAAACCCTCAACTCTCTCTCTCTCTTAACCCTCAACCCTCAACCCTCTACCCTCAACCCTAAAACTCTCTCTCTCTCTCACTCCCTCTCACTCTCTCTCAAGTCCCTTCCTCCTACCCCCCTCTCTCTCTCTTAGGTTTGTTTCTCTCCCTCACTCAACCCCTCTATCTCTCTCCCCTCTACCCTCTCTCTCTCTCTCATGTCTCCCTCCATCTCTCCCTCTATCCATTCCTCCTTCTCTATCTTAATCCATCAACTCTATATCCTGAACTCTTAAACCCTTAGAAACTCAACCCTAAACCTTAAAACCTTAAACCCTCTACCCTCTGCCCTCAACCCTAATCCTTCAACTATATACCCTAAACCCTTAAACCCTTAAATCCAACTAAACTCTCTACCCTAATCCCTCAACCCTCAACCCTTAATCCATTAACCCTTAAACCCTCTACCCTCAACCCTCAACCCTTAAACCCTAAACCCTAAACCCTAAAACCTCTACCCTCTACCCTCTACCCTTAACCCTTAAATCCTAAATCCTTAAACCCTCTACCCTCTACCCTTGAACCTAAACCCTCAACCATCTCTCTCTCTCACAATCCCTTCCTCTCTCTCTATCAGGTCTCTCCCTCCTATCCCCTCTCCCACTCTTAGGTCTCTCTCTCTCTCTCTCTCTCACTCACTCCCTCTATTTTTCTCCCCTCTCCCCTTAACCCTTTATTCTCTACCATTAACCCATAAACCTCTACCCTTTACCCTTAACCCTTTACCCTCTACCCTTTACCTTGAACCCTTTTCCTCTCTCTCTACCCTAAACCATCAACCCTATAGGTCCTCAAACCTATGCCCTCAATTATCAACCCTCTACCTTAAAATTTGGATCCTTAACCCTCATCTATCTCTATCCTTCCCTCTTATTCTATCTTTCTCTCTATATCACTTATCCCTCCATCTCTCCCTCCCTCCCTCCCTCCCTCCCTCCATTCCTCCCTCTCTACCCTAATCCCTCAACCCTTAAACCCTAAACCCTTAATCCCTCTACTCTCTACCCTCTACCCTCAAATCTAATCCCTCAACCCTATACCCTCAACCCTTAAACACTTAACACTCAACCCTTAACCCTTAACCCGCAACCCTCTTTCTCTTTTTCACTCCCTCTATCTCTCTATCACTCCCTCTAACTAACTCTCAAGTCTCTCCCTCCTACCTGAGAGAGGGGGAGAGAGAGGGAGAGAGAGAGAGAGAGAGGGAAGGGCAGAGAGAGGGAGTTGGAGATAGAGGTATGGTAGAGAGATAAAGGGATTGAGAGAGACATAGGGAGTAGGATAGATATAGAGAGTGAGTGAGAGAGAGGGAGGGAGTGGGAGAGAGTGAGAGAGAGAGACCTAAGAGAGGGAGAGGGGTTAGGAGGGAGAGACTTGAGAGATAGAGGGAGAGGGGGTGGGAGGGAGAGACCCGAGTGAGTAGGAGAGAGAAGGAGTGGGAGATAGAGGGATGGGAGAGAGATATAGGGAGTGAGAGAGAGAGACTTAAGAGAGGGAGAGGGGTGGGGAGGGAAGGAGTGTTTGAGATAGAGGGATGGGAGAGAGATAGAGGGAGTGAGAGAGATAAAGAGAGATAGAGAGAGAGGCAGGTGGGGGGAGATACTTGAGAGAGGGAGGGGGTGGGAGG